>VZTA01006049.1:224248-311372 GCA_013398855.1 Mohoua ochrocephala | reverse complement strand
GCGCCGGAGCTGCTCGCCAGGCGTGGGGGGCACCCGCCCCGGGGCGTCCGCCGGGCCCCTGCTCGGCCGCCGTTTGGTCCAGCATCCAGGGATCGCCCTGCTTTCAAAAGCTTGCGAGAGACAGAGAGAGAGGCGTTAGTCCGAGCAGCCCCTCCCCGCGGAAGGGACCCCGCCGAGCGGCAGCGCTGGCCCGAGCGAAAGGGCCCCGGAGAGCCAAGAGGCACTACCGGCGGAGCAGCTGCCGCCTCCCCCGCCCGCCCCCGCGCTGGACAGGCTCCCGGAGCAGAGCCTGGACGGCCCAAATCTTCCCTGGAAACCCAGAGTCTGCACCAGCGCTGCCGAGACTGGGGAACAAGGCCAAGTCCCCATGCCTTGGCTTGGGGCCAGCACTTGGGGATGAAGATGGGGATGAGTGGCCCAGCACCAAAGGGATGGGTCCGTGCAACGTCTTTCCCGGCCCGGGGGCTGGGAGCATGGCCAGGCAGGGCTCAGCAGGTGCTGGGGGGACAGTGGTGCCACTGCCGCTGGAACCTCAGAGATGGCACGGCAGAGGGGACTCGTGTGCAGGTGCGCCCTGTACACTCACCGTTATACTCAGAGTCTGGCGCCGCGTGCTGAATTCATTGGCTTCTTCATAGGTTTTTCCACTGCAACGACTCAAATCTCCACTCACTTCCCAAACTCCTGCAGTGGAAGGGAGGAGGAGGAGGGCATCAGGCACGGCCGGGGGCAGGGAGAACCCACGGCACAGTGGCTGGTGCTGGCTGCACTCACCTTGTGCCGTTCTCTCACCAGAACGAAGTGAACTTCTTGCCGAAAGCTGACACCGCTGTGGGGAAGCCAGGAGAGGTGTCAGTATGACGCAGTGACCCTGGCCCCCCACCTCCCTGAGCCCCCAGCTGCGGGAGCAGTGCATCCCCCTGGCTGCAGCCAGCCATCCCCAAGGTGCCTGACTCCGTCTCGGTGCAGAAGAGCATCGCCACCCTGTCCCCATCCCGGGAGCAGCCCTCACCTTCAGTCAGTTTGCCTGCTTGTTCCGCTGCCCCCCCTGGCAGGATTTTGGAGAAGACGCTCTCTCCTTCCCCGCCGGGCTGCCCCGTGGCCATGCCCGCGGGACCACGTGGCCCAGCTGCCCTCGGACCGGCCTTGCTGTCTGCTGGGGGACAAACGAAGCCACTGTTAGCAGGGGACAGGCCCAGCTGGGGGAGCTCGGCTGAGCTTTGGGGTGCCAGGCAGCTGGCACGAGGGGGGACAGATGGCACACTACCGCTGGGGATCACTGACCTGCTGCTCCCAGGGGCTGTGCTGACGGCGCTCTCCCCGGCTGCTGTGGCACTTTTGCTGCAGGTTTGGATGTGTCCGTCGGCTCCGGTTTCGTCTGGAAGGGGGAAAACAGCTCTCAGGGCTCACCCTCCCAGTAGAGCATCCTCCGGGGGTGGCCCAGGCCGGGAGGTGACACTGAAAACCCCCCAAACACTGCTCCACAACCCCAAAAGAGGCGGCAAGGGATCCGGGACATAGTGATGTCCCCTCCTGGGTCCCCTCAAGGCGATGGCAGCTCCCACAGCACCCAGGGGCGTCTGCAGTGGGCATACGAGCAGGATACACTTCACCTCATGGCTCCCATCCCCAACCCTTCCCCTGCCAGCCCCTGGCCACAGCCAGCTGTGCCGATTCCCGGCAGAGCTGTGGGATCAGGAGGCGGCCTGGTCAGCTAAGCCCGTACTTACCGCCGGTGCTGGGTGTCCGCCCGGCTGTGCGTGGAGTGCGGCCGGTGCCTTCCCTGCTGCCTGAGCCGGCCCTGGCTGCTGCTGCGGTGGCCGGGATGAGGGGGGTCCCTGTGTCCTGCCCCTGGTCTCGGGCTGTGCCGAGCTTGCTGGCTGGGCAGCCTGGCGTGCCGCCGGCTGCTGCCTCGCTGCCGGCTGCCCGGCCTGCTGCTGCCTGGCCGCCGGCTGCTGCGGGTGTGCAAGGGGCTCCGACTTTGGCGCCGGCGCGGCCGACCCGTGCGGCTGGGAAGGTTTCTGTGCCTTGGGGGTCTCAGTGCCATGGTGGTGAGCAGCAGGGCGGGATGACGGGGCGTAATCGGCGGAGCTGGGGCCGTAAGGCGCGCGGGACTCGGGCTGCTGCGCCTTCTTGGGGCCGGCTGAAGGCCCGTGGCCACGGGGCTCGTGGCGGCCAGATTCTCGTGGGTGCTGCTTTGCCGAGCGGCGTGGGGGCTCATCGCTGGCGTGCCGGGAGGAGCCAGAATGGCGATCATACTCCCTGTGGTGCCGGTGCTCGCGGTGCTGGGGGTAGTCGTCGTGCTGCCACGGGTCTTCATCGGGGGGCTCGTCATAATCGTGGTAGGTGTGCTTAACTGGGGGTCTCTTCTGCGAGGAAGAGTGGCCACCGTAGTGCCTGACCCTCTCTGCCCGCGCCTCCCTGGGCTTATCAAACCAGTCTGTCTCCTCCTGACCCAAATGATAGGCTTCGGAAACCAAAAACAAACCACAGTCAATCTCTCGCTCGAGGCTGCGCGGGCGGAAGCCATGCAATGAAGTGGGAGGGGCAAGCAGCGGGCACGCGCGCGGGGGACAGCACGTGCCGGTGGGGACGGGACGCGGCGCAGCAGGGCACCGTGCGGGACCGGCTAACACCGAACACCCAGGGCAGGGGGAGGAAGGCACGTGTCAAGCAAACTGAGGCGGTGAGAGTGTCTCTGCGTACGAGCGGACGGGCATGCCCCGGGGAAGTGCCATGCTCTGGGGTGGTCACCACGGGGAGCCGTTACCTTCGCTGTCCGAGACAACGCAATGGGCATCATCCATGCCGTAGCCCTCCTCGTGCTTGTACGAGTGACTCCTTGGCACGTCTTTGATGTGCTTTTGCACATCAGGCAACGAGTGGCTGGAGCAGAACTGGGAGCAGGGGTCCCCCGCTGACTGGGGGCCCGGCCCTCCCGCAGTGCGTGACCCCCCCATTGACTTCCCCATGGGGCTGACGGGGCTCTCCTCCTCTGAGGGCTGCGAGCGCATGGGCGCCCGCCCACGGCTCTGGCTCATGCTGAGCGATGAGGGCTTGGAGCTGACTTTCTGGGAGCGCTCCATGCTCTCCCGCTCGTAGGACTTGCTCCGGCCGCCCATCTCCCGGATGGAGGACTTTTCCACCCCATAGCCAGAGGAGCGGGTTCTGCTGCTGGAAGAGTAGACCCGCTCATCCTCGTCCACCAGGTCCCGGCTGGAGACACCGTAGTACTTCTGCTGCTCGTAGACGTTCTTCTTCAGGCCGTAGGTGATCTCATCCTGCAGTTTCTTGGCTCTGGAGGCCACGTTGCTGCTGCCAATCGAGGTGGTCGTTGAGTAGGAGGCCAGGTCCGACTCCACGTCTTTGGCTTCTTCAATGGGGGAGAACTTGGAGATCTTCTGCTCCATGCCCTGCTTCCTGTGCTTGCTGCGCTTGGAGGAGATGACAGCAGGTGCCAGGTTCTTGGATGAATGCTTCGGTAGTGGCGTGCCAGAGCTGTGCTTGTCCATCCGTGAGGAGTGCCGGTACTCACTGTCCCCATAGTAGTAGCTTGAGCTGGTGGAGCTCCCTGACATCCTGCCGTTGCTTTCTGTGCCCCGGTAGTAGCTGTTCTTCCCACGATGGTCGGGGCCATGGTGATCATAGATGTCCTCCTCAGACTCCTCCTCAGCTTTGGAGTAGCAGCAGGGACGGCTGGAGCCCTCGGTGTCCCCTAGATCGCTCTTGTCTCTGCTGTGGCGGCTGTCGGTGCCCGCGCCCACTGGCTCCGCTTTCTGCCCGTCCACTGCTGGACTCTCCTTGGTGAGCTCGCTGATGTCCTCGATCATCACGTAGTTACGGGGGATGTTCTGCTCCAGACTGGTGTAGAGGGACTCGGAAGAGTAGCTGGCTGAGGGGCCCGGCGCCGCGCTGGTTCTGTCAGCCGGACGGGTCTCAGGTGCCTTGTACTGCTCATAGCCGCCGCTCGCCGGTGCAGTGCTGAAGGTCACATCAGGCACGGCAGAGGAGCTGGTGGCCGCACCGATGACCTCGTAGTTGGTGGGGATCTTCTGTTCTAGGTCGGCCAGAGAGGTCTGCCGCGGCTTCTGGTGCCCACCAGCTATGTCTGCCGGGCTCTGGTAGAGGGCGGGCTGTGCCGCCGGCACGGTGGCTGCCCCAGCGAAGGCGCTCGGGGCTTGGTAGGGGTGTTGGGGCTGGAAGCCTGGCTGGGCTGGGGTGCCCAGCTCCGGGTATGAGGTGCCAGGGGCCGAGAAGCCACCGGGCGAGGTGAAGGTGGGCAGTGGGGCTGCCGACAAGCCGTCCTGTGAGGTGCTGGCTGTGGGGTACTGGGGGTGCTGCAGGCGTGGTGGCGGGTAGGCGGCGGGGCCCTGCGGGGCGGGGTATGGGTAGGCGCCATAGGAGGCGGCGGCGGCGGCGGCGGCGTAGTCGGGGTACTGCCCGGCAGGGCGCAGGCCGGCGCTGTCGTAGGCGGCGAGGCGCAGGCTGTGCAGCTCGCTGTCCGACAGGTAGTCGCGGCGATCCCCGGGGTAGCGCAGGTAGGGGTGGTCCCGCCCACCAACCCGATCCTTCAGCAGCGACTCCTTGCGCTGGGTGATGCCCAGCTCCAGGTACTTCAGCTTGGCATCGATCTCTTTCTCCTCCTCGTCCAGCTCCGCCTGCTTCTTCCGCAGCTTGGTGGCCTCGTGTTCCACCAGCCTCAGGTCGCGGTCCAGCTCCTTCAGCAGGCTGGCCTTGGTGACGGGGGCGGTGGCCTTGGGAGCCAGGCTGCTCAGGTAGAGCTGGGAGGCAGCTGGGCTCGCCAGGGGGACGTGGGGCTCCTCAGGTGGTGGGCTGGGCAGTGTCCGCTTCACCTTGCGTGCCAGCGAGCTCGACTGCAGCCCCCCCACCTGCAAAGCCAAGGGACATCTGGTCAGGGGGGCAGGTGGGTGTCCCCCCACGTCCCACCCCAAGCATTGCAGTGCTCCTCCCGTGCCCTAGGGGCTGGGGTGAGGCGTCCCGCTGTGCACGTGTTCCCCCACGCACCGAGAAAGCGGCGTTTATGTAAAAGCGCAATAAATAGGATGGAAGTAACAGGCAGGGCGCTTTCCGTGAGTAATTACCGGGGGTGGCAGCCGGCCAAGCGCTGAGCTGGCCACGTGCATACCCTCTGCTGCAAAAAATGCTTTCTGTCCGCGGGCACTTGGCAGAGGGACTTGGGGGACTGCCCGCGGGCACTGCTGCCCCAGGAATTGCCCCGGGACTCCTTGGCTGGGCACCTGACTGCCCAAGGCAACCTCGGTGTGTGGGCGCAAAGGCGTGAGCAAGAACCACCACAACCCTAAACGGAGCCGTGCATGGTTGTGGCTCCTCGAGAGAGAAGGGGGACCCATCTGGAGCAGGGGACAGCCCTGACGCTGCCAACCCGCAGCATCTCCTGCCTGCTGACAGGCTCGTGCAGCCAGTGGACCTCCAGGGCCTCCCTCCAGCTGCTGGTATTGGCACGCACGTCTGTGCCTGCTGGCTGCCATCAGCTGCTGTGGGGAGCCAGCCTTTTGAAATATTAATTGCCGCAGCGCTAATGAAACTGAAATGTCTCGAGGTGCCTCCTGGGGCTGTTCCCTGAGGGTAAGGTTGTTCCCTGTGGTGACATACCTGTGAGCTGGGGAGCAGCGGGTGTTGGTAGAGGGAGAACCTGTCCTTGCCGGCCTCCTCGGCGGTGGGGCTGATGGGCTTGGGGTCAGACAGGGAGCGCTGCATGGTCTTGATGGGGCGCGGCAACGTCTGCTGGCGCTGGGCTAAGTCGGTGGTGAAGTGCTTCTGTGGGGGGACGTGGGCCTTGTTCAGCCGCTCGCTGGTGGCGAAGGAGGACTCCAGGAGGCGATGGGGGGACAAGGGGGAGACGGGTGAGTAGAGGACCTGGGGAGAGCGGGGTGGCTGTCGGGTCACCAGCTGGGAGAGGGATTCGGCCGGCAGATGGGACTGGTAACCAATTTCCAGGGGATCCGGCTTCTTCTTCTCGAACTTGCCCAGGGTCTGCTGCCGGACAGCGTGGGGGTCCAGGGGGCCTGTGCTCACTATTTGGAGGTTGGTGGAGTAGGGCGGGATGGTGGTGGGCACTGTTAGCTGGGGGACCACGACGCCAGGTTGGGGAGCTGGCTCCGGCTCTGTCTGGCAGGCCAGACTCTCACCCCGCTGCGTCTTCTCTGGGGCCGAGATGTACTTCACGATCTCCACTCGGGGGTCGTGGGTGGTGATGTGAATGGAGGGGGAGACGCGGAGGAGCTGGTCGGGCTCGGTCTGCACCGAGCAGTCGCTGATGGTCTGGATACCCACGCTGGCTGTGCGGGTCGCCCCGTCCGTCTTGCCCTCGGTGCTGGCCTCGGTGTGCCGTGAGGCCCTGGAGCGCCGGCGGCGCACGGGCTGCTCCCACTCCCCGCTGTCCTCCTCGTCCGTCTGCACGCTGCAGTCAGCGCTGCGCCGCGTCCGCCGCCGCCGCGACAGCATGTACCGCTCCTCGCCATCCTCCTCATCCGTCTGCACGCTGCTGTCCGCCATCTTCCGGGCTGCAAAGGTCTCCTTCTCGTAGGCATCCCGCAGCCGTGGCATCGAGTTCCTCTTCTTGATGCCCCGGCCAGGCTCCCAGGACTCCTCGACTTGAAGTGACATGTCCGAGGCCGAGCTGCTGAGTGGCCGCTGTGGCATGGGGTAGCGGGGACCGGGGGGCCCCTCTGGGGGTGTCTGGCCTGGCGGGGGCCATGCCTGCCCATTGTGTGGCAGCACCCGTGGCGCCTCAGCGGGGCCCTCGGGTGGGCGGGCAGTGGGCTCCACAGGAGTGGGGAAGATGGTCTTCTGCCGCTTCTGCTCCTCCAGCTGCTGCTGCAGCTGGTGCTGGAGCTGGTGGATGTGCTCGAGCTGGAGGCGCTGCTGGGCGAGCTGCTCCCGCTGCAGCGCCAGCTGCGCATGCCGCTCCTCCTGCTGCTGCTGCAGCTGGTGCTGGAGCTGGTGGATGTGCTCGAGCTGGAGGCGCTGCTGGGCGAGCTGCTCCCGCTGCAGCGCCAGCTGCGCATGCCGCTCCTCCTGCTGCTGCTGCAGCACCTGCTGCTTGATGCACTGCAGCTCCTGCAGCTCCCGCTGCACCAGCAGCTGCTCCTTCTCCCGGTGCCGCTGCAGCTCTGCGCGCTCCCGCTCCAGCTCCTCCTGCAGCCGCAGCTGCCGCAGCTTCTCCAGCTCCACGCGCTCCCGCTCCAGCTGCAGCACGTGCTCCTGCTGCTTGCGCTGACGCTCCTCTTCCCGCTCCCGCTCCTCCCGCAGCACTCCCGCTCCTCCCGCTCCATCCAGCGGTGGCTTGGGCGCCGTGGCCACTGGCCCGCTCTCCTTGGGGGCTGCTGGTGCTGCCGGCGCCTCTGCACGGGGGGCAGCCGGTGGTGGTTCCGCTCTCTGCAAGCCACTGGTGGGGGCGGCAGGAGCAGCGGGGGCTTTGGGAGCGGGAGCAGCTCCCACCGCTGCCGGTGCCGTGCTGGCGACGGGCTTCCCCAGGTAGACGGGTGTGGGTGTCTCCATCATCGAGGCGGCTGGGGCTGGCCGGCTTGGGGCCGGGAAGCGGTAGAGGCCCTGTGCTGCAAGCGGGACACGGGGGGTGACAACTGGCAGCCTGGCCAAGCTGGCCAGTGGGACTGCTGCCACCCCGCCTGGGCCATAGGGTCTATACAGCCCACGCAGCATGGGCCGCAGCACCGAGGCCGGCTGGGTGGTGATGGGCAGCGTGGAGGCGATGGGGGTGTTGATGGTGGAGTAGATCATGCCGTCGGCGGCCCGCACGGTTGCGGTGGAAGGAAGCATTTGCCGGATGGCGCCCAGACGGACACCGGGAACGTTGTACTGCGCCAGGTTGCCGAAGCCCTGCCGTCCCTCGGGGAAGTTGGGGTTGTACATCCCACCGGGTTTGGGGGGTACGGGGCCCTGCTGCTGAGCTGCCAGCCCTCCTGTGCCCCCCTGCCCGGTGCTGGGGCCATAAGGCAGCACGTCGGGGCCGTTGGCGTGCCGGCCCCCGTACTGGTCCATGGAGTTGAGGGCAGCACACATGCGGCTGATCTCACGCGCCGTGGTGGCACTGTAGTGGGCCAGGCTGGACTCCTGGAAGCTGGCCAGGTCCCCCCGATGTGAGAAACGGTAGTCGGAGTAGATGTTGGAGGCCGAGCTGTACCTCCGCATGGGGAACGGGTGGCTCAGCAGCTCTCCTGGTTGGCGGAGGTCGGAGAAAGAGCCGTACTGCAGCCCCTGGCCCAGGTAACCCCCCTCGGCAAAGCCCACACTGTAGGAGTGCTTCATGGTGCTGAGGTCCACGGCGGCATCACCTGCCGGGGCAGGGAAGGGCTGATCCCCCTTTGTGTGGTAGTAGCTCATCCCGATTTCAGAGAGGTTCGTGTCCGACATGGAGGAGTAGAGGCGTCCAAAGGCGCTGGGTGGGTAAAACTTCTGCTCCTCGTAGAGTGCAGGTGCTGGGGCTGGCTGCTCCCGGTAAGGGAAGGTCTCTGGCAGCTCTGGTTCTCTGCTGCCGTACATTGGTCCACTAGCTTTCCGCCCAGGCACCACTGCTGCCTCCCCGGTTTTCTTCTCTGGCATCTTGGAGGTGGGGTTGAAAGCACCCGTGCAGCTGCCACCGAAGGGGAACTTGTAGACCATGTCACAGCAGGCCACCTGGCTCTCCGGCTTCACGCCCGTGAGGTCCAGGACATTGGCTGGCGCCTCCTCCTTCAGCACTTTGGTCACCGGGCCAGTCGCTGCCTCCTCCATCTGCACCATCATCACCTGGGATTTCTTGCCACCCAGGGCAAGGAGAGGGGTCTGGCTCTTCAGCTCTACTGGCACTGCCCGGTACACCTCCGATCCTGGCTCCGGCGGGAAGGACTGTGGGAGGCCGCCGGCATTCTGCACCCCACCCGTCTGCGTGAGGAGCACGTCCTTCTTCACCATCTGGCCTGGCATGCCGTACCTTGCAAATTTGGTCTGGGGGGCAGCGGTGGGCTCCGGCTTGCCAGTGGCCACCCCACCAGCTCTGACAGTGGCTGTCTGGACACCCTGCTCCACCTGCTTCACCTGCGCCAAGCACACTGGGCTCCCGGTCCCCTGTCCGAAATCCACACGGCTCTGGAAAGGGTCTCCATAGACCACAGGTTGCTTGGACTGCGAGAGGATCATGGGAGAGGCGATGGCCAGGCTGGCGGTAGTGGCTGCCGCAATGATGGCGTGGGGCTGCTCCTGGGCATTGAGGTTGATGATCAAGGGCTGGATGGCCGTGGACTGCCGATTTGGGATGTGGTCCAGGGTCAGGCAGTACTTCCTGGCCTCGGTGGCCAAGGACGTGAGATCCATGCCTTGGTCTGTTATGATGATGGGGGCAGACTTCAATGCGGTCCGTAAGTCCACAGCGTTGCTGCTTGGCACCTTGGGCCCTGGCTCCACCCGGGACGTGCCGGGGATGGAGGAGATGCGGCAGAGGGAGATGTTTTCCGCAGGGAGCGCTCCCCAGCTGTACAGCCCTGTGATGCCGTCGGCGGCTGAAGTCACGGCAGGTGCTTTCTGGGCATGGTCCTTCACTGGCTGTGCCCTGATGTAGGCACCTGCCGGCTGCTCTGGCTCCGGTGTCTGGGTGTAACCATGTGCCAGCAGCTGCCGGCTTGGCCTGGTGGGGGACAAAGTGGGAGGTGTCAAGGCGCCAGAGCTGACTGGCTTGGTTTGGCTGGCTGCATCGGCCGCCAGTGTGATCACCATGAAAGGGGAGTCCTGTGAGGAGGCCTGCCGGGTCAGGCGTGGTGAGCCCGCCCGGTGCGGCGTCTGCGTCCCCTGCGCCACCATGGGGGAAGAGGTGTCCGGGCCAGCAGCAGAGGGACCGTCATAGGAGAGGACTGGGCTCTGTGTCTGCGTGGAAAACTCCGCCGTGGCCTTTGTGGTGCGAGTGGGACTCTGCGTGGGGGAGGTGGGTGAGAGCGGAGGGCTGGAGCTCTTGAAGAAGGTGTATGTCTTGGGCAGGGTGGGCTTGCTGTCGCTCGCGGCTGGGAGCTTCTCCCTGGCTGTCTGCACGCTAATCTCCACCGTCCTGGTTCTGCTGGTGTCCTCTGTCTGCGAGCCATAGCTGACAGTGCTCTTTGATGGAGTGTAGCTTCTCCCAGCTATGGATGGGGCCTCCGGACTTGGTGAGCTGTAGCTCTGCAGTGCACTCCCAGGGCTGCCTGCTGCTGTTGTCACCGTGCTGGTGCCTTTGCTGTAAGCATAAGGAGTGGTGGTAGCCTTGGATACTGGGCTGGGTGCTGCCGGGGCACTCTGGAGCTTGGCTAGGTCTTGTCCCTCTTTTGCAAAATGCTGAGTGACCCGGACATCAGGAATAGTCTTGCCGGTGCTGCTGTCGGAGCTGGCGAAAGAGACGGGAGCAGAAAGCTGTGTGGGGCTGGTGCCAGGGGTGAGCGGGCCACCGTTCTGCTTCAGCAGGTCAGCGTAGGCACTCTCGGCATTGAGGAAGCGCTTCTCCGGGTACGCCTCCTCCTGCCCCTTCACCTTCTCACCCTGCTTGAGCGCCAGGTCAAAGGAAGAGGACTGGTGCATCCTGGAGATGCTCTGCGAGGTCTGCAGGATCTCCTCATACACCGCTCCCGCCTTCGGCAGGGCACTGGTATAGTCGGGCTGGGAGGTGCGCGTGAGGCCGCCGTCGTACCGGTAATCCTCGCCATACTGATACTCAAAGCCGTTCTGGCCCTCGGTACCGCGGTAGCCAACCTGCTGGTAGGTGCTGCTGTAGGAAGAGGCCGGCTGGGCCTGCTGGACCTGCTGCTTCTGCATCATCTCTGCCTTCCTCATCATTTCCTCGTAGGCTTCCTCGGCACTCTTCAGGGGCTTGCTGGTGGGCTGGCTGGCACCGCTCTCCACCTTCTCTGTCGGGGAGTACAGTGACATGAAAGTGGGCAGGTTGTATTCGCTGCCCGACTTGTACAGCTTGGAGGCCACAGCGTCAAAGCTCTCTGCTTCTGAGTCAATGGAAGGCGAGTACTCGGAGCAGGAGGAGCGGTGCAGCTCCTCCATCTCCGCCGCCTGTCGCAGCTCCTCTGTGGGGGAGGCGTCCTCGATGGGGGAGAGATTGCTGGGGGGGGTTTTGGAGCGCTCCCTCCTCCTCTGGGCCCTCAGCTCCTCCTTGTCGCGCTTGGTCTTGCGCGCTGTGCTCCGGATGCGCTGCTGCTCCACCTCCCGCATCTTCTCCTGCTCCCGCAGCAGCTCCTCTTCCTCCCGCATCTCCTCCTCCTCAGACGAATCCTCAATGGTGGGCAGCAAGGGGCCGTGTGAGCGATGCCGAGCCTTCCTCTGCTGCTTCACCTCCTCCAGCCGCTGCCGGCGGCTGGGGCTGCTGTCGCTATCCTCCTCCAGCGAGGAGATGGAGGTGGGTGAGGTGCCCGAGGTGTAGCTGGGCGTTGTGGCTGGCAGGGTGGAGGAGTACTCGCCCCGTGAGCGCTCCTCGGGGGAGCCTGTCAGGCTCTCCATCTCCAGCTCGGGTTCCCGGTCCATACTGGTATCTGGCTCCTGGCCAACCTCCATCTCCCGGCCATAGCCAGTTGTGCTGTTCAGCTCGATGGTCTTGAATCGCCGCAGCCCACCCTGGGCCGTGCTCAAGTCATCACCCTCCACTGCCTCCTCCACCTTGGTCTCCTCTGTGTACATGCTGCTGGCACCATGCGGCAGGCGCCGCTTGGCCGGCGCCGGCTCTTTGCCCTTCTCTGCCTCGGTCTTCTGCCCAGCTTTGGGGACGCTGTATTTAGTGCGCCCATAGCCTTCCTCCTCCTCCTCGAGGTTGTCCTCCTCAGCGCTCATCTCCAGGATCTGCCTCCGCATGAACTCCTCGTCGGTCACCTCTGCCTCCTGGCCCTTGGTCCGGGGGGGCACTGGGGAGAAGCCCCCCTCACTGCTGTCCTCTACATAGTCATGCCGCAGCTTGCTGCCAAACTCATCTGAGGACTCCGCGCTCTCCCGACGCTCCCGTTGGTTGTCCCACTCCTCATCCTCCTCCAGGATGTCCTCCAGCTCCTCGTCCGAGTCGAAGGCTTCGGGGGTGATGGAGAGGTACCGTGGCCGCTGCTGTTGCCGCTGGTCTTCCTGTGTCTCTGTGCGGCTCTTGCTACGCTCGGGGGACTCTGTCGGTGCGCCCCGGCCTTCCAGGAGAGGCCGCATGCTGCTCTCCAGCTTGGTGAGCTCGGAGGGGCTGGGGGGGCTCTGCCCGGCCAGTCCTGTGCTGCTCAACTTCTCCTCTTCCTGCTGCACCAGGCCGGTGATCTCGCTCTGTGAGCTGGAGATGCCGTCGGAGGAGTAGCCGGTGTCGCTGAGGCTCTGGGGGCTGCGGGACAGGTCCGGGGGGTAAGGCTTGCTCCCGTCCTGCAGGCAAGGGAGAACACAGCGTCAGATCCAGGCAGCTCCAGAGCTGCTGCTCCTACTTCCCCCCAAACCCTCTCCCAAGGAGCAGACAGAAAGTCTGGGCACCACTGGGAGCCAGCCCAGAACAAAGGCTGGGGGCTGCCCTGTGTCCCCCAATTCAGTGGCACATCAGCAACTTGTCTGTGCCAACAAAGGCAGGCGAGAGGGTGTGCTGCAAGCAGGGGGTGGTACAGCAAATGGCCCTGGGGGTAAAGACATTGGGGGACTAATAAATACGTCTGAAAAGCTGGGCCCCCAGCCCCCAAGGCACCCTTCAGAAGCAGGGCTGGCCCCAGGATCCTCGCTAGATGCCAGCAGAAATAAACAGCCCCCTTTAATTGGCTTGACAATTAGGCAGTGTCAGGGACAAGCCTCTGAGCCATGGGGACTGTGCGTCACAGCCAGCCCTGGTGCTACTGGCAGGACCTGTCACCCTGCCAGCACCAAGGCACCACAGACCACTTGTATTTTGGGGGCAAAAGGAGCCTCTTCCCTAGGGGCTGCACAGCAGTGAGGGGGCAGACATTCCCTCCTGGCTGGTGGGGACTTTCTGCCATGTCCCCTCCCCATGAGGGGCTCTACTGGCTGCTGCTGGGATGGGTGCTCCTAGGGGAACAACATCCCAAGGCAGCCAAATGTTTCCCCAAATTGTTTTGAATTTTAGAAAAGGTGGGATGGAGAGCTTGAAAAACACCCACTGCTGCAACATGGAATGTTGGAAAATGAGTTTTCCATTGGACAACAAATCCCAACTACCCTTATATTATTTAAAAAGAAATCCAAAGGCCAGAGGTGACCTGAACTATCGCATTATGCCCAAACTGATGTAATCCTAATAAAAAGAAGGCAAATACCAGCATGCTACCGTGGAGCCTGCGAAGGTCCTAAGGCATTTGGGAATGCTGAGACAGCAGTGTTTGGAGACCAGTGTTCCCCAAAAAGTCATTTCCCGGGGCAAACGGCCTCGACAACATGGTTTGTGCTCTACCTTGGAATAATCTTTCCCATTTGTGGGCACAACTACTGGCAGAGGCTCAGCTCAGTACCACGCCAGCCTGGGGCAGGATGTGGTGCCCAGGGATGCTCAGAGCTGGATGCACCCTGAGAGCTCACCTCCTGCTCCTTCGCCCGCGGCGCCTCGGGCGGTGCCCGGCTTTCCTTGCTCTCCACCTCTGGTTTGGGGGTGATGCTCTTCCCCTTCGGAGCGACGCTCTCAGGAGCTCTGGAAGGCTCCGGGGCAGCTTTGGGCAGGGTCTTTTCCTCTGCTGGCACCGGGGGCTTCTTTTCTGCTGGCGGTTGGGGCTTCTTCTCTGCTGGGGCAGGGCTCGGGGTCCTGCTCTGCTCGGCAGCCCGGAGGCTCCTGGCGGGTGAGGCTTGCTGCCCGGGGGGTGCCGCCGGCTCGGCGGGTGCGGGTGCGGGTGCCGGCGTGGGCGCTCTCTGCTGCTGGCCGGCGGCGGCAGGCGGCTGGTGCCGCGGGGAGCCGGTGGATGGCGGCTTTGGGGGAGGCAGTGGCATCGGGGCAGGGTCGCCGAGGCTGCCTTCAAGCAGCCGCTGAGTTTGGCAGTTCAAGCACAGCCATTCGTTCTTCTGCAAAAGAATGGATGGAAAAGTCCCGGTGAAATTCCAGGAGCTTCATCCCAGCAGGGATCTCAGGGAGGAGCTCTGCTGGTGGGACACATGGCAGTGGTGCAGAGGACTCGGCCCACCCAAACCAAATAACCGGCTGTGGAGGGGTGTGCAGCATCACAGCCATACCCTGTTTCAAACCATCCATATCCGGCTTCAACCCACCTCTACCCTTGTCCAGAACCCAGACATGTCCAGCCAGAGGGACCGTGGCTGCGGCACAGGGATTGCACACTCTCCCCCAGGATCCCTCAGCATCACCGGCTCTTTCATTCTTCAGCCTTGCGGTATTTCGGTTTTAAGCGAAATTAAACAATCAAAGGCAGATTACTACAGTAGCTTAACACTTCTCAGCTCCATATAGCTCCTCTCTAGCTCCGATTTGTTTTCTTTGATACAATAAAGGTTTAATAGCATAATCATAACACTTACGGCTCTTTTTTTCTAGGTTAACAAAAATACTGGGTACACAAGTGCGCCAAAATTTCCCAAAGATATTACCCAAAGTACACGCTGTGCGGGAAAAGAACAAGACAATCTTGTCTAGTGAAATTCTCAGCAAGAGCTGTCGTTTTATGGCCTGGAAAAAGCAGAGGCAAGCGGGGCTGTGAGTGGCAGAGAGCCCGCAGGGCTACGGCAGGGGCTCTGCATTAAGAGATCAGAAGCACTTTCCTCCCCCAGGTCGCCCAAGGGCTATTTTTACCCACCCAGGAATGTCCAGGAATAGGGGCCTGACATTTCCTTCCCTTTAGATGTTTCAGCATCTTAAATCTTTTTGGTTTTGCTGCTAACAGCACAATATGCTCCAGGTTCTTTTCCCAGACTTCTCCTTTGCTGATCCATGGCTCCCAAAGCTCAGGGTGGCCAACTCAAGGGGTGGCTGGCCCTGAGGAGCTGTCATGCTGTCAGAGAGGTGGCCTTGGTCTTCAGCTGGGCCAGCCTGGGGCCAGGGCTGTGAGCCAGCTGTGTCCCCTGGGGCCCCAGAGGCCATGGTCTGCCTGGAGAAGGTGAGATTCTTCAAAATGACATTGAGGAAATAGCCTCGGGCTGTGCTAGGAAAGGTTTAGATTGAATATTAGGAAAAAATTCTTCACTGAAAGGGTTGTCAAGCACTGGAACAGGCTGCCCAGGGAAGCGGTGGAGTCACCATCCTTGAAGGGATTGAAAAGATGTGTAGATGTGGTGCTTTGGGACAGAGTTTAGTGGTGGGCCTGGCAGTGCTGGGATAACAGCTGGACTCCATGATCTTAAGGGTCTTTTCCAGCCTAAACAATTCCATGATTCTAATCTATGACTCTAAATCCCATACATATGGGACAGCAGCACTGTGATAGCCTCATCACCTGCATCCCAGGAGCCTCCAGGTTATGACGAGATGCTGGAGACGCCTTGCAGCTGGTGGTGGCCAGGAGGAGCAGGGCTTTCCCACGGACACTTCTTCACTCCTGCAGCAACCCAGCCCAGGAGCAGCCATCCGGGCCCACACTCTCCAGGGAGCACAGGGGCAGGAGGGCTGCTCCTGCAGGGAAGGAGCAGGTGTAAAACATCCTCCCACCCCCAGCACCCTGCAGCAGCCCCTGCTCTTCACACAAACATCTTAAGAATACATTAGGGCTTTGGAGGGCCATTAAAAAAATCCCTTTCAGCACGGTAATATTTAATTACTGCTTAATCAAAGAGAAAGTCTAATTAAGGGGCAAGTGCAGCCTATTGTATCTTAATGATTGCATTTGTCTTCTTTTATTTCAGAACTCGTTCCCGTGCCTCTGAATCAGATCTGCTCGCCCCACTCCGCTGTGTAATTATTCCAGACCGCAGAAGGAAATGTGATTGTGTGACACAAATTGAAACCATGCCTCATGGAAATACGCGACCTTTCATTTTTCGTTCAGGAATCCCATTTTTCTTCACCAGAGCTCCCCTCCCCGATGCAGGCAGTGAGGGGAGGGCAGGATGCACAGGGGATGGGTTGGATGTGCCAGGGCAAAGCTCGGCTCAGCTCCTGCCTATACCTGTCTGCCACACCATCCCACCAGCTCCCAGCATGGTCCTGAAGGAGCTGGAGGAAATCAGCTTGCCTTGAACGACCCAGCCTGCCTCATTCAAATCCTTTACACCCTCTCCGAACGGGGCATTGCACATCCTCATGATGTCCCAACCTGCCAGACTTTGGTGACCGGAGAGCGCTGCATATGTGATGGGCTCAACTGCTTTTGCCCTTTCAGGGAAAAATTCAAGCCCAGAAAGACCATGGAAGGCCAACACTGGCCACCAGGTACCAACTGCAGATGCTGAGTGCCAATCAGGTCCCATTCAAGGAGCCTGTGGAGAGGCAGCGTGATCTGGTGGTGTGATCTCATCAGCACGAGGCTTAGGGCTCCTCCACAACCAGATGAGCACGGTACTAATCCACTATTCCATGGGGATGCCCGTCCCTGGAAGTGTTCATGGTCAGGCTGGATGGGGCTTTGAGCAACCTGGTCTAGTGGAAGGTGACCCTGCCGCCCCTGGCAGAGGGGTTGGAATGAGATTAAGGTCCCTTCCAACCCAAACCGTTCTAGGATTCTGTTATCTGATGTCTCTGCAGGTTGGTCTGAGCCTCCTCCCTGAGGTTCCTCCCAGCCGTGGCTCTGCAGCCATTCCTCTTGGCAGCTGCCCCAGTTTGAGCAGCTCACCCTGCCATCCTGCTCTCACAGATGTGACAGCTCGACTCTTCATGGGACTGCACTGGGAAGTGGATAAGGGAACAATCTCTGTTAAAAATAGCTCTGCCAAAAAGATTGTAGAGCTCCACTCTGAAATGCCCCTCGTCTTTCAAAGCAGGCAGGAAAGCCTGGGTACAGCAGGAAGGCAGGAACCAAGGAAGGGCAGGCAGAGGGGGTCCTTGGGCTTTGCCAGCTGTGAGAGGTGCCGGCCAAGGCCCAGAGACACTCAAAATGAGAGACTGGCATACGCTGAGTTTGCATTTTCTCTTACTGGCTTTTCCTTCAGCACCTCTGGGGTCTTCCGTGCCAGAGAGACCCCACTGACAGTCCAGCACCCTGCGCTTCAGCCCGAACCCCTGTGGAAAATCACTGTGCGGTTATGGCAGAAAAGTAGCGAAGGGATAACTGAATTTTCCTGAGCTGTGGGAGAGCTCCATCCCTGTCACAGCCAGTGCCACGTGGAGCTGTGTGTGAGCACAGGCCGTGCTGCAGCAGCCAGCGCAGCGTTTGCCATCACAGCTCGCACTGGCTGCAGTGAACACTCCGGCAGCAGCAGCTGTGAGCTGCCCAGCTCCCACATGCACGTGAGGGAGAGAGAAATCCTGCCTGTGGCAGCTGTGGGAAGGTGGAAGCAAGCAAAGCTGCCCGTGCCAGTGGGAATGCCTCCGGTAAGTCATTCTGAGCTCTTGGTTCCATCTTTTAAGAGACCTCTGCAGCCCCATCAACCCCAGCACTGACACCTGCCATGTGTCTGGGGGCTAAATCCCAGGAGGTCTGCGAGGATGCTGAAGCTGAGGCACCTGCCAGCCTCGTGCCAGTGCCCCACGCTCTGCTGGTGAAAAATGATCCATCCCTCTCCCACAGCGTTATCAGCTCGGTGTTTGGTTATCCCACAGCACCTCTGCTCCCTCTCAGAGGGACTGGCTCTGAAGCAGCTTCCTCCTCCATATAACTTGGCCTCAGGCATTTCCCAGAGAACACGGCCAAGGGGATTAAGTTGCCCCTGAGAAAAATGCAAACATTGCAGGAGCGGCTGCTCTGCTAACAGCTTGTAAATCCCCATTGAGATTAACCAGATCCCACGAAGATAATAATAATTAGGCTGTATTTAGTGCTTTACATGTCCAAACCCTTGGATGCCCAGGAAACCAGGGTGCCCCTCGCTGGAGCAGGAAGTGGGTAAGGAGCTTATGGCAAAGGCACGGCAGCTTTTGTCTGAGTCTCCGCGCTTAAAGATGCTGGAAACCTCGGCCCTGATCAGGATTGGGATGGGGCCTTGCCTGGCACTGAGGTTTGCTGCCTTAGAACCTCTGAGGCGGTGGGCACAGCAGGGTTTAACCATGTGGAGCACAGGTTATGGGGAGCTGGGGCTGATGAAGGCTGTGGCACGCAGGGAAGATGGGCAGCAGCGCTGGGATGCAGAGCGGGCTCCGGGCAGAGGAAAGCATCAATAATTAAGAAGAGGGATGAAACCAAAGCACGCCTGAGATGCCATCTGAAATGAAGAGGCGCTGGCATGGCAGGGCACGCTGGAACACAGCCAGCCAGAGGCAGGGGGGTGAGGCCGCTGGGGGCTGCCCAGCCCAGCTGGTTATCAGCTTACAGCCTTTGAGGGTCACTGCCCTGATTCCTCGGGCTCCCTGCTTTACTTGCCTCCAAAGCACTGGGATTTGCAGAGGAGTTACAGAAAAAGTGGGTTTCTGGAGAGACAATCAGTGCTGGTGTGGTCACAAGAGGCAGGACAGAGCCCTGGGTTCAGGGCATGAGGGACTGAGGGAAGGCAGCTTCATTTAAGGCATCGTATCTCAGTGGGAATGACCATCCCAGTTTTCAATCGTGCACCATGTGAGTGGCATCAGGGGATGCTGGATTTGGCCACAATTCCTTCCAACTCTGCTGAAGGGGCGGCAAGTGCTGTGCCCATGGCTGCCCATGCTCCCTCCTGGGGGAAGAGGCAGGGTGGGGGATGTGTGGGCTCAGCACTGGGGGTGCGCCCGGCCTCCCCAGAGCTCCAGAACTGGCTGGCAGGTGGCCACAGCCGCGCTCGCCAACCCCCACCGGGTCTTACCCTGCAATTGTTTTAATTTACTAATGGGCGACAATGAAACTGTAATTAACTAAAACAGAAGCCTTCCTGCATAATTCTGGTCACCGTTACCACTTGGCAAGTTAATTAAATGGTGAATTCCCCCAGCGCCGCTGGGTTTTTTTAATGATGGAGCCAGAGAGCTTCAGCATCACAGTTACACATGAATCCTCTGTTCAGTGACTTGGAGGTCTGAGAGGCTTGGTGGGAGCCAGTGGTGCCAGAAGCTTCCCAGCTTCCCCAGTTAGCTGCTGGCTACCAGTCCCACCATTCCCATCAGCCCCTAGGCCCCTTGGCTCAACCTCTCCAGTGCCTGGGAGCAGCTCAGCCATGCCTTCCAACCTCACACAAACTGCGACACAAAATCCTCCCCACAGTCTCACCCCTGCGACTCTGCCCCGTTACTTATGCTCTACAACACTATTTTACACAATCAAAACAGTATCTATTAATATACTGGGACAAAAATCTGTACAAAATAAGATAAGCAGCATGAGGTATAAGTATCTCGCAAGCCAGATCTCATCTCCCAGCATTAAATGCAGTGAATCTCACCAGAATATTTCATTTATTTGCTGACAAGTACTGTGCAGGGCTCATCACTGTGACAGATGGATGCCTGGAAAATATGGAAAACACTTCTGGTATCTGAATCAAGATCCAAATTAATAAGAACCTCATAAAATCATTTCCCAAGCCCTCTTCTCAGCCCCACTTGCAGGAAAGCTCCCTTTAGGAGGGCTCCTGACAGGCAGACACCTTCCACACACCCTCCCGCAGCAGAAATGGGGGCATCTCACCGTGTGATCCCAGTTCCCAAACACTCTGCATCCTTGTGCTAGGAACACTGCAGCTCTGTCCGTGCTGTGCATGGTTTTTAGCACAGTGTTAAAGGAAAGGGACTGAGTCATGCTCGATCACTGGCTGCCAGGGCTGTTTCAGACCCACCTCAGGCAAAGCCGGGGGTCTGGCTGGCAGGTTCCCCACCTTCTAAGTGCTCCTGTGCCTTTCCCTCCTCTTGGCCAAGTTGCTCTCTCGGCCAGCAGCCTCCTCAGGCAACCTGGTGCTCACTCATTTCAGATGCCACTGCCCGAGCACAGGTTGATACTCATTCCCCTCCTTGGATTCTGCCCGTTCTCTCAGCTGAACTCTCCAGAGCCCCTCCAAATCCCCTCCCCACACCTCTGCCAAGCACCTTTGACTGAGCTGCCACAGTTTTGGGAGGCGAGGAAGGGTGTGCTGACCAGTGCCAAAGGCTCTTCTCTGGGATTCTTGATTACAGAGGGGAGGATGTGCGACAAAGTCTGACCAGGGCACGTTCACAAAGGGTGCTTTGAACATCGTGTGCCATCAGCAGACAACCACAGGCCTGGTTTTACCTCCGCCCCAGCCCTTATCTCTCCTAGGAGGCTGAGGCAGTGATGGGATTTGAAACGAGGGCAAGGAAACAAAACGCGCGCTGTGACGGCAGAAGCACCAGAGATCGGGAGGAGAGATGGAGCACACGCAGGAGGTGCTCGTGGCATCTGCATCTGTGGTGGGAACAGAGCAGAGGGGATTCAGGCACCCCAGTACCAGAAAGGGGCTGAGACCAAGGGAAACTCGAGGCAGCACGCAGACAGGGGCAGCCCTGGGGACAGCGTGGGGTTGTGTGTTCCACACCACCATTGACAGCCACCTCCAGGACACAGGACAGGGCAGAAAGTGTGGGGTTACTTTATTACCCTGATTGTGCCTTTTTTCCTCTAAACCCACGTCAAAATCCCACTCAAGCGAGATGCAGAACTGTCTGCATGTGTGCTTGCTAACTGCAGCGCTGCTTCTGAAGCTTAGTGTGTGTGTAGATACATATATATAAAATCTGTAAACAAAAAAGAAGCACTAAATAGAACTCCCAAACACTGCTCAGCAGAGCAGGTCATGTCTCTGGAGCCCAGTGGCCACACACTGATGTCTGCCACACATCCTTCCCCCTGCCTGGCTCCCTCACCCACAGAACTCCCAGCGTTAACGCCACAGGCTCCCAAGTCCATCTGCAGGGAAAGGCGGAGAAGGGACTGCACACACCTCGGGCAGCCGAGTCTCCTCAGCTGCCAACTGCTCCACACTAATTGACTTCATTACCATCAACTGGGCAAGTTTTAGCGCAACCCCGGGCTTGCAGATCAGCTCCCCTGAAAGCCACCACAGTTATTTCAATCCTTTGCTATATATAGCGTTTGACTAAGCAACCCAGTGATGTGTTTTCCAGCAACAGACTATTCTTATCTGTTCCTGTGGCCTGTCTCGGGCTGATGGAGCTGATGGTCCCTCCCCAGCTCTATTTTAAATGTGTGTGATGTATTGATGGCCTTCACACTGCAATAATGTGATTAAAAGCAGCGCAGAGTAATGAGCTCGCCAGGATGAGCTCTGCCTCACAGGGCTTGTTTTCTGCCTCCCATCTGCTCCACTTCATCCCTTCTCTGTGCTGGGACCTCTCTCAGGTGGAAAATAGACACAGAAAGAGAGGATGGAAGAAGCTGCACACAGTGGCTGAGCACTGGAGCTGCTGTCAGCATGTTGGGAGGGAAGGGAAGGACATGGGCAGAGGCATCTCCCAGCCCCATGACAGCTGCAGGGAAGATGGTGTGCATCGCACCAGTGCTCCCACCCCTCCCCAAATCTACCCAGAGGGGACCTGGAGCGGGAGCAGGGTGTCAGCTGCACAACCCATCCCCTTTACTGGTGCCATGGAAAGGGGAAGGCAAGTGGAGATGGGCAGCCGGACAACAAACAGGTGCCAAAGTGGCTGTCGCAGTCCTGCTCCTTGGCTCTCCCTTCCCCTTGCACGTCTCATCCCAGGCATTATGCTCCCTGCTCCTGGCGGAAGTAGGGATGCACCAACCCTCCCCAGCGGAGCCCGAGGGTCGGTGAAACGGCTCCCACGGGGCTCACGGCCTCCCACCCTGCGGCTCGACACTCCACATAGCCAGCGGAGGATTATTCCAGCTGAAAGTCTTTGACTGATGAGTAATAGCAACGCTCCCCTCCGCTCGCCTTCGAGGAATAGCTGTGCTCTTGCCAAGTCCAGCTTATTCCACTGCAGCAGCCGATGGCCGGGCCGGTGAACGCCGCCACGCCAAGGGGAAAGCGCTGCAGGCCTCTGCGGCCGTAGGAGAGCTGCAGAGATGTGGTTGTCACCACCATGACCGGCCTGGACCACCTTCAGCTCCTTGCCCAGCTGCAAACCCCAGTGGCTGTGACCTTGGCTCAGGGCATCCCATCCCAAGCAGTACCTCCTGTGGCAGAAGTGGAGGTGGAAGCATAGAATTATGGAATTGTTTCGGTTGGAAAAGAGCTCTAAGATTGAGTCGAACTGTTACCCCAGCACTGCCAAGGCCACCACTAACCCGTGTCCCAAGTGCCACATCTGCATCTCTTTTTATACCCTCCAAGGGTGGTGAGTCTACCACTTTCCTGGGAAGCCTGTTTCAGTGCTTGACAACCCTTTCTGCAAAGACATTTTTCCTAATATCTAATCTAAACCTCCCCTAGCACAACTTGAGGCTGTTTCCATTATGCTATCACTTGTTACTTGGGAAAAGAGACCAACCCCCTCCTGGCTACAATGTCCTTTCAGGTAGTTGGAGAGAGTTGGAAGTTTCCCCCTGAGCCTCCTTTTCTCCAGGCTGAGCTCTCCCAGCTCCCTCAGCTGCTCCTCAAAGGATTTGTGTTCCAGACCCACCCCCAGCACCATTGCCTGCTGCAGTAAACGGATGGACTTTTTGGGGTGCTGACCTGTGGAAAGATATCCTGCTCTGCTGTCCCCTGGGCTGTCCCAGGGCTCCCAGCAAGGGTCCTTCCCAAATCTGATTTGACAGAAGCCGAGGAAAATGCCACCAACTTTTCCATGTTTTCAGGAACTATGATGTTAGTCAAGCTCAGACTACTTTTTGATATTGTTATTTCACTGTTGGACCCCAAAAATTTTATTCCACAGAACCGAGAAAGCAGCTCACCTTGCGGGGGGACAGTTGGACAACCTGTTTGGGACATCTGGCTGGGACCCCAGAATAAACCCCTGGCTCTGGCATCCAGCTGAAGCCCCCACAGCCAGCAGCTCCCGGCAGCTCCCACCTTGGAAGCATCTCATCACCTGCATCCCTGTGCGGCCGTAGCCACGAGCCAGGCTCCCCCCTGCTCATCCCTGCCCATCTTCCATCCTTTCCAAAATTAGGGCAGCTGCTGCGGCAGGAAGCACCTTCTGTATTTTTGGAGCTTTAAATAAAAAAAAAAAAGTCCTTTTTGAACGGCAAGAATGTTTCTAAGTCAAAGGATTTAAACTATTTTGCAATCAAGGAAGCGTATTTCCAAACGAGCCGATGGCGAGAGCCTGGGTGCTGTGTGGGCTGTGTGAAGGGGCTGCTAAAAAAGGGTACACAGCTGTCCAAAATTTGGAAACCGGTGCTTTTGCAGAATATATATAGACATCCCTCCCCACTCAACATATTTCCTTCCAGTTCATTAGATTAAAAAAAAACATTTTAAAAAATCAGTAGGATATTGAGGAGAGCACTTTGATGCTTTTGGCTTATCTAAAAAAGCCATGGGACCAATTCCCAGGGCTGCGAGTGAGCATCCATTGCCCTGGGAATGGCCTGCTGAGCAGCAGTGTCACTGCCATGCTCCTGCACTAACACGGACATCCAGCAATGAACCAGCTGCCTTTGGGAGCAGAAAGCAAGAGATGCCACCTCCCAGCAGGGCAACGGTGGCGGAGATAAACGTGAGTGGGTTTGCCTGGAGATGGTGAGGAGACATGAAATACAACCCCCAACCTCCTGTATGGGGTCATCCTCTCTGTTTCTATCAGCCACTCCCACCTGCACCTGGCCACCCCTCAGCACTTTGGTCCAGATTTCACATTTCACCCTTGATTTCCCACAGTTGCCACCACTGGGTAGCAGCTTTGGCACTCATTTATCTGTGTTGTTATTTCCAGTCTGGACGTGCTCCTGTTTTTCCTTGGCCATTGGCTATCACCACACATCTTCTGCTACCTTGACCATTACCCGATGTCTCCTCCTGCAATGAGCAGGTGGACAGAAAACTGCCCCTGGCCTGGGACGGACTCAAGATGGAGCATCTTTCCAGAGAAGTGGCAGAAATGTCACGTCCAGGCTGGACACCTGGAGGTGCAATGATGGGAGGTGACACGTGAGCACGTGCTGAGTATTTAAGAGAAAGGAAAATAGGAGGAACAAGAGAGCAAATCTTATGCTGAAAGCACTTTTCATTTTCCTTTTCACTGAGCCTTACTATTCTTCTCTGTTTCATCTTGGAGAAAGAGCTAAATTAACTACCAGCTCAGTTCCGAGAGACTGGATCCAAATGGATGAAGTATTAAGAAGATTTTCTGTTCACAATAAAATCCAGCCAACGGTATTAAAGCGGCAGAGGGTTTGGTCTGGTTTTCACAGATTAGTTATGGCTGTCCCAAGGACGGCAAGCTCCAATTTTCCCATTTTGCTTCAACGTGATGTTTATAGAGCTGTCTGGATCATTTACAGTCATTGCAGACCAGACTGGGATGACCATTATCTAACCATGTGGAAGAGAGGAACGTGGCTCTTGTTCTCCACCATGTCCAGGCTCCCTGTCCCTTCTCCCCCACACACAGACCAGTTGTTCCCAGTGCACCCTCCCTGAGGACTCTACCGGGTTCCTGCTCCAGCACTGCCTGGGATGCACCCACTGAGAAGCTGCATCTTCTCAGGAAGCTCCAGTGCCATCCAGCACAGCTCCCCCTCCAGCACCCAAACCCACCAGCACTAAGCCAGGAGTCTCCTCTCCCCAACTGATAAAGAAGTAATATATTGTTCATTTTTGCCTGAATCGATCCGGCCGTGCATTGTAATTTACTCCGTGATCGGGTACTCCTTAACGAGATTTATCAGCCTGCCAACCAGCCTTATCTTTAACAGTCTCCATTATCAGGATGTATTTCTCAGCCAAGGTTAGCAGCAGCAGGAGCATCTCGGAACACCGACTGCATGATAATCATCCCACAGTAACGCCCAGGTGGTGTCCAGCAGACCCAGCAGAGCCCGGATCCAGTCACCACGGACCCCACTCCGGTTGCAGCAGGTGTGGTGTAGGTGCAAGGTGCTCCTCGTGGCCGCGATTTCACGCACGTGTTTGACGCAGTAACTGTGACTCCTCAGGAGTCATTTGAACGCACGTGCAGAGGATTTCAAGTTTGCAGCAAAAATAATGCCTGCTAAGGGAAACCTGGCCAACTCTGCAGAAAACAAATACAGTACTCTGTGTGTTTTTCCAACGGAATGGAAGAAAATCCAAGAGAAGCTAAGTTTATCAGAGGAGTCTTATTTAACCAAAACCTTCTTTTTTCATAGGCACTAGTGTTGACTAAAATATCCAGCCATCCAACTAGTAATTTGCTGCATCTGATAAAAGCAGATTCAAGCTGTCTGATTGCTCTCTTTTAAATTGCAGAGAGCCCCAAGTGTCTATCAGCCACTCATTTCCAAACCAGAAGAAAATCAGCATCTCTGGAAGCTTCAGCTTCCTCCCCACTACGAGCTGCTCAGTCCCCTGTCCCCTCACCCCAAAGCAGTCCAGCAGCAGCAAAAGGGGTTTGAACCTCTTTCACGACCACAAGGGATCATTTTCAAAGCATGCACTCATTAGTAGTACGGCTTGGAAGCTGAGGACATCACAAACCAGTGTCCTGCAGTACCTGCACATAAAGCTTTCCGAGCTTTAAAAATAGTTATATTTTTTTGTATTATCCCAAGAGACACCCCTATGTTGGCGGAACACCGAAACCCCCACGTGGAGGTGGCTGAGGGTACTCAGGGCTGTATTGCTGAGAGCCACCAAATCCCATGGTCCTTACAGGACGAGTAGATGCGCCGCTGGAGGAGACATCTGCATCCATGACTTCTGCCCTGAAATGCATATGTTCCTAGAGGACTGGATGCTTTGGTTTCTGTGGCCACTGCTGCTTGACCACATTAAATGACTGCTGCTTCAAAAAAGCCCACACACCCTGCTCCAGGCTTCGAGGCTGTGAGTCCTAATTCCAGCAGCAGAAATATTTTAATTAAATGAACTACCTTTATGGAATAAATCAAGTGATAAGCTTGAAAAATTAACTCCCATAATCTTTCATGCTGCTGTGCAGGTCAATAAACTATTACAGTAAAAGGCTGGGAAACGTTCTAGAAACATGAGTTGTTACAACGGAGACAGATGAGCCATTTTACTTCCCAAATTACACACAGCAGCATCTTTCCACACTAATGCCTTGCACCCCCTCTCCCATCCCCTCACCTGTTGCCCATGGCAGAGCTGGAGTGGCACAGCCAGCGTCTCCCACCTGCTTGGGTACAGTTCCCAGCCATCCTCCCCAGGAACACATCCCCCGTCCTCACCATCTGTCCTCATCTTGAGTGTTTCCTGACTCCTGACAGCCCACATTTTGGGCATTTTGATGGAGTCAGGAATTATGAGCTGCCTACAGAGGGATAATGTGTCTTGGTGAGGCCAATGCAATTTTCATCATCTTCAGAACTTATTTTAAACTTAAGATTCTTTTGAAAACCACCTTATTTTAACTTAAACTTCTCTTAGGAATAGCTGATAGACGCCCAGATGGCACATGGTGATTTGATGGTGACCCCGACCTGGAGGGATGTTCCCACCAGCAGTACCCAGCCTCTCTGGAGCTAGGAGGTAGGAAATGGCTACAGCTGCTGGGTGGAAGAGCTGCGATTTTCCATCTCAAGAGTAAATGCAGCAAGAATGAAGCTGAGAAGCCAAAAGGAAATGAAATGGTGAAGTCAACATAAAATGGTTGCTTTAAAAAAAAATTTAGAAAATCGTATGAATCATGTTTACTCAATTTAATATGATCTGTGAAGGCATTTCCTTCCTCAGCTGCCCTTTCTGCAGACAGACAGATGCCTGTGGGACTTCGTGGCTCCTGAAGCCACAAGAGGAACCACCTCACATAAACCCTTTAAGTAATTTAAGAAGCTCCACTTCACGAGCAGTTCGGGGCCACTGCAGAAACCTGCTCCTCCGAAGGCTGGCAACACTCCCCTGACTTCCAGCCTGAAGAAAAACCTGGATTTGTTAAAAATACTTCTGCCTAGCTCTACTTTGCTCCTCTTCTCCTCATGTCCTATTTGCTCTCGGCAAACAGATGACTGTTGGTCATACTTAACAGTTCCGAGTAAATCAGGGAATTATGTAAAGAGGGGAATTTCACAGCTCCTTCGCAGACCCGAGTGCGGGTGTTTGTTCCCAGCAGCCAGTGGGATCTGCTGCCGCAGCTCCCTCACCCGAGCCGGCACTCAGCCACGCACACCCCGAGGATGCAGCTCCAGAGCCTGGACCCTGCCCTGGGACAGAGCCCACACCTGCAGAGCCATGGGCAAACCCCCAGCACAAGTCCTGTCCTCATACCCACATCCACACTTTGTGGGGTTATTCCCAAACCAAATACCTCATTTCTTTGCCAAACTAGGGTTGCCTTTTTTTTTTTTTTTTTGAGAATATTTGTTCTCTGAGTTAATCAAACCCCTCTGAAATCAATGCTTACTGCTTCAACAGGCTTGGGAACCAGGGGCTCTTTGAGCTCCAAACAATTAAAATATCCTAACCAAAAAAGCGCCCTAAAACAGCCCCTCATGTCAGAGCTCAGAGACTGCTACTTATCTCCCAGTCACGGCACAAATAATGGCCAAAGGCTGCTAGCTGTGGCGTGGGACAATACAAAGCATTCAGTGATCCCATCTGAAGATCCCAAAACAGATCTCTAAATTAAGAAAGCCCTCTTATCGTTCCCAAAGGTGTCTCCAATTCCCCCAAATCCTCCCTTCGTGTTCCAGTACACTCTCTTCCAGTATCCCATGGCAATGAGGTCTCTGGGCTAACTGTGCAAAACATCTTCTGCCCACCTCCCAACCTCACCTTTCTTCTTGGTTTCGTGTTGTGAGAAATGCACAAGCAGATGAAGGACTGTGCTCTGCCATGTGTTAGGACACAGAGTGATTCCCATCCCACCCTGTCCTGGGTATTTTTTGGTGCAAAGAGGCCCGCAGAAAATCTGCCTTTGAGGCTTTTCATCATTCCAGGGAAAAGGGTGGTGGAGGTGGTCCTATATCTATTTCCTTACAGTAACTCCTTCACAAGGAAAGCACGGAAGAGGGCATCAAGGGATGAGAGCAGCATGAAGGACTTGGGCCGTTCTCCAGAGACTTAAGGTCTCCTAATGTAGGGTTTATTTCACTTAAACTATCTAAAATTTGTGCATCCGGTCTCAGCAAGTCACCATCTGCCCCAGGTGGGAGATGAGCATCTCCAGGATGCGAAGCCAAATCCCTTGCAAAGCATCGCCCTGGGTGGGTACCACTCTCTCCATCAGCTCGGAGAGATAAACCTGAAACTGGGGTGGGGAGGGGGGTAGACAAACCCTCCCCTCCCATTCCCAGAGGCCACAGCATGGCCAGCAGAGGGTCCCTGTGCTGAGCAGCCTGGGCAGAGCCGAGGCTCCCTGAGCACAGCACCGCTCACCCGCAGCACGCTGCCTTATTTTAGCAGGCAGAGCAGATGGCAGTGGGAAGATGAGGAGGCAAAGCAGCAGTGAAGAGAACGCGTTGGAAATAAAGCCCCATGCTCTGCTGAGGGGGTCTGGTGCATTTTGATGGTTGTAGCCAGAATGAGCTTTGAGGCAGCTCAAGGGTTCGCTGGTGGGGGACCTATAGCCACGGAGAGGAGAGACAGGGAAAAGCCTGCCCCGGTTCCCAAATACTGCTTGGCACAGACAGGGACAGCTGGCGCTGGCTCAGCACGGCCTCAGTGAGGCAGAAACAGAACTGAAATAATCCTCGGCAAAGGAGGCAGAGCCCTTGCAGAGGCTTCCAGCCCTGGCGAGAGGGTGCTGGGGCTCCACCGGCTCCTGCCCATGGGGCCGGGGGAAGCTGGGACTGTTCCCTTCCCCAGCGTCACCATGGATTTCTGCATGGCTGAGCCTGAACATCTCTCAGGGCTGGATCTTCCCTGCCTGAAACACAAGGGATGCTCTGCAGAGCACCCTGGTTTTTCTGCCTCTCTGAGCCTCTGCAGAGCTGGGGACCACGACAGCAGCACACAGGGACCAGCACTGAGCTTGGACTGCAGGGTATGCCGGGGAAGATGGTTTACTCACACCTACCCTGTGCCACCTGCCAGCACAGCCTCCCTGTGCCCCAGAGGCTGAACCCCACCAGCGCGGCTGCTGGGATGCTCAGAGCTGCTATCCCCATGGGACAAGAGCTGTGACATCCCAGCTTCCTCCTGTCCCCTTCACCTGGTTCCACGTCCACCGTGACCAGCAGGATAAAGCACAGCAGTAACCACAGCCTTGTCCCTCAGATCCCCGTGCCTCCACTTTGCCCTTCGACACACAAAATATAACTACAGCAGCTGCACCTCTCAAATTGTTTCTCTTCCAAACACCCCAGAAAGTTGTTTAAGTTGCGAAGTACTACCTGGGGCTTTCTCATCAGGTTCTTAATTAGCTGAAATGATTTGCTTTGTTGGGGAATCGTTTCCAGGAGCTCGTAAAGAGCTTTAAAATCAGCTCTAGGAACAGCCTCAGAACAGAAATGCATTTCAGCTGGGCAGCAAGTCCAGCACTGGGCTACACCTCTGACCCCCCCCCTTCCCCCCTATTCCATTCTGCTCCACAAAGAATGGAAGCAATTTTTAAGAAAAAGTTTGATATTCCCTTCTGTTGAGAATATTCCTCCCCTGGCTGAGCTTCTCAACCTGCTGTTCTCAGGCTGGGGGCACATTCAATTCCTGGATTCCTGGCATTGCCCTCGCTGGGAATTCCAGATCCCCACTGCTCTCAGCACACCTGTGTTTGGCTGTGACTGCACCAGGACTGTAAAACAACCACCATTCAGTTTGCAAACAACAACCTAACAACCCAAAAGGAGGATTTTTTTTTTCCAAAGAGAAGGTGCCAGCATTCCTGTTAATGGGCTGCTTACTTATAACAGCTCATTTTGTGTACTGCCTAGAAGATTCTCACTTCTGTAGGTGCCATTTCAAGCAACATATTTAGAAACTCTTGGCAAAGTACAAAGTAATAAATAATTTTGGATGTCCTTTTGCCAGAGGGCAGGCACATGAGCTCCTGCTCACTCTCCTGAGGGTATGGCAAAGCCACGCTCCCTCTTTAAACTTTGTGTCCCATTACTTATCCATTTTCTCATGCCCAGCCAGGATTGCCTTTAAAATTCGGGGGATTTTAAATTACAATTAATTGGGTGGCAGAGCAGCCACTTGCAGGTGGAAGCCCCCATCATCACCCCCGATGCTGGAGGTGATCAGTCCCAAGCAAATGCTGGCATTCCCTCTGGGAGATCATAGAATCCTAGAATAGTTTGAGTTGGAAGAGACCTTCAAGATCATCTAGTTCCAACCCCCTGCCATGGGCAGGGACACCTTCCACTGGACCAGGTTACTCCATGCCCCATCCAACCTGTCTTGAACACTTCCAGGGATGGGGCATCCACAGCTTCTCTGGACAACCTGTGTCAGGGCCTCACCGTCCTCACAGCAGAGAGAAATTCAGTTTGTATTGGAGCAATCAATGTCCTTAGGAAGGAGGCAAGCCCCTGGGGGCACAAGAGCCCTCGCTGGCCCAGCCTCTGGTACCCTCCTCAGCTTTGTCAGCTTCCCAAGGGACATTTCCTAAAAACTCTCCATTTTCTCAGGGGATGATCACACATTTGATAGAGCATTTTATCCTCTGGTGGCTTCTAAATATTGCCTATGCCTTGTAAATATTGCAGGGTGAACACACGAGGGAAGGAAAAGCGGAAGCCCGAGCTCTGGAAAAGCCTTTCCACTTGCTCACAGGAGCAGGAAAGGGATAAAAATCGAAGATGGAAAAGAGTGCAATCATTGCTGGATCAAGCATAAGCATCTCTGTTAATGCCCTGGCTTACAATTACAATCACTTACGTTAATAATGGCACCTCCTGGCTAATCCCTCCTACGCTCCCAATCGTAGGAAAGGAGCTAGTTTACAGCCTCATGTGAAGAAAGAGACTATGGAAGCATCAGGGTTCTTAAGGAATCCTGTCTCAGCACCAAGGAAGCTGCAGCATGGCTTCTATCTGCCCAGTGGAGCAGCTGCTCTTAGGCACAAAAAGATAGGGACACGTAGGGAAATGAAGCTATTTCAGATTAAATGACAGGGGCAGGGATGATGATCTGCGCTGAATGGGTTCACTGAGGGCCGGGAAATGAACAGGGAAATGGAGGGACATGTCATTCCCTCTTCTGCTCTGTGGAGAAAATGCAGATGGAGGAAGTCAGGGTTCACAAGCTCCTGTGACAAGGCTTTTAAGCAGGTAAGAGGCAGATGAACTCCCTGGAAGGGGTCAAAGTGCCTGTAGAGGTTTGGTACCCAGCTCCTCCTCATGCCAGGATGCAGGTCCCCAGAAGCCATGCAAGAATTTCCTCTGGGAGAACAGAAAATTAGTATAAATAAACAATAAAAATAAACCCGTTTCTAGCATCTGGGGCTCTGCCACCCAGCACCTGCCCTGGGGTGCCACATGGGGACCCACCTTCTGCGAGGGTCTCACACCTCCAGAAGACAAACTGTCCCTGTGAAACATTCTCCTCTCAACTTACATAGCAACTGTCAACCAAAAAGGCATTCAATCATGTGTTTCCACTCAGTCCCTGACCCCCGTGACAGAAAAATCATTGGAAAGATGGCTGTGAGGTGGCCACAGGCCACACTAATAGCTCCACCATCGAGACTGAAAACCAGCCTGGGTAATGTAAGAATGAAACATTGCTCAAAATATCCATTCAGAGACCTTCCCAGGCTCAGAGCCTCGGTGTGCTTCAAAGAATGCGCTTGCTTTCATTTTCTATTTCACTTTGGTGTTTATTTTTGCTTCAGGCTGGTGCCATCCACCTTCCCCAGCTCATCAGCCCAGTAACCAGGCCAGGAGGAGGAGGAAGGAGCAGCCAGCTCCTTAGTGCACCTCCCTGGTCCATTCAGCTTTCTGCCTTTTCACATGCTGTGAGGTTTTGTGCTCTGAAAGAAGAGGCTGAAGCGCCCTGGCTCGCAGTGCTTGCTCCTCGCTGCTGCCCAGCAGAGGATGGCTGTGTGCAGGGAACGCTGCACCGGAGCACGGGTGAGTCCAGGGCACTGCAGCACTGCAGCACCCCGATTCCCCTGGCAGCATTAATTATACAAGGCCTCCCTCTCCGCCACGGAGGAAGGTTTTGTTTCACGGGAGAACAGAGTTTACGCTGCAAAGCAGGAAGACTCGAGGAGAGGGATGATGGTGAGCTCCCCAGCCCACATCTCCTGGCAGTGCCACCTGCTGGGACAGGCTTGTGTCCCTCCAGCAAAGCCCCACCAGCAACCTGATCATCCCTGCCCATGGTAGGGGGATTGGAACCAGATGGGCTTTAAGGTCCCTTCCCACCCAAACCATTCCGTGATCCTGTGATTTAGTGGAGAAAGAACAGGAACACCCAGCTGGCCACCTCCCGAGCAGTAATTTTTAACCACATCAATAATGCCATTTCTTTCCATAGAAATAAATGTCATTTCTTCCCTTGCCCGGCAGCGTTTCCTCCAACACCCAATGTACTCCTTGGGAGATGGGATCTTAGTCCTCACCTCACATGGCTCACCCCAGCACATGCATAGTCAGGAAAACAGGGCTGAATCCTGAACTACACGGTATGTGGAACACTATTAGACCAGGGTGAATCCCTGAGTTGTAGATACCACAAACTGTATTTCAGGTCCTGCTGATCCTTGCAGAAGGACACGGCCTTCAACAGCACACACTGTGACAAGGGCTTGGGCTTCCTTCAGCAGCCCAGCACCAACGTCCCCCCAGCTGCGCTGCCCACGTGGGCTTGTCCTGCCCATGGACTTCACCAGCACAGTTTGGGCGTGGCAAGAAGGGAATCAACACAAGAGCCTGGCCCAAGCTAGCAAAACCCATCCCCAGCAATCACATCCCATCATCAGCATTCCCGCTGGATTCTTTGCCAGCATGCCCACGCGCTTCACTGTTGGCAGCCCCTCTCCTCACTCTCATTTTGTTCCACGGACCTTTACAGGTCCTACATTCTGTAGGATACAACTGCAAAATGCCACTGGGCTCAGGAGGAAAAACGGTGGTGCTTTGGAAGGTGGATCAACACCACCAAACTCAGTCTGAGATGCTCCCATCGCAGCTGGAAAATCGAGCATCTCCACTGCAGCCCAGTCCTAAAGCTGCCTCCTCCTCAGCCCACTCAGAAATCCACTGTTACAAAGCCAATTAAACGCTCGATTAAGTGTCCCAACATGTTCCCAAATAAAGCACTAACATGGCATGTTATTAAAAAAAATAGAAAGAAGAAAGATCCAGGTTGTATAATGGCCTGTGAGCACATCAGGATAAGCTGTGCCTGCTCCCAGGGGTGGAAATAGGAGCTGAACAGCCAAATCCTCTTGCCATCTCCCACTAAAAGAGCTGTTTCTCTGTCTGCCCATCGCAGCTTCAGACCGAGACTCTGATTTAGGTGGTCCCACCAGCCTCGTCATCTGCTGCTCAGGGGACCTGCTCGGGGACCAGTCCCCACACAGAGCACACCGCTCCAAAGGTTCCCTCCACTCCGTCCCCCACACAGACCTTTTGCCTTCATAAGAGCAGCGTCTACCACCACCTCCACCAGCAGCTCCTGCTGTGGGCAAGGGAGAGGTCTAGGATATACAGGAGCCCACACACTCCATCAAGCAGCCTGGACTCAGGGGTCAGTGCTACCAGTCCTACCAAACCCCAAGGAGCCATCTCATAAAGCTGACCATCCCCAACATGATCCAAGCGTGATCCAGACCCCTCTGATCCAAGCACTTTCTCTCCCAGGGTAGAGATGGCAATAACCTGCTGATGTTGGGTACCAGTCTCTGCACTGGGGACTGATTCCGAGCTCCTTCAGACACTCATTGCTCAAAGCAAGACGCAGCAGGAGCAGGAATGAGTGTCTAGGCTGTCCCCATTCCCCTGAGAGCTCCACGCCTCCTCTGTACCATTGCCCTCCTTCTCACCTGCCTTCCTCCATCATCTCCTGCTCTTCGCTGCACCTGGCACAGCTTTAGGAGGATGACACAGGAACCCCCTCACTTTTCCCTCACGCCAGTTGTGTGCCTGAGCAAGGTGTCCACTGAGGTCTGCACCAGCTCCCTGTAAGGGGGGCTCATCTGAGGAGCTAAGAGGACATCTCTGGACACATCTGGTTGCAGTGGGCATCGGCAATACAGCCCAAAGCAGCAGAGAGTCACAGGGCTCCTTGGGGCACAGAGCTCCAGGGCTGCCCCACCAGCATGGCTGCTGGGTCTGACTTGAACAGCAAAGGCAGAAAACCCTGTGCTAGAACCAGGTGACCTGAATTTTGTGAATGAACTGGGTTTTTTTTTGCTCTCCAGTACATATATACATGAAACCCTTTCTGATGTCTATAAAACGCTACGGCAGCTTTAGCTTGTCCTGCTTCCTTTCTGTGCTTCCACTTTGCCTATTTTTGCTGCCTTCAACCTTTCATGTGCACAACAGTAACTCTTTTCAAAGCTTCTCAAGGTCGAGAAAGTCCCTAACAAGGTGCATTAGGGCAGTTATTGATCTTCTCTCAGCCTTTCCCGGAGCTGTTCCAAACTGTGAAACCTCAGTCGGGTGATGGAAAGTTACTCAGGCCCTTCCCATGTTGGTGAATTTTAATATTCATGGCACCCAACTGGTGAGAATATCCAATGCCCTTGCAGTGACGGCCCCGTACGTCTGTGTCCGTGTCCCTGCTGCAAGGTCACAGTCCCTGCCTGTCTGCTCGAGGATAGCTTGAGCGACTTTCTGAAGGATGAGTCTGTGCCGTGGAAGTTTCACAGACAGAATACCATCACCCCTGAGAAGCAGATCTGCAACACCTATCAAAAAAAGCATTTGCTGGAAAAAGCTGTCAAAGCTCAGCAGGGGAGAAGAGCTGCCATGAAGACCTATTCATGTTATATGGGCAAAAAGCATTTCCCCAAATTTTTTCCTTGTCACTTTCTAGGAAACACCATGATCAATAACACACAGATGAAGTTTCACCATCAATTAAAGCAGAACCCGCAGCGAGGTGGTGGCTCCAAAAGCTCTTACAGGCGACTGAGAAGGACATCTGCAGTGGAGACTCAGGTATCACGTCTGTCCTGCTGCCCACCTCACCTCCAGCACTATGGGCTGGCCCAGAAGCAATACTGACCTCCCCAAAGCCAAAGGGCTCCCTGTTGGAAGCCCAAATCTTTTGACTGCCTGAGCCACGGTGAGCACTCAGGCTTTGATCCTGACATATCCACTCGCTTCCCAGCAAGACAGCTCCGGAGACACCTTGGCACTGCTGGCCCTAGCAGCTTGCTAGCCCAGGAGCACAGCAATACAACAGGCAGAGGCTCCAAGTCCTAGGGCACAGCAAATGTGCTCTGGAAAACCAGCCTGGCATCGGGGAAGCATCATTCACTTCAAATATATCTTCATTTAGAAAGCAGAAATCCCCTACTTTGCTCAGCCACTGTCACCCTTTTGAAAATATAGTTTGGTTTTATGAACCACTGAAAACAATCTGCCGTGTGGGCAGCGGTTGCCTCCAAAGTATCAATCAGCAGGGTCCACATACAGCTGACATTTGTCCCTTAATAATATAATTGCAGCTAAAAGAAGAAAGGAACCTGGAGCTCTGGGCTTTTTTGCTGATTAAAGAAAGGAACAGCAGGTCTTAAGATAATTTAAGAATTAAGATAATTTTAAAGTGGCCAGAAGCTGAGAGCTGGCTCAGCGAGGCAAAACCCCAGCGTGTGGAGCAATCCCAGAAGCTCCAAAAACACAACCAGCAGAAGACACGAGCCAGCAGCAGACACAGTGCTAACATCTAACGGGATTCTGCAGAAAATCCAGCGGTGGGGTCCGGCATAGAAACATGAATTGCACGAGTGGACTGCCCACAGATGCTGCACATCACCCATCAGGTGGGACTCCACTCTTAATTCAGACTTGTCTGTGTGGTTACAGTGAGTCCAGCCCCACTCCAGCCCCGTGTCTGCAGGAGGAGTTGTTGGGGAGCCCAGTGCTGCCCAGCTCGGCAGCAGGAACCAGCTTAATTACAGCAGGTTCAGCTGCACAGAAAACTCCTGAGTCACAGCGAGCTGTTAATTACCAGCCCTTAACAGGATTTGAGGGCTCACGCCAGCGAAACCGCCTTCCTCTCTCGTGCTGCCCTACTAGGCAGAGCTCTCAGTTTGACTTAAGTTTATGTGACTGACCCAAATATTCATACCCTCAGGGCTGGGGTATTGTTTAAAAGCATGATTTCTGCACAAAAGTCTAGGAGAAACCCAGCAATTGCTGCACCCTGTGGTCTGCATCTCTGGCTACCTCTTTCTCCTGCAGAAAACTCCAGGGTCCAACCCCCTGCCCACCCTTCAAGAGGGGCACTTTGCTCTTCCTCTTGTCCCTGGAAAGGGGACTGGGCCATCCTAGTGCCCATCTGAGCTCCAGGGACACTGCCAAGCTGTCATTGCAGGGCACCCGATTTCAGGGAAAAGAGCCTCAAAAGAGTGACTGACAACAGCTGCTCCCTGCTCCATCAGGAGCTGCAGAGCATGTCCCTGCTCCCCTTTGAGCCTGGTAGGAACAGCAGGACAAGAACAGGACCTGAATTCCTATGGACAAATGATGCCTGAAAACTTTAGGCCCCTGTCCCTGCTTGTCACTCACCCTCCCTGTCACCCCAGGCAGGCAGGTGGCTCTTTGGGAAGCATTTCTGATCATCCCATGGAGGAAAGACATAGGGCTCTCCGAGATGGAGAGCTGCTGGATCCCCAGCACAGACACCTGTGCTCCAGAGGGCAGGAGGCAGGTTCTTCTTAAGGCACATATATCCTGCTTTTCTGCCTGGAAGGAGGGGGGAATGGTCCCAGACGCCAGACCGGGGCTGGGATTTCCACCCCAGGACAGAATGCTGAGCTGGAGGCTCTCTTAACCCCGCTAATCCTCTTTGGCTAGGAGCTAATTACATTCCCAGCGAGAGCAGGGACCCTTGGGAAGGGGGCAGGGAGGCACGGCACACCGGGAGTTGAACACAGGCTCGTGTGCAGCGAGGGCAGGTGAGGCAGGAGCCCGACGCTCCTCCCTGCTCTCTTTTTAGCTCTTCTCTGAAACCTATGTGCTGACACCAAAATAATTTTGGCACAAAACCTCTCCTCAGCTCTCCTTCTCTAACCCATCCTCCGGCTGCCGGCAGTGACGCCCTGTTCTGCACAAAGGCTGGTCTCAGGGAGCTTTTTTGCTTCTTCTTGCTGAAGTCCCTTTTCCCAGGCATTCTTCCCTGCAGCCGAGCGCAGGAGCTGCCACGGCTGCTTCTGCAAGTAGGGCAGGTCAGCCCCATCCTCAGCATCAGCATCTCGAACCTGAGCAGTGCAGCATCCCACCCTGGGGAACTGTTCTGCTCAGGGACCAGTTTTATCCAGCGGGAGCTCTTGGATCGTGATGAAAAGAGAGGTCTGGGGCTTTCCAGACAGTATTTGATACGGCAATTCACAAGCTCTTTGCAAGAAATCCATCTGAATGGGCTGGTTTGTAGCTGGCTGCACGTACAAGGGGAGCAGCAGAAGGGGAGAATGCCCCATGAAGGGCTCAAGCAAAGGCTGCTCCTGCACCTTGTGATATCACATCCAGGATAATCACAGAATTTGGTTTGGATTCAAAGGGACCTGAAAGCTCATCTCATTCCACCCGCCTACCATGGGCAGGGGCACCGTCCACTGGACCAGATTACTCAAAGCCCCATCCAACCTGGCCTTGAGCACTTCCAGGGATGGGAAGTCCACAGCTTCTCTGGGAAACCTGTTCCAGTGCCTCCCCATCATATGATAGGCATATACTATATTATATATGCCTATATTGGATGTAATAAGGAACCCAACAGCATTAACTGGTGAGACCAGACACGGCAACGCAGCAGCACCACCCATGACAACACGAGTGTTGTAAAAAAGAGGATGTTTTTTACAATGCGTGGGGAAATCAAGGGAAAAAAGGAAGTTTGAGGATCTCGACGGGGCATGGCGAGTACCACAAATCAGTAAGAGGACCCTCCTGAGGGTCAGGCGCCCATTGGAGGTCATGGCCTGGCACCTGGGAATCAGCAGTGTTCTGCAGTGAAACTTGTCACCGCTCCTGTTTCAGGCTGGTTAATTAGGCAAAGGGGCATCCTGCCATGTTTATTTAGTAACACAACATGCATAGTTCATTTGTTCCTTAATACAAAACCCCTGGAGTCAATTGGGGTCAACCGGGGTTACTGGGAGAACATCATGCAAGCACAGGGCAATCACGCTGCAAGCCAGCTCTTGCCAGATCACTTGTTCCCTCAGCAGACTCTGCCATAAACAGGAGTGATTTCCTAAGTCCCCAGTGAAATGACCCAGCACTTGGTCTTCCTGCCACAGAAACCTCTTCCCTTCCTGCATGGCACAGGGCTGAGGCTGTAGGGAATTTGGGAGAGTCCCAAAGTGTCAGCTCTGGCTTGAGAACGTCTCATAGTACTGCTCCCAGGATCCAGCTCCTGGAGGAGGTGTGATGAGGTGGGAGGAAGCTCCAGGCACCTGTACTCCTGGTATTTCACAAAAACAACTTATTTAAAGCTGGGTAATGTGTATCATGGCAAGCAAGCAGAGGAAGTGGAAGTCAGGCACACTTTTAGGCTTCCTCTGCCGGTCACCCACAGCTTCCAGAGCCATGGGCCACCACAGCCCACACACTTCTCCTGGGCTGTACTGCCCAAATGCCACCCTTGTCCCTAAACTCTTCACATGCCCTAGGCTTCCAGTCCTGACCAGCACCTTCTGATCATGCCTGCCCACCAAGACTCAAGGCCAGAGGAAAGCCAGCCTTGCTGGCAGATCTTGTGGAAACTCTGGGCTCAGAGGCACTACCCAGCTTCTCATGAGTGGGATACTCTTGGAGCATCCTTCACCTGCATAAGCATCAGCCTATAGTGGTGCAAGGACAATGAGGGAAGCACAAGTGACCCTTTCCTTTGGGTGGCTCAGCACCTACATAGCTCAGCCAGCGAGTCCACAGAAAAACAGCACTTTTAGTATTTTCTTCTCTTTTGGTAGGTTTGAGTGCACTTGGCTGAACAGAGTGCTGGGGAGGAGGCAGCTCCTTGGATACCTCCCCAGGCAGCTGCAGAGGGTGGGAGGGGACGGCAGGGACACAGAGCCTCCGACTCCATCTTTAGATCAGGAGTGGGATGGGAATGAAAATACCATGGGTATAATAACACATCTTTCCGGGGAAATCAGAAGTTTTAGGGGGTCGCAAATAGGGGCAACGGCCTTCCTCGCTTTCTGGAAGTGACAATACAACTTTAATTGCAGGAAATGCACGGTTTTAGCACTATTCTCCTGCAAAACTCCATCCTTCCTCCAAAAACCAGGGTACTGTGGGCCATGCCTTCTCCCTCCCTGTGACTGATGCTTTTCAGAGCCAGGGTGAAGCCTTGCCCAGGCTCCAGGGGTGCGTACAGAGGGTGCTGCCCATCTCACCCACAGTTCGTGCTCCTCTGCACTTACCAGACTCGGGATCAAATCCCTCATTAGTTTTCACACAACTTCCAAGGGCAGCTTATAGCCGAGGTCCTAATTCATCAAGCAATTAATGGACCAAGTCTCACTACTTCAAAGAGTGAGTTATGGTATTTGCATGAATCTCAGGGCTTGGGACAAGCCCATGTGAGCTGCAGGCAAAAAGAGATCAGACCACAGAGCAATTTTCCCAGAAGATCAAGCAAACCTAAAGCCCAACCACGTTAACAGACCTTGCAATGTTTTCCTTTCCTCAGAAAGTTTTTGTTACAAACATTCACAGCACAAGCGTTGCGTTTCTTCCTCAACTCTGATACAGATAAATCTCATAAACCAACCCAACCATGCTGAGCTGCATAAAGGTTCAATGTAAAGGGAGACAAAAACCGTGACAGCACAACGCCCGGGTAAGACCTCGCTGTGGGTCTTCACTCTGTGTGAAGGCTCATAGATATCGCAGGGATGAGCTGCAGCAAGAAACACTGAGAGGGGCATCTGTGCCAGGGTGGGTTTGCCAAGGGTGTCTGAAGGCATTTGCTCAAGAGCTGAGGGAACCCAGGCAGAGTCCAGCCTTGGAAATCTGAAATTTAATTCCAGGTGTCAGCTAGTGACCCTGGAGACAAGCGCTGAGGAGAGCTCACCTTTCCCTGGTACATGCAGAGATCACCACGTTACTGGCTACAACCCAATCCCAAATTAATTCTCTAATTAATTAATTAGCAGCTGGGTGCCAGCGAGCGCGTTAAAGCCTCTTCACCAATCCAGGAGCTTTCTGAAGCCTGGGAACACATTGCTGCCCAGGGGCATGCCTACACGGGGTTCAGCCCTACCCAAAGAACAAACACTTGGACAGCTTTCCTCACCCAAGCCCTGGGGGTAGGGAGGAGGCAGTGGTGGGAGCAACAGCAGGAGCAGAGCACTGGCATTGAAAACAGCATTGTGTACACGGAGATGGCCATCTGGGGGGTTTGCACCTCCACACGAGCTCTGGGAGAGCGTCTCCTCCACTGCCAACGTGACCACGAGCGGTGGCAGCAGCAGCAGCAGCAGCTTCAGGAAGAACAGAAAATTGCTGGGTGTAATTGAAACTGCAGGGAGGAGCTAGGGACATAAAATGTAATTATCTGCCGTGGAACGGAGCCAAGATTAGCAATCCTACTTCTGGTCATTTCAAGTTCCCATTAACTTCTCCATGTGCTGATGTTATCAATTCTGCGTCTTACTGGCTGCGAGATGCAGCACTTCCAGGAGCAAGCCCTGGGCCTCCTCTGGTCAGGGTCTCAAATCACTTGTACAGGAGGGGGTGAAGGGCCTGGAAGATGTCCCTCCCTAGCTTCTAAGGTGGAAGGGGTAGGAGGATGCTCCAGCTAAACCAGTTGCACCACTCTCCTCTCCAGGCACAAGTGGCTAGAATTGGCGAAGGTGCTTTTTTGGTGCTTGGGAAGATGATCTGGGTGGGCATCACAACAATTCAGAGAGGTTCTCAACTACAACAGGCAAGATTGGGTTGATTTCAGACCATCTCAACCTCCCTTCTCCTCTCCTTGCACTCCATCTCAGCGGGCTGCAGAATGCACACCAATTCACATCCAAACAACGCTAGGCATCCCCACATCCGTCCCGTGCTCAGCCCATTCCATTATCTGGCAACCAGGCTCCTCTTGCTGAGGCCCTGACACTTTCTTCCCCTGTATCACTTTCCTTGCAGCCTCACCATTCGAGAATGCAGGAGCTGCAGAACATCCCTCATTAGCCTCATCTCCAGTCTGGCCAAGGCTTCCATCCACAGCAACAGGAGGAGGATGCTACTTGGTGACTGGCACTGGCATGACCTGTTTTTCCTCACCCTTGGACACCTTTGGGAAGCAGTGGGCACTGCTGGGGGTGCCCTTAACAACAGCCATGCCTTGCTCTGCTCCTTGCATGAAACCAGCAGGAAATCAGTGTACACACATAAAATCCAAGAGGTGGAGGACCATGGACTCCAGCCCTGCAGCTTGCACCAGGAGGAACTTGGCTTCAGCAGTTTCTTAAAGGCTTTTTTAGAGACCTTTGAAAGCAAGCACCCCATCTTTTCTCCATTTTAAGCAAGGAGAGAGCACGCACCCTTGGATCAGAAGACGCCCGCCCCCGCCAGCCCCCTTACCTCCACGAGGTGAGGCGTGGGGTTGAAGCCACACATGTTGCAGACCTGCTGCCGGCAGGTTGTGCAGGTGTTGTAGTTGGGGGGCTCACTGGAGCCCACGTTGATCTCCGCCTTGCAGAGGGGGCACGAGACCCTTGCTTTCGGCACTTCCTTTGGCTTGACACCCTGCTCCGGTTTGCTCGGCTTCGCCGCCGGTGCGGCACCAGCCCGGCCCTGTGCCCCTGGGGCTTTGGGACCAGCCTCTTTGCTGGCATCGCTGAAGACAATTTTTGGAGGCACTTTGCCAGGAGACGGCTGGCTCGGAGCAGGGGCCTCTGGCTGGACAGACATGAGCGTGCTGGCCTGGGTCAGAAGGGATGCCCCGAAGCCGAAGAGCTTCCCCGTGAGCCCCTCTTGGGGCTGCTCCGGTGCTCCAGCCCCAGGGGCCGGGGCAGCAGGCTTCGCCCCCGCATCTCCCGGCGCCTTTCTCTGCTCGGAGGGGGAAGGCTTGGCTTGCTGATGCTGCGGGGAGGACCTGGCCTGATGCTGCGGGGAGGACCTGGCCTGATGCTGCGGGGAGGACCTGGCCGCCTCCTGAGGTTTTGGCTGTCCTTGGCCGTGCGGTTCCCTCTGCGGCGTTGTGGGCTGAGGTTTGGGTTGCTCTTGTGGCAGGGGGCGGGGGGCTGGTGGGGTCTTATCTGCAGCCGAGGGTGGTGGGTGCTTGGCCGGGGACTGGGAGGGGGACGGCGAAGGGGAGTGCAGCTGCTGCTGGCTCTTGGAGCGAGGAGCGGTGGTCATGTCCATCCCCAGCGCCCGCTGCATCTGGCAGTTCAAGCACAGCCATTCCTTCACCTGTGGGACAAGGAGAGGACACGGGCAGTGAGTGATGGGCAGGTACAGCTGCCTGCAGGCAGCCCCAGCACACCCTTACCTCCCCCCCCAGACAGACCCCGCATAGCCATAGGAACCAGCCATCAGCCCCTGAAAAACATTTTGGTACCATGTTCTTCGCTAGCGGCACCTCGCAGTCAGGGCGAGCAGCCCCCATCTGTCACAGGTACCCACGGCACAGCATGCCGGCGTCAACGCCAGCTTTAATTAGCCTTGGTCTGCTTCCAAGGCTTCTGCTGTGAAGCGACTGCTTGCCATGAGGCTCTGCCTCTCCTGGGGGAAGAGGGGCCTTTCCGAGGGCTCGTAGCTCCACCACCTCCCCAGAGCCCATTTTTTCCCTCCTGCTTGGTGACCAGAGATAGCGCAGAGAATAGCCAAGGCCAAACAAGGAAACACCACTGTACCGTGCCCAGTGCTTCCCTGGGGCTAGCAGAGATGGATTTTCTGGAATCAGTGCAGTGGTTGTGATATTCCACCTCAAAATTTGGCTCTGGAATGCTGTAAGGGAGCGCAAAGAGTGCTGCTCCTTGCACAATGCATTTGCACTTCCAGGAAGGCAGAGTGCAGGCTGGGGAGCAAAGGGTTAATTTTCACTCTCACCACGACGAACTTTTGCATGCAAATGAAAAATAGAACAGTTCCCTGGCTAAGTGGTGATAAACGAAAGACTTTCCCCACGAGAGATGTTCCCTGTGACACACTAATGTCTAAATTAAGTTAATTAAAGAGGCTGTAGAGCCTTTCCATATGAGGAATCACCAGGATGCTCAGCAGCTCCATAAGTATTAATATACAGCACAGTCAGCAGGACAGCCAGGTCTGCTTGCAAAAGACTTCTCTAAGACAAGCAGCTAAGGTGGCAAAAAGGACCAGAACATTCCCAAAAACCTTTTTCTGCTCACAGGAGCTGCCTGCAGAGATGCAGTTGGGTGTTATCGTAGGTCTCATGATGGAACACGATGCCAAGTCCTTGAGACGTGAGGCAGATAAGCCCTAAACCCCTCCTCACAAGTCCCCTCCTCAGAAGGGTTCTCATAAAGGCCAGCCTTCAAATAATTAACTTTTAGAAACAGAGGAAATGTAGATGAGCTACGAAAGATGGATTCAAATTCAGGAGGGGTGGATGAACAAACCTCCACCTGCCCACAGTGCCCCTTCCCCTCCCTGCCCAGCACCTGCCGTGTGCCAAGGCTTGGCATGGCCTCCAGAAAAGCTCTTCCCCTCCCCTTACAAGCCTGGCTGCACGTCATCTCCGTGCTCTTCCCAGCCTTCCCTGCACTTGCTGAGCTCCTACGCCACTCTCTACACCAGCCTCCGCTCGAGTCCTTCACTTGGAGCTGAAGGAAAACAGCCTCAATTTTCCCCAGAATTTTGCGCTACATTGTCGTTTTTCCAAGCTGTTCCAAAGGAACCACATTATATTTAGTTTCTGAAAATAGTACTTCAGTTTTTATAATTTCTTAGGGTCTTGCCGTCTCTCTTCTGACATCCAGAATTTCTCGCGTTATTTTTGCTTTCACACCCCCTGGAATTTCTTCCCACTATTCTATTTCAAGAGAGTGTCTACCAAAATCCCATCAGCTTTGCCCACCATCCCCATCAGCTCAAATTAAGGGAGAACCAATCCTTTCTATTCAGGTTCTTGTTCCCAGGATGCAAGAAATTCAAATCTTCCCTCTCCGCATAATCTCCTTACCCGCACTTTAAGACCCTAAGTGAGGTGGAAACTGGGGGAAGAGGAGATCCACTCCCTCCCTGTGCCACACAGTCCCCACTCTGCCCTTGGCCAAGGCTCCTCCAGGAAAACCGGGGCACAGGGAGGCACCATGCCCGGGTCCCGTGGCCACCGGAGCTGCGTATGGCTCATGGACAAGCCCACCAGGATCTCCCTGAGCTCGGGGCTGAAGAACATTGGGATCACTGTAGCTTTCTCACTTTTCACAATGAACCTACGACCCAGATAGGAAAAAGCCAGGGGGCATTTTAGATGGGATAGGAGCATCCAATTGCCCTTGGTGACTTGGTGAGGAACGTCTGTACTGAGGAGCAGGAGAAAGCTGCAGGAAATACAGTGGGGCATGAGCTCCCAGAGCAAGCATTTGAAATGTAAATTGAGTTGGGATTATCACAAATTGCCTGGCCGGCCTCCACTGATGCAACCGATGACACACCATGTGGGTTACACAGATCAAAGACAACTTAAAGGATGCTGCAGGGAAGATAGCGAGGGCTGAGTTGTCTTGCCAAAGATCCTTCCCCCAAGAAGGAGAAAGGAGAAGGGAAAAGCCTGGGTGATAAAGAAATAGTAGGATAAATCATTCTTTTCATACTCTTTTCCCCTATTTCTCTCCACCGTTTTCTGGGCATCTTCCCCCTGCACGATGAGTCTGCAAGCTAGAAGAGAAGCATTTAGAGGACGGTGATGCAAGTCCATGAAATAATCCCGTTCCATCTATCTCTTTGTCCTGTTTGCCCAGTTCTTCACCAAATCAAAGGTTTCAGAGGTTGGATTAGTGAAGATTTATTTACACCCGGACTCTTCCTAGAAAGGATGGGGGTCCATCACTGGGTGGAGATGGGGGAGCTGTTAATGAGACAGATATGATGGACATGCTGTAATCACTGTCCTGGAACATTTGGGAACAAGCAGGATAACACTTGTTATGAGGATGAAGCGTTTCCATCTTATTAGCAATCGAGAACATTCAACAACATCTACCAGCACCAGAAGATATTTAAATTTGGCAGAACTGAATAATTTTGCATCCAAGAACTCTAAGAGAACTAAGAAAACTGCTGCGTGCTGATGTTCATTTTTAAGAGGAAATTTTAGGAGGCTGGAAGAGTCTTCTGCTTGAAGAAGGCAAAGGTATGGCCTGAAGGGGACAGGGAGCCAGACATCTGTCCAAGGCAGAAAGACAGTGCAGAGAACTGAAGGACACACAAATACGCCCATCGACACGGTTTTAGGAAAAATAGGTCACGGCAAAGCAAACCTGATTTTATTCTCTGCACATCTGATATTAGTAATGCACAGAAGCAATATCCTTGATGTCCAAAAGGGTGTTTTGGCCTAGTAATGTATGACATGCTGACAAAAATAAAAAGCACTATAGAATATGAATAGTGAATATGCTAAATGGGTTTCAGACCGGTTACCTGTCTGAGCTGGGGGCAACGAGAACTCACCACTGCCAAGGTATCATCATCTCACTATGGCCAGCGCCACTCACACACGGCGGATTTTGGTAAAACCCCAGAATCAGAATGGTTTTGGTTGGAAGGGACCTTAAAAGATCATCTGGTTCCAGCCCCCCATCTCTTAAATATCAATGAAGATGAGTGTCTACTGCCTGGCAAACCTGCGCTCAGTCTGTGCAGGAAGCCTGGAGCTGGAAGTAGGAGTGAGGAGGTGGCTCAGCCTCCTCTTTCAGCACCAAGGGACTCCTTCCAGAGCCCTCCACGGTTCCACACCGACATTTTAAGGAGATTAGTAAAACACTGCGGGAGATAGAGACCGGATCTGTAAGAGTGATTCTAGGGATGCAGAAAATGTCTGAAATGAGAGAACTGAAGAGGTTGATCTTTTTCGTTTATCAAAGAGAAGATTAAGAAGTGACTTGATTACGATATAGCAGCACATTCAGTGGAAACAATATCAGGTACTAAAAGGTTGTTAATTAGGCAGAAAAAGGCATAAAAAGAACTAATGACTGGAAATGGAAGCCAAATATATTAAGCATCACTTTTAACAGCAGATGTTTCTAGCCATTAAAGCAAATTATACACATGCTGTTGGGCTCAGCAGAAGACACAGGGAGGTAAAGCTTGCAGGCCTTTCATCTATAGGATATTTTATGCCTGTTTTGATCTCACAAGCTTTGATAGCTTGAACCACCCCATCTGTATGGACATTTGGAATGTTTGTATCCGAAACCCAACCTGCCCCAGCCTCGCACGCAGTGCCCAACACGCTCACGACCACCAGCCTTACCTTTCCCACCACAGACCCCTCCAACACCCCAGAATATTCCTCAAAACCCCCTTCCAGATCTCGTCATTCCCCAGTGCATGGATAGGTCAGCAAGTGGCGGCGCTTGCTGGGTCACAGCTGCCAGATGTGCCTCCCCCCTCAATGCAGTCCTGTGAGCACCGACCATTTGCAAATCCCATTAGGAATGAAAACTTTCCAATCAGCATTTTCTTTTCAAAAATTGCAGCAGGAATATCCACAGCACGTGCTGGCTCTGCCCAGCACAGATTTAAACGCTGATAAGAATTAGAAATCGGATATATATACACACACATACATAAAATTACAGGCATGGTGGGCCAGATTGTGACCCTGTGCAGAGCAGGTACACAAGGGGGACCAAGATCCATCCCTGTGCACTGCGGTCTCCAAACCACCTAGAAAAACACCAAGAAAAGCACACGTTTAAAAAGGATCTGAAATGACAGACGCAGCTTGAGTCTATAAGGCTTCTGAAGTTATTCTAACACCACCTATTTTAGGAGACTATGTGAAAATAGCCCATCCCCAGGATTTGTTACCAGGAGATGTGAGGGAGCACTGGTTATGTGCAGGTTGTTTTGTCCCCCTGAGGTAAGACAATACAGCTCTAAAAGTATCTCAAGTATTGAGTTCAGCCTTTGCAGTGGGCAGAAGCTTTAAAATGAGCACTGTAAGCGGAAAAACATCGTAATTGAACATCCAAGATATTTTCACGCCAAAATTTAGGATTATAATAAAGAGTAATTCTGTCTTTGCTGAGGGTTGGTTATTTTGGACCATTTGGAGGTCACCCAGGATGCTATCCTACTACAGAAAAATACACACATACAAAAGGAGAGACCGTATTTAGATTACCATATTTATGACTTTGGAGACTTGAGATGGAATGGTTCCTCACCAGCTCTACCCATTTAGACCCCACTGCAGCCAAAGCCATCGACCTTGCTAGCTACGCACCCCTGGGTCAGAGGAAGCCACTGGGCTCAGTCCATCTGACCTGTTTTAAACAATTCTTTCAGACTGGGAAGAACAGCTCCCAAGTCATTTTGAGTCCAGCATGATCGATCCCACCCAAAGGTGACCATTTTGGACAGGACAGAGAAAAGGAGCTTTGTTCAGCAGAAGATACAACCCACAGTCACCATTTGGCATGAGACAAGATGCACGGCGAGGTGAAAAACCAGAAGCCAAGTTCATGGGAATTCAGAACAGAAAAGGAACGTGGGTTTTCTGTGTGTTGCCCAGAACACGTGTATTTAATATTCTACAAAACTGAAAATCCTGAAAAAAAAAAACCCCAACCTTGTTTGGGAAGAGCAGGACAGGGTGCCTTGGGCAGCAGTTCTTCAATTCCAAGAGCCCCGAGTGGGCCCCTTCCCCAGAGCCCCCCCAGATGAGGCCACCCCCCAGCAGATGCACCCCAAGGCCACGGCCACAGCTCCCTCTGCCTTTTGCAGGCACCAGAATGAGTATAAAAATAACCCAAGCTGGAACTAGGTAAGGAAGGTACTGTGTTAATCAGGCTAAAAGAGAGGCTCAACACCAGGATCGCTGACTGGATGGAGAAAGGTTTCATTCATGGCTGCTACTGGCTTATCCTGGAGGAACACTGCAACAGCCTGGCCTCTCCCGAGAGCTGCCAGTGCCCTGCCTGAGAGTGTCCTTAAGTGTCTCCAGCTCAGCAGCTCTGCCTGCACATGAAGAACTGCTGTCTCACAAAATCAGCCAGTCAGCAAAACGTCCCTTCCATCCATGCCTCCCGGATCCACTCCTGAGGAGCTCTCTGGGGGGCACGTCTTGTGTTTTACATTGTCACACTGCAATCTGCCAAAGCCACATACTCTGCAGTTAAACAACTCTTCCCTGATCCAAGGGAAAGAGGCAGTGCTAGAAGGCAGCCCCTCGGCTAGAGAACAGAGGGAACAGCAAGTTGTGGGCAGCTGGGATACTGCTGGGAAGGCAGGAGGTGGGAATGGCTGCAGGGAAAGTTCAGCAAATGCTGGAGGAGCTGCTGATGCACTGAAAAAACTAAAGGTACCACACGGATCGGGTGTCCTACACCACCCCAGACTGGCTGGTGGAGCATATGACAAACACCAATATACATCTTTTTCTGAAGTTTTGGGTTGTTTTAGAGCAGAACTAAACTCTCTCTGGAAGCGTTTGAGGCAAAGGTTGGACAGGGCCCTGAGCAACCTTACCTAGTAGAAGGTGTCCCTGCCCATGGCAGGGGGGTGGAACGAGGTATCTTGAAGGTCCCTTCCAACCCAAACCATTCTATGATTCTGTTGCTGAGCTCTCCTACAGCAGCGCAGGGACAGTTTGCCATGGAGCTCGTGTGTGGAAGGCAGGAAAAGCAGCCCTGGTTGTTTGGATCAGTGCACAGCCTACGTGCAAATGCAAAGAGGAGCCTGCAAAGCATCCTGTGGGAGGCTGGGATGTGGTGTATCAGCCAGAGTCCGAGCTGAGGGGGACCGATAACACCAGGAGATGGCGTCTCCTGAGGTGCCTTGGGAGGACCACGAGCAGCCCAGGGTGAGGGAGCTGCTGTGTGCCCGGGGCCAGGCTGCGTGTCAAGACATCATCAGAATTCACGCCTGCATCCAGGTGGAGAGGAGGCGGATGCAAACATGCAGGCAGCGTGGGCTGAAGCTTCCTGGTCCAAATCTAAAGCACATTTAGAGGAGAACCCAGGGCTCCAGAGAAAATGTGCAATTAGGAGTGTTTCGGCACTTAATTGACAGGGGAATTGGTCACTGAGGCACCGAGTCACTTGTGAAAAAGGCCACCTTATGCTCATCTTTATCTTCAAACATCTCAATATAAATAAAATCTAGTCCTTGGCACTCCTGCCCAGAAGGGGAAGCCACCGGAGCCGTCAGTAATCATCCTGCTAATGCTTGCCAGAAAATAATCAACTTGCTCGCTTGCTGGCGAGTGAGAGGAACCAACCCCCAAACTCATCTCCTTCTCTGCAAATAACAGATGGGAAACTGCGTTTGTCCAGAGAATCGAGCTGCGAAATAAGACAGTGCCATTTCATCCTATGAGTCACTTCTCAACCGGTTTCCTTTCTCTGGTTAGCACTCCCTGAACCAACCCCAGGCTACTTGAGCACGTCTCCTCTCCCCAAAGGGAGTCAGGAGGCACTGACCCCCACGAGGCTCTGCAGACCCTCTGGGTTTCAAAGACGACCTCCAGCTCCTGCACCTCGCTGCTCGGTCCATCTTTCCCTGCACCACGCAACCACGGACGCGGGGATGAAGCAAACGATCAAAGGAAACAACTGCACGCCCAACAGCTTTTCAACTAACCTCGATCCGCCGTCACAGGCAGGACGGTGCTCGCCGGCAGCATCCCCCATGGCTAGCTCCTCAGGAAGTGGGAGCATCCCCTCCTTCACTGCTTGCCCTTGCTGGCAGAGAGGAGCAGACGGGCAGAGGAAACCTTTCCAGCGCCAGACTCAGCGCTGCTCCTCTGCTCCCCCCGGAGCGCGGGTCCCCCGCCAAACAAGGCGCTGCCTAGCTAAGCACGCCGGCAGTGCCGCCGCTCGAGGCAAAGGGACAAGTCCTTCCAGTTCATTAGGGAAGGTTTCTTGTGCGATTTGCTGCCTCACTAGCTCCTGTTTAGACAGCCTTTGTTTCCCGTCCGCAGGAGCTCATGAAAGGTTTGGACGTCTGTACGTGCTGCGAGGATGCTGTCCCCTGGGCCGGGGCAGGGAGCACGGCAGAGAGCTCACCCCGGGCTTTAACCTCCCGAGCTCTGCACGCCGAGGTGCTCTAAGTGCAGCCCCAGGTGCCTCTCGCTCCGTAATGCGGGACTTCCACGGGAGCCCTCTCGGCCAAGGAAAGCCTAATGGCTCGCTTTGCCTTTTTCTGCTGCTGCTGCTCCCGTGCCCTGCCGCCAGCCGAAGGACGGACGGTCCCGAGTAACAGGAGCCTCCAGTCCTGCTCACTCATTGTCTCCCGCAGAACTAAAATAGCAGCCTGGGAGGGAGCAGAGGAGCTCAAAACTTTCCATTCCCTGGTACCTCCTGCCCAAAGAAGAGGAATACATGAGGCCACGGGGCTCCTCGGAGTGTCATGTGCAGCAGCGATGCAATTCACAGCTATAATGCTATAAAGAGCACAGGCTGCTCCCAGTAAATAGACTTGTAACAGATTAATTTAAAAGCAGCCCAGTTTCCTATTAGTAACACAGAATAAAATCATCCATTTACTGCATGGCTCACATTTATTCAGCTGTGAGTGGTCCCTGTTGCAGCCTTGCTCATGAGCTCCCAGCTCCTTTGGGAATCTTCCTGGACAATTACAGCAATGGGAGATAATGGCTGTAGCTCAGGGACTAAACTAAACACTCTTGAATATTTAAAGGTCCTTTCACCCCCAAACTTTGCATTACCTTGGAAGCATCAGCATCTGAGTACAGCACAGCAGCGATGAGGGCAGAGAGGAGCGTGATCCTCTGACCCACGTGTCTAGGATGGAAGGCTTTAAACACTAAAAACAATCCTGGTGCTGGCATAAATAGCCCAAAGTGTTTCCAGAGACAGGGTTGCAGACCTGGTGTTATGGCCTCACACTTTCTCCAGACTGAAGGAGCCAAGTGAAGTCTAATTTCTCCTGGGCTAGTGTGCATGTACGAGCGAAGCCACTGGAATGAAAAACTTGTGCGAATGAACACATCAGAGTGGATCAGTGCATCAAAGCACAGTGTATCTTCTGCCGTTCTTTCTGTTGTTGTTGTTGTTATTCTGGATTAAATATGTAACAAATGCTCTTGCAGAATTTAGGGCCTGAAGATAGACAAGCCACTGCACAATCTTTTTACATACCTAAACAGACTTAATTGCTCAATTATTCCAGATAAACACGATAAGTTGCCTGTCATGAATAATTTATAATCCAGCTAGCCACACAATCTGTGAAACACAAATCTATGGCTGCAGCAAAAGAAATGCAAGCAGATGCCATGATCCCAAGACACCCTGCTGGGTACCAAACGCTGGCCAAAGGAGCAATATAGGCTGCCCAGGGCAGGTTTGATCTTCCACGAAACCCTTTGGACAGCCCAGACCTTCATTTGGGTTATTGTGTTGATGAGAAGATGCAATTATTGACATGAATAAAATAGGTACAAAGTTGCGTGTGCACCTTGGAGGAGACAGGCACAGCACATCCCCCCCTCCTGCTCACATGGACATGGCTGGGTGTCCCATACAGCCCTTCTGGGGGGCTGGCTGTACTGGTTTCCCCAGGAATTGCATTAGATGATGGTGATGAGCTGAAGAGCTGCAGTGAGGCACGGCAGGATGCAGTGCTGGAGGATGGAGGCCCACAGGGCCTGCCACAAGGGACAACACTCTGGTTGCCAGGGAAGGAGCATTGCCAGGGGGAGGAAAGGTCCCAACCAGCCAGAACTCAGCATGCTTGGATAGGAGAGACCAAAGAAAGCAACCTGGAAGGAGTCCAGAAGGAGGGTTAATCCTAAACCCATGACAAAGCCATCCCAGGCAGCTCCCTTCCCAAGGCAGAGGGGTAACGAACCAGTCAGAGGGGCAGGTACCAGCTCCTGGCTCCAGTGACCCCAGACAAATGCAAGAGGCTTTCCCACGGGACTCAGGACCCTACCACAAACCTTGAGTGTCTTTATGACTCTCTGAGAAGCAGAGGAGAGGCGCTGGGTGGATTTTCTTCCAGCCTAGGCACCCTTTCCCAGAAATAGCTTGTCCAGTCACCAGCTATTTTAAATAAATTACAATAGGTTTTTGTGTTGGAATTCTTATCCCCATCCAAATATACCTGGACATCCAAATACACCTGGCTCATAAGTCATCATCTACTAAATAAAATTTACACAAGAATCTGCAAACAATTAGAATTTTCACAGATACCTGTAGAGCCACATCACTTTAAATTGGGTTTTTATAGGTATTATTTAGTCTTGAAGAGGGGGCTACTTCATTGCCAGCCAGTCTACAAGAGCAATCACCCAGTCATCAAAAAAAAAAAAAAGCTAGCTGCAAAGCAAGATTAAAATTGGTCATTCAGATCATGATTTGATGAGAGTTGGAGTTGTTCAGCCTGGAAAGAGAAGGCTCTGGGGAGCCCTTAGAGCCCCTTCTAGTACCTGAAAGGGCTCTGAGAGAGCTGGAGAAGGATCTTTTACAAGGACATGGAGTGACAGGACAACAGGAAACAGCTTTACACTGACAAGAGGGCAGGAAGAAAGAGGATATTGGGAAGAAATTCATTACTGTGAGGGTGGTGTGGCACTGAAACAGGTTGCTCAGGGAAGTTGTGAACTTCCCATCCCTGGAAGTGTTCAAAGCCAGGTTGGAAGGAGCTTGGAGTAACCTGATTTAGTGGAAGGTGTCCCTGCCCATGGCAGAGGCTGGAATGAGATGAGCTTTAAGGTCCTTCCAACCCAAACCATTCTATGATTCTATTCTGTGATATTTTTCTTGCTGAGCTAAAGTCATCATTGCCATGGAGATCTACACCGATACACCAGAAAGGTGAATAAACTCTTAATGAAAAAGAATTCTGCTACTTGAAAGACTGTCTTTTCTGTCACAACCCAAGCCAAAATCTGAAGTGATCCCATTTGGGGAGCTTTCTGCAGCCTTCCTGTAGGGGGCCCAGAGGATTACCATAGAGCAACCTGCCTAAGACCCCTTAGCACAAGTGAAAACCCTGGGCAAGCTTAATAATAAAGGGCCAAGTCCTCAACTGCAGGACTAGAAACTGCAACAAAAGAGAAAAACATTCAAATAGAAATCGCTCAGGTAAAACACCAAAAATACTGCAGAAGCAAATGCCCTTCTAGGGCTTCTTATCTTTCCTTTGAAAGATCTCCAACAAGCAGCACACAGGCAGTGCCAGCTGCAGTGCTCCGTGTCCATCCAGACATCCAGGAAACTACAGAGGAGCAAACTGCACAGTTCAAGCTGATTTCACCCCGCTTTGATTTGCTCCGATGCCAATTAGAAACCACGTCTGAAGAGAAACAATAAATCTTGTCGTCGTGCCCCGGCTGCAAACCCAGGCGACTCGTGTGTAATTACCAGCCACGGGCCTGACTCTGACGACCTGCAGGGCATTTTTTGCAGGTGAGAGAGCAGCAGGGATCACGGTTCCCTCCACTTTCGGGGGTTCAGCTGGAGAGATCTTGCCTCTGATTTTCAAGTATCGTGCATCAAAATATCCAGCTGAACAGTGGGAGCCATGCTGACTGCGAGCAATCAGCCCCAAACTGCCTCAAACCAGGCAGGGAAGGCATGGATTGGCCAGCAAGGGGGAAGCAGCAGGATCCATGCACCAGGAGGGGAAAAACATTTGACATCCAAATAAACACCACCTTCCCATAAGCTTTTATCTGCCCACAGCCTTGTCTGTTGGCGTGGGCTGACTCCTGGCACGTTGCAGAGAAAGAAAAGGAGGAGCAGGCCTGAAGCACGGGATGCAGCAGGCGTTGGGATGCGGCACAGCACGCGGTCCACGGGGATGCTGCTCTTTGGTGCACAGAGACCCTACTCCCACAGGGAGAAGGTCTTGCCACACAGAGATCTTTGCTTCCCAGTAGGAGGCAGGCTGGATGGCACTGGACAAGTGCCTGCAGCTGGAAGACATGGGAAAAAGGGCTGGCTGGAAAAGAAGGGTGACTTGGGGTAAGAGCTTGAGCTGGCCAAAATCATTAGGAAGGACACTGAAGCTTTCAGTTTTTACTGTAAGAGTAACATTGCCCGATTCTGGCTCTTGGTTGGGTGCCATAACTTGGACATCTCTCAGTGCAATGGAGCTCTTCAGAGCCCTCCAAATGACATGTCCTTCAAAACCATCAGATCATGAGACTTTTTTTGGGCAGAACTGCAAAAACTTTACAACCCAGGATCTGCATAAAGCATTATTATTTCAACATGTCCCCCTGGTCTCAAAAGGGATTTAGCACCTGGAATTAGTTATGGAAAACAGCATTTCAGAAGTTGCTGGATTTTTTTTTTCTTCCTAATTCAATAAAGCAGTAACAGTTGTCTGCTGAGAGCAAGTAGTGGGATCCCAGAAGCAGCTCAAAGACAGATGGCAGCAGCGGCATGCCTGTTTGGGGATAGTTCTCAAAGCACTCTCCAATTTGAAAGCCACAATCGTATCAGCTGGAAAATTAATATGGCAGGTCACAACATAAGGTAGAGTGTGTAAAAATAAATTTCAGGGCATTAGCCGGCCTGGCATTTCCGTACTGACTTTGTACTCTAAGAAAAATCAGGATTCACATCCCAGTCTGCCAAAGGTCCCTTGAGCTGGTTGCTGAGAACTAGATGACAGCACCATGCCTGGGTACAAGGGCTCACTCTAACTGGGCTTCACCTTTTGGGATGGATCCCAGCACTGTTGGTCTTGCACTAACACACCGTGCTCCATCAAATACCAAGGGTATTTGCTTTTCTCAAAGCTTGAAAGGTTTTGCAATATATAGAGCATGTGGGCAAACCAGAGGCAGGTGAGCTCAAGGACAGGCCCCTCCTACAATAAGTATGCTCCTTATTTCAGAGGAATCCAGAAATACAGGTACTTCAACCCTTTCTCAGGACCCCAGAGTAATTTTAACACAGACCACTAGTTTTTAGCCAGACCTTTCCACTAGACCCGGTATTTTATCTAGCGGGCATCATACTGAGAACAGAGGTTCTCAGGGGGAAGGGGCAGCAAGCAGTGCCTTCCAGGAGATCGGGACAGACGTGGGATGTCTCGTGGGAAGGAAGGGCAACATGGTATGCCTGAGAGAACAGGAGGGGCTGAACAGAACCAATGAGCAGCTCAGAGCCATGATAAAGCTGGTTTTGGAGGAATCTCATACTCAAGGAGTCACAGGGACATGGCCTTTACAGCTTCTAGGGTATTCTGCGTATAGAGGGGGAAAAAACCCCAAAACTAAAATCCTGAGGGGAGCTCCCACTCCTAGGTCCCAGCCCAGCAGTGCCCCACTCCATCACGCCCAGCTCCTCGCTGCACTACATGTGCACCCCTATACGTCTGCATCCTTAGCAGTTTTTTAAATGGGTAACGCTTGCTGATCCCGCAATTCCTGCAAAGCCAAGCCACGAGCAGTGACAAGCTCGTTTGCTCTTTGGGGACAGGGCTTCAAATAGCTGCTGGTTCGTGGCAATTAAAACGGGCAGAGCAGTGCCACCGACTCCGCCAGCCTGCGCTGTGACTGATGCAAGCGCCGGCTGGAGCGCTCTGATAAGGATGTTGGATGATTCAGAATAATCTAAGCTTTGCTGAACAGATGAGCCCGAGTGTTTGTGCTTCTGTTTCCGTCTAATGGGAATACTGTGTTGTGCTCACAGGAGAGGGGAGAGGGCGGCTGGAGCTAGGAGGGCACCAGAACTTCCTCTCCTCAAGACTGATGGGCACATCTCTCCTGCCCGCCACTCAGGTCTCTTTTTTCCATGGAGGCCTCCAATTTGAGGGTCTGGCCAGCCTGCCCCCTCATCTTGGGCATAGCAAGGGGGTGGCAGAGCAGCTGGGGAGGGAACAAAAAGTCAATGTTAAAACTTCTCATGCTGAGGGTTCTCTGCAAGGCTGCTGCACAAACAGCTGGGCTTGATTAAGATACAGGAGATGGGCATAAAAGTGGGCAGGGCAGGGAGCAAGAGAGGAACAGGAGGGACACACTTTTCAGTCCTCAAAACCAACTTCTAGCTGGCATAGTGCCATGTTACATACCTGCCTTAAGTCCTTCTGACAAACCTTTAATCTCACCAGTCTGCTGCATAGTCTACTCCCATTCCATTACGATCACATCTTGCTCCCTGGATTTCCAGGGCCATTCCAATAATTTGGCTTTGATTTACTCAGAGCAAAAACCCCACGCCACCGGCACAGCCTATTTACAACATAAACTGACTCCAGAATGGAAACATCCCCCCTTCGGCTGTCCTTGATCAAAAGGTTTGCAGCTGAGATAAAACTCCATTTCAATCAGAGTTAAAATAATCAGTTTTCATAGTCCATCAGCACCATACCCCTCGGATCTGGGCTGTCCAGGAGCACAGCTGCATATCATGTCTCCGAAAAGAGCTGGGTATGGCAGGAGGGTGAGGTCTGGGAGCAAGGCTTGAATTAAGATGGTGAGAAACACCTCTGCAGGCATGAACTGCTGTTCCACAAACACCTCACTGCATTCACAGGGCTGCTTTCAGAAATCTCTGAGGCTTTTCAGTCCATCACACTATGCAAATCCCTTTTTAGCATCTAAACGTGACCATGGCCAAGAGACAGACAAGAGACAGGGTCAGGAAGAAGCAAGTTGGTTCATTGTGGTGGGAGCCCACACAGCTCTATAAATAGCCCTGGTGATCAGCTAAATTCAGGTTACAAGAGACACTGACAAGATGCCACCACCTCTGTCTTTAAGGACCAGACAGACCTTGTATGTCGCTACCATTCAAGGTGGGAAGAGCCATGTCACAACATCTCCTCCTTCGCTGGGGTTCTCCCACTGGGCATCCCTTGCTGCACCAGAGATGCAGCCCCTGGGACAGCTCCGCAGGGGTGGGTGCAGAGTGGGTGCTAACGTGGAGTGTCTGACACCCTCCATTACAACCACCCTGCTCTCTGCAGCTTGTAGAAAGACCGTAAATAGGAATGAATTCAGCTAGGATTAACTCAATCCCCATCAAAGCACTGAAAGCTCTTGAAGTTTCCTCCTAAGCGCTCCCCGAGGCAGTGCAGCGCTCCGGCAGCAAACACACATCGCAAAGCAGAGCGCACAGGCGAGGGCTGTACAGCTCTGTGCAACTCCTGCTCTCCGGGCTGCTGCGTGTGCACCGAGCTGAGGGACACTCGGCCACCGGGCGATTTCACGCACTCGACCGGTACGAAAACCTGGAGCAGCGTCTGTGAGAGCAAAATATCCCCATCCACCAGCACGGGCTGTGAGGGATCTTATCCCTCTGCCCGGGGATGTTCAGGGGAGGGAAGGAAAGCAAGCAGCCGCCACAGCAAAGCTCTCAAAAACACAGACTCGATACTCTGCTCCACTACGGAAAGCTTGACAGCCGCTTCCGATCCTCAGCTGGCTTTTCTTTTTAATGATAAAGTGATCTGGGAGTTGAAAGCCAGAGGAAAACCATGTCTCACCCAAGCAAACAGCTTGTTGTAACTTAATGTACCGAGGGAAGGACGGCGCAGGGTGGCGGCGGCTCAGCGCGTGCGGCTTGCTGGGCTCGGGATTTAGCGAGCGGCAGAAGACGCCGAGCAGAAAGGAGGCCACTTCCCATCCCTCGGGAGGACTCCTCTCCACTTGCAGTTGTTTTAATTACCCCTCTGCACCGCAGCATCGCTCCAGCCTGCGGGAAGCCACGCTCTCCCGTCCCCGCCGAACAATTTAACGTGTCACCACAGCCCCTCCCGCATCCCTGCAGCCGCGGCTCAGCCGAACCAGCCGGCAGCGCAGACCCACCCTGAGCAACACCAGCCCCCTTAGTCACCAGCAACCGCTTAGCCAAGATCTTTTTTGACGTTTTCTGCCAGCGAATTTTGCGTTGTTTGAATCATCCACGCAGAGCGCAGCAAAAAAGGCGGCACATTGGGAGAAACAGCCAGAATTACTCACGAGCTTTTTTCTTTTCATGGGCTCTAACTTAAAATTGTGATCTGTCAAACAGACGAGCTGCATGTCACTGTGGATGGCTGGGAGAAGCTCCTGCTCAGGCTGCAGCAGGGGCCAAAAAGGCAAACAAGCTGTTTCTAAGAAAGGCTCAGCAAGAGCAAGTGTGCTACTCTCCAGCTTCATATGAGTTGTTTTATTCAGTGTTAATCGCCTCAATAAAAAAATTAAATAGAAGTCCACCAAGGGATAACAGACACATCCTTCACTGCAACGCTGCAGATACAGGATGGAACACCTGGTGTAGGGATAAAGAGATTAAGAGGTGAAGGGCAACAGTGAGGAAGGGCTAAAACACGGCAAATACACATACGCATACAACCTGTTGGTTCAGGGTGATAAATCCCATGTTCCTATCAATATTTTCTCACCATATAAAAAATCCACAGAATATTCACTGCAGCCACAAAGAGCAGATTTTTAGTGCCCAGCTCACAGGGTTCTCTTGAGAAGAGCTGAAGGGCAGAAAGCACCGGTCCCACCCGCCCACGGGGGCAGATGCTGACCTTGGACACCGGGATGGGAGCAGCCCTGTGGCAGCAGATGAGGCCAAACATCCCTGCCCAGGCAGCTGCAGTCCAAATTGCTGTATCCTTAGGAGAAGGTAGCAGGCATGCCAAGCCCTGGCTCCTGCAAACAGCATCACCCGCTGCACATGCGGGTCACTGCTGGCTGAAGCTCTGCTAAAAACAAAGAAAAAACTGGAATCAAACACTCATTTCTCTCCTATTGCACAGCATGATCCAATGGAAAATTTCTCCCAGATCTGCAACGTAATGCTAACGACAGATTTATTTTTACAGCTGTATGGTGAAGGAGGATGATCCCAAAAGACAAATCATTCTAAAATGGGCAACTTGACTCAGCAACACAGGGGTCTGGCTGAATATAGGGTACAACCTACCACGTACACACGCAAAAAGCTGTCTAACACCACAGCAGAACAAAAACACTGCCTGCCCAAGGGTGTCTGGGGGTTTGATCTGATCACAGGGAAAAAAACACACCTCTGAACTTGCTGATAGGTGCACAGAAGGAAGGACCACTACTGACAGAGCCAGCCCTACCTCCTCAGCTACCCACAGACACCACAAGCATGACACCAGAGTGTGAAATGCCCCAAGGGATGCCGGACCAGAGAAACATTTATTTTCCAGACTCAACACCTATTCTTTAAAAGGAGAGGGAACTATAACCTCTGAACAGAGTCTTGTGTTTCTCCATGAGCACAGTACAGATGCAGAACACGCAGGAGATGCAGGACCACACATGTGCCAATGGCTGGGGCTGGAGGTGCTTCATGGCCAGAAATGCAAACAGTTGTTGAGGTCCCAAGGGCAGGAGAAAACCTTGTTGGCTTTGCTTTGTTCATCAAGAGGAGACTGTGCAAATGTAATATCACTGTCACAGCTTATCCTCTGCCATCCTTCCCATTGCAAAGAGCTACGTCCAACACGGACCTGATGCACCCAGAGGAAACCTGGAATTTTGGGATTTGTAATGCCAGCATTGCCCCATGGCTTCTCAATAAAGTCCCAAAGAGGTAAAGAACTCTTCGGTTGCTTGAAAAGGCAGGGAGAGACAAGGGAGATCAAATTTCTCATAAAACTTATGTTTAATTATCTATCAGCAAGTAGATCCCTGTTTTCATCCAGTCCTCCAGTGCTCAGCCCTGGGGAAAAGCAGTGATGCCAACAGGGATTCTACCCACGCTTGCACAGCATCAGAGACCTGTAAATGTTTGGATGTTGAACGAATGACAGGCAGGAGAGGAAGAGATGGGGATTCACTGCCCTTAATAACAGCCATTGGTTTAATGTAGAACTAAATAACCCCCCTGGCATGCTAAGCACAGCCCTTGGCTTGCAGGGTTTCTGAACCAGTGGTCATTAGTCAAGCCAAAGCCTCCTGAAGGGTAAATAAGTTAGATTGGGCCCCTAATTCACAAATATGCTGGGTTCTGCTGAAAATTGGACACCAACATGGTGCAACGTGTAAAACTGGGACAATGAACCAAATAAGAAATGGGGTCCTTTGAAAGCAGCGCATGAACAGCTTCACAATTTCAGTATTTGAGTTTTTTCCAGTCATTTGCTAAATGACTGAGGTGATGCTGTGGGTAGGCGCCGCCCTTGACAGTACGGCCAGGTAGGAAAAGGCTTTGGACCACGTCCATTCCTCTACTGCCAACAAGCCCCATTCCTGCCACCAGAGATGCTCTGCACTGTGTCTCTCCTCAGCTTCCCCCAACTTCTTTTTTCCACTTTACCCAAATTTTCTTATACTACTAAGCAGAAAACCATCTGCTCTGAGGTTATGACAGGATAAACACAGCCCTACACAATATTTACACTATTTCAGTCTCATCTCCTCAGCGGATGGTCTATTTTCCATTAATACAATTTAAACATTTACCTAAAAACTTTAAATGATTTTTGTGGCTACCTCCTCTTGCTACAGATAACTCAGGAATCACTGAGAATTTTCTTCTCCTGTCAAACAACCCTGACCGCTGTTGGGAAACCAACCAGCAAGTTCTTAATCCTCCTTGAGAGTTTTTTATGTTTTGCTTGCTGAAGGTCCGTGATCAAAGGTTTGTGATGAGCTTACATGGCACAGAGCATGTAGGGAACAGATTTGCTCTCAAATATTTTAAATATTTCATCATTCATTATATTCATAGCATAATAAGTACAAAGAACCGCTTCGATCTCCCTAAGTGAAGCTAAAAACCTGGGGCAGAACTGAAGTTTAACGACCACCAGTCATAAATACAGCAAATACAATCAAAATGGCTCGAGGACAAAAGCACGGCCTTCAAAAAGAAAGTAATTTGGTAAAGAACACACTTGTATAAATAAGTTCCTTTTATTCAGAGTGGTGCATCTGAATACTTATGAAACTGCCTCCAATAAACACGACTTCAAATTGAAAAAAGCACAATAGAAACGTAAGGCAGACAGGAAAGGTTTCCTATAATCCCAAGTGGTTCCAAGCAGACCTATTAGGCAGCCAGGCATTTTGAGTTTCATTTCAGCTCTAACTAAAGCACACGTTTTAATGCTGTGCCACTGCTCTTGATTAAAATCAAACTCAAGTTCCTCGTGTTTTCGGTTTAGCGCTTAGGATGGTGAGAAAACAAATTAAAAGAAACCCAACAAATTTTAAGAGAAGACTGAAGAAGAAATTAATTTATCAAATTAGCAATGTGCGGCAGCACTTCAAAACCCAAGAGAAGCAGAAAGGATGCCTGCAGGTTACTCCTTATGATACCAAACAGAGCAAATCCAATCAGATGAACATGCTGCTGGATCAGTCAGGCGAAAGCCACAGGAGCGGCAGAACAAAGTGAAAGATGTAGAAAAAGAGGATTTTCTAAACCTATTGTACTGGTTTGAAACTGAGCTATTCCCCCTGGAGGAGATGACAGCACCACTGGTATGGTCCTGCAGAACAAGCTGTCCAAAAAAACCCTCAAAGACAACACAGAGGAAAAGTAGAAAAAAAGTTTTAATGAGAAATTAAAAATCCTACTAGAATGCGAAAGCTGCGATGCTGCACTTAAAATAACACATCTCCATTCAAAAACCTATTTCCTGCACAGGACTGCAAACAAACTGCTAGATTTTAACCTGTTATTTCAAAACTCCTTGTCTTTAATGGTTTCACCATTGCTCCCTGCTTGATAATTCCCTTTCCTTGCTTAAAATAACTGTCTATGGCGAGAGCACTGACCTTCAGGAATAAGTGAATGAACGAGGAAAGCAGCCCGCCAGCACACGACCAAATTGAAAACGATGACAGCAGCTATTTCGGGGCACGGAGATGAACAGAGGGAACAATATGATTATCTACATGTAAAATATGAGTGACACCACCAGCAGACAGGAACTTCTGTTTGCCCAGTCTTGTGAAACAAGAACGAGCTGCTGCTCAAAGGAATAAACAGACAGTGAGATAAAAACCCCAAAAAGATATTTGGTTTTTCTCAGCAAGTGATCAACTCAAGATGCCATAGAGGCTGATTGCTTCGTCAGCACAGAAATTCACGACTTGCTTTTAAGATAAAATGACCATCAAGCCACACGAAAAGGAATAAAATACCAGCCAAAGAAAAACAGTATTTCAGAGGGAAGTTTGTGCTTCTGAGCAGAAGGTATCACTGAAGTACAAGGTGAAGGTGTTTTGTTAGGTGGTGCAGTTAACCCTCCTCTGAAAAATCTGCTCTTGGAGTTGTAAGTGGCAAGATAGTGTGTGAGCTGTAGTCCATCAAGCCCTAAGTCTATTATTTCCTTTAAATATACATTACAAAAAGGTATTTTATACCATGTGTATATATATACACAAGTAAAAGACTAATGAAAAGAAAGTGTTTATATAAGATTTAAACCCCAGCTCTCAAAACAGTTTCAGAGACCATTATGCCAAACCAGCCCTGGGGCTCCCACCTCACCGTGCCAGTGATTTCTGGCAGTTCCACAGATTGCACAGGAGAGGATGTACCAAGCAAAACACAATTTTGGTTTTCTTGGGTTTGATTTTCTTAGAAAATGTGGTATTTTTGATGATTTAATCCTGCTAGAGAACCTTGAAAGCAGAAAGAAGTTACAAATTCGTATCTACTGCGGCACAAAGTGGCAATATCAACTCTACACATGAAAATATATTCATAAGGAAACGCAAATAGAAAATACGACACCTCATTAGCAATGCTGTGCAGCCACCCTGCAGCACCTGCTGGGTTGGAGGCACCAGACTGGGCGGATGTTTTCCCTGTGAGGGGAGGCAGTGGAGCAGTTGGAACCAGCATGCCCACCCTCGGAAGGTTCCAGGACCCACAGGGGTACAGCCTGGAGATCCCTTCCCTGATTGCTGCTTTGAGCAGAAGTTGGAACCTCCAGAGATCCTTCCCAACCCAGCTCCCACCATCAGGATAGAGAGCACCCTCCCAGCTGCCTCCATCACCCCCCAGGAACACCACCAGGATGCTTCAGGCACCTCGCTGCGTGACTCTGGAATGCAGCACAAGGAATGATGTTGAGGAAAATGAGTCACACTTCCAACAAGGCAGCAACCACTGCTGCTCCCCCAGCCAGCCCATCACACGGGCTGCCAACACGAGCTGCAAACACTTCTCTTGGACAACTGTTTTCATCCCCCAGCTCCCACAACGACCTACTTACAAGTCATAAGGTTGCTTGCTGCTGAAATGCATATTAAACTCAGGACAGACAAAAAAAAAACCAACATCTTTTTCCATTTCGGGTCCAGTTTTTTTGATTTGATGTTTAAAAATGCTCCGCAGTCAAACACATTTCAGAGGGCACAGAGACCTAGAGATGCCAAGAGCAAAATGGCCCAGAGCTGCTAAGCAAAGTCTCTGTGCACACACATATTTTAATGCTGGTGTCTGCAAGAAAGACTCGAGGTAGAGCCCACTGTGGGTAAGCTCTTATGGCAAGGCAGAGGAGACAAGGGCAAAAACTGAGAAATTGGTGCACTTGTATTTTGTTATTTCCTGGTTAACCTATACCATTCAGAGTAACTGGACAACTTTCAAGGCAATGCTTGGACACCAAATTAATGTTTGGCAAATCTAATTAAAAGTGAAACTTATGAGCAAACCAGAAAATTGGCCCGTGGCATTTCTTTGCAGGAGCCTGAATTTCCACCTCAGGGCCCTTTATTAAGATCTGAGACCTTATTCTGACTTTTGCAGGGGTAAATACCTGTGCAGTAATACCAGGAACCAGCTAATTACACATTGTTAGATCAGGGGTATCTCCTTCACGGGGCAAGACTATTTACAAGGGCATGTAGTGACAGGACAGGGGGGAATGGGTTCAAATTGAAAGAGAATAGATTTAGACTAGATAGTAGGAAAAAATTCTTTACTGTGAGTGTAGTGAGGCACTGGAACAGGTTGCCCAGGGAAGTTGTGAATGTCACATCCCTGGAAGTGTCCAAGGCCAGGTTGGATGGAGCTCAGAGCAACCTGGTCTAGTGGAAGGTGACCCTGCCCATGGCAGGAGGTTGGAACTAGGTTATCTTCAAGGTCTCTTACAACCCAAGCCGTTCAATAATTCTACAATTCCTTCCATCAGGAAAAAAGACTGGAAGGCAGCAGTTCCACAAACAATGAAGTTTAGACATCACTGTGTCTAGTGTCAGAAGCAACCATTGCATGCTTACCACAAAATGGCTACTGGCAATAAATCCTGGGTATCCAGGGGGCTGCAGTGCCTAAATCCTGTCTTATCAAGCACTGGAGAAGCACAGTTGCTTTCCAAAGTGTGACTTTAAGTTACTGTTTTAAGCTTAAGATTAGAAACCCCTTTGGTTTGTCTCTTAACAGCTGCAAAGACCATCCAATCGCTTCCCACACTGCGTGAAGATCTGTGACCTGAGAGATTGGCACAGGGAGCCCCTCACCTCAGCCAGCCCCAGCACCCACCTCCAGCACCACTGCTGGATCCACCCCCAGAACCCTGAGCATCCATTTCACACATCCCACAGAACGCTCAGCCCCCAGCACTGCAGCGTGTTGCGCACGACTCCTGGCACTTCCCTCCCGGCGCCGAGCGTGACGCCGCCTGGAACCCACCAGAACCTGCTGTGAGTCAGGGTCTGAGACGCTCGACACCTCAGAGCCCCTCTGCTCCCCTCCTTGCTGTCAAGTCCTTTGATTCCAGGACAATTTTGAGAATGGAGACTTCAGCTAAGCGTTCTGGCGTCTCGACAACAGAGACTGAGCCCTGAGAATCTACCAATCCCCTTCGACTAATTTATCTCCCCCATCTCATCAAAGATGACATTATCACAATTATTCCCTGATTACCAGCAGAACCCTTCCTCTTGGTCAATGCTTTGCAGCTGCCAAAAGCAAAGGTGCAACGCCTGTGTGCTTGGAGAAAGCGAGAACCCACCCGAAGCGGCCAGGAGGGCTGAACGAGGAAGAGAAGACATTACCTGGGTGAGGTGCGGGTTGGGGTTGAAGCCACACTGGTTGCAGACCTTGCTGTGACACTGGGTGCAGGCATTGAAGTTAGGCTGGCCGGGGGAGGAGGTGAGCTCTGTCGTCTTGCAGATTGGGCAGAGGGTGCTGCTGGGGAGGGGGGCAATCTGCGGGACTGAGTAGGGAGAGGTAGGGGTGCTGCCCCGGTCCGGCGACACCGAGGGGGACCTCCCCGAGCCCTGGCTCCTGGCGTCCACCTGCAGCGTCCTCCGCGGCCCCTCCGCCGCCGGTCCGGGCTGGCCCCGGCCCCTCATTTCCCGGGGGCTCTGGGAGCTGGGTGCAGTCTGTGCGAAGGAGGGGGATGCTGACCGCTGGCCCGCGGCCTGGTCCAGCTGCTCCGGTCTCCTCAGCGTGCTGAAACACCATCAAAACACACATAATAAGCCCAGGTTTCAAACGTTTGTATGCCAGTCAATGTAGACAACTGCTACAACACCGTCTCCCCCTCAAAATTCCAGCACGGCCAAGAAGGCATAGCAAAACCCCACTGCAAACCAGGGAAATTGCTCAGATCAGCAGAAGGATACACTTTACCTTACGAAACAAGGCGCGATTTCAGCTTTCTCTTACATAACCCAGCGGCAGAGATGTAATTGAATTATTCGGTGTATTCTGAGTTGAACTTTAGTCAGAAAGTTGCACATAAAAATGTGCGTGAGAAGTTTGGGAAGCTCAGCCTCCTGCCAGCCAGGGCTCCCAGCACTTCTCCAGCACAAACTTCAGCACAAACTCACTGGAAGAGGCAGCCGTGACTGCGTCGCAGCCTGTGGGGCCCCTTCTGCAGGGACAGAGCCAACGCGTGCTAAACCAGCTTCTCACAGCCTACTTTCACGAGTGGCTGTAAAACCAGAAGCCTGCCAAGAGCCCTATTTATTACAGGAAAACCCCTCCAGAAGCCCAGTGGAGGCAGGAGAACTACTTGTACTTCCTCAGCTGTCAGGCAGAACCACGCAAGTCACAGGTGAAAGCAGCTTCCCCGCTTGTTTCCCAGGGGCCACAGCAGTGGGAAACCAAGAGAGAGCACATTGGCTCTGCTTTAGTAACCAGTACTGAAGTAGGAAACATAGACAACAGGGACTTTGTGGGCTGGCTGCCCCCAGCTGAATGTGGGCCTTGGCTGGGCAAAAAAACAGCTGGGATGACTCTGGTCACCAGGACAGGGTGATGAAACCTCCCTGAGAAACCAGAGCTACTTACAAGGAGCAGCCCTGAGGTCGGCATGGCAGCCGCTGCTGGTTCGGCAGCAGTCCCACAGCCTGTGTAGGATGCTCAGCACCCCACAGTGCTGAGGAATGCTCCTGGCCATCCCAAGGAGCTCTGGAGCAGCTCCAGCTGCAAGAGCTTTGAGCTGCTGTGCTGCAGAGCACAGCAGAACAGCCTGCACACCCTCCTCCCACGTGGTTTCAGGGCAGGCACCCCGTCATGTGCTGCTGACGGATCACAAGTGCACGAGAACGAATCTGTGATGGAAGATACTTATCTAATTACAGAATAATTTGGTCCATGTGCTTATCAGCAATGCCCACAAATATTTCTCGAAAAAGCAGAAGCCCTAATGCCCTCACTACCTGTGATCTACAGCTGTTTAAGGAAAAGTATTACTCAGAACCTCAAATTTAATACATTGTTGATTTACCCAAGCAGGGTCTGACCTTATAAAGGTTTAAAAAGGGAACTTAAATGCATAAAACTAATGAAATTCAAAGTGCATGTTGCCACAGTAATAGGAAGTCGGATGAAAATAAATAGTAAAATAGCACTTTGGGAATACTTTCCGGCTGCAGGTTGAAACCCACTTCTCTGAAGAAAAAATCACACAATAATAATAAAGCAAAGCACTAAGGGAGGGAGTGATCTGCTCTAGACTGAAGAGAAAACTGCTCCTGGCCCTCCAGCAGGCACCTGCCATGGATGTTGTTGGCATGTGCTGCTCCTCCACTGTGAGTTCTGACACCCTTGAGTCCAGATTTGGAGTTTGCCTCCTGATGTCGAGGGCTGCAGAGCTGCTGCCCCATAAAACACAAGGCATCTGTAGCTGGTGGGGATTGGAGAGCTCAGCCCCAGACATCAGGAGGAAGTGCTGTCAGAAAGCAAAATGCATCTTCTCACCTTCAATTTAATATTCCTATAAAACCCCCAGCATTTATGTATTAGACATACGGTATCCTAACGGTGTATTAAGCAACTCTGAAATACCATTATTTGAAAAACCTCATGTATATATGGTCAAATAGATAATTGTTGTTTGGAACAGGAGAATGGTTATTCTGCCCAGAAAAGCTGTGGCTACCCCATCCCTAGAAATGTTCAAGGCCTGGCTGGATAGGGCTTGGAACAACCTGGTCTAGTGGAAGTTGTCCCTGCTCATGGCAGGGGGTGGGATAAGATGGTCTGTAAGCTCCCTCCCATCCCAAACCATTCTGTGATTCTATTCCACTGCACATTTCAAAATTCAGGGGTTTTCCCCCATTTGATATGAAAAAATATTTGCCACCGAGTAGGAATTCTGACTCCATCAAGGAGCTGTCAGACAACACACAGACAAGTTCACTACATTTCCTACCCAAAACAGTGTGGCTCTCTTGGAAATGCAAAAGCCCACGAGGAACAATACACCAGGCGCTGTTACTTTGCCCTGAGCATCATTCCTGGCACACAAGACAGAGGAGGGTGGTTGGATGCTCGCTGTCTGGCAGGTCAGTGCTGCTCCAGAGACGCTTTCCCAGCCTGGGCTCGAGCTCCCTCCCAGCTCCCTGCACTTTTTCAGGTGCTAAGTAATGCCGGGCACCACCTCCGTCCCATTCCCAGCAGCAGCAGTTTCACTCCGTGCACTTCTACCAACACTGCATTTATTTATTTTATAATTATCCAGGATGCCTCAGCCCCCCCCGTGACACAGGCTGGGCTGTCTCTCACTTACACCAGTTGAACATACCCGTGAAATTTTAAGACCAGAAGAAATCATCTGGTCTGTCAAATACAGTAACTCAATCCAGGAGAGATGCCTCAGGAAAGAACATGAGAATAGTCATATGGAATCAAACACAGGCCCACGCTCACTGCATCTTCTGCGAGGATGCTCCAATATTTGTATGACTTGTACCCATCTATGAATCCTTTTTTTTTTTGCTGTTACAAAAGCCCAAACTGCAGCTCAGCCCCCCTTTTTTTTTTTTTAACAGACTTTATTACTGATAGTTAAGTAGCACTGGGCTGCTAACCGGTTCCAAAGGAATTCCCCCCAATTCCATTAGAGTGTTTATTAACAATCAAACTGAAATGCCTTAATAAGGCAGGATTTCCCCTGCTTAATGGGGGATGTATTGATTTTGCACTGCCCTAATTGCTGAATTAGAAATATTGGGCAGTACGGAGTCAAAGATCTCTGCAGGGTCCAAACTCAGCAGCGCTCTCCGTTACCAACAGAGTAACAATTTTGTACAACTGAAGAATATCAAGAGTTTGACTGAGTGTATTAACAGTTATACTGATGAGGTTTCAATTTATGATATTCTGTCTATGAATGCTTTTTATCACAAGAAGGGCAGGCAGGCAGTTCCTCACCTGCCCACAGTCACTGGGAGGGGGGGCAGCTAGGAAGATGCTGATTCCTTCCTTTTTTCATTGTTTTTAAACTAAAAAATTGTGTCTTTCTCCTTGCTTTCTAAAACTCCCTCCATTTTCCAGCACAAAGCTAAGTAAGCACCCACAAAAATTAACTCTCAGCTGCATGAAAGAGAGGAGGCAAAGCTGCAAGGCTGCTGCCACAGAGCCCAGAGCTAAAAATCGCCCTGAGACGTTAATCCATACCCAGCTCTGCCTCTCCATCAGATACTTCTGATTAAAAAGGCCCAGAACTTCCCTTGTTCCACTTGGGAACAGACACGGATATGAAACCAGCCTTTCTATTTAGGGCTGACGCAACACCCTGGGAGGAGATGGATAAGTACTGCCCAAGATGATCAGAAGCATGAACAGCACAAGGAAAACCAAGGGTCAAAGCCATTCACCACAAAACCAAGCTCAGCAGTGTAAGATGTCACAAGCACCTCTGATTTTTTATGCCTGATTTTTTCCCCTAATGTAAAAATTATGTTTTTTCATTAAAATTACAAAAATTGGGAAGGCTTTAAAAACAAAGTTCTACTTACAGCCAAAACAAATGTTAGACTGTTTGCTGGTTAATATTTAATTTCAAAAAAACATGATTTGTCGTAAGCCAGACTTTTGATGCCACAGCAGCACCGGGGAGAAGATGTCAGCAGCATCAGTGAAGATAAAAGCAATGCAATGACATAGCACTGGTTTACAATTCTGTGCCAGTAAATTGGTACAGCTTTCTTATTTGGGAATTCCCAGGTAAAGTCAGGGTCTGTAGGAGGGAACTGCTCTAATTTAACTCAAGTAGGTTCATCGGTGCCACTAAATTTTACAGGCAGGACCCAGGCTTGGAGCCAGCATCCCAAGAGATGTCGATGGGCCCTTTTTCACATGAGGTGCTAACTTGGGAGCAATAACCATCGCAAGGTAAATGCCAACACCGTTAATGTCTCTGCTATAAAATCAAGCAAGAACGATATTACACAAAACCTACACGCACGGCTGGTAAATCAAGTCTTGTTGACTTGTGTGGAAAAGTTCAAGAGACAGCATTGGTTTTTCTCCTGATTTATCGGTTTTTGTCTAATTTCACATCCCCACCTCGAGCACACTGGCCATGTCCATCTGCTCAGCTGCCACCAAACTCTGGCAGGGATCACATCCACAGGAGCTCGGCATTTGTGGTCCGAGTAAATCCTTCAGGAGCTGCAGCCCTTCTATGCAACTGAGAAACATGGATTGCATCCCTTCCTCTGCCTGGTGCCAAGGGAAATGGGTCCTTGTTCACTGGGCAACTGATCTAATCACTGCATTGTAGCAGATAAAAACCACAAAAATAAGTGGCAGTGTCATCGTCATTTTACAAACTGCATGCCCTGCTCAGGCTTTCCAAAGAGGAGCTGAGCTTGTCCATAGAAGGGAGCTCCCAGCTTCAAATTCGGATGAAAAATCAGCAAAAATGAGGACAAACGAGTCTTTTCTGTCAGTAGGGAAAAAAGAGGGAAAACTGGGTAGAAAAAGAGGGAAAATGATTGTTTATCTGCAGTAAATCCAAGGGGACGAGCAACAAACAACTCAAGATAAAGCATGAAAAGACATGTGAAGAGGCTCACACCCAAAAGAGGGAGGCTGGGCTGACCAACAAGAATTAGAGCTGCTCAGCTACGAGCAGAGATTTGACCTAGTTGGTTCGACTGAAACCTGATGTGAACATCCACATGACTGATTTTAAGAATCACTGAGTATAACCTATTTAGAAAAAAACCAGGTAGCTAAACAAACAGGCAGTTGTACTCTAGGTCAAAATGGCACTGGGTTTGACTTGGAAAGACATCCTTCTGAATGGTTATGGGTCGGCAAAGGAACACCACGGGGTAATATCAAATGTTAGCTGGTATATACTGCCTGTCAGCAAGTCTGACTAGAAAATAGGACAATCCTTTTAATAAATAAACAGAAAAAGAAGTGTCTGATGTGGAGGGCCTTTGGTTTCAGCTCTGTGCATTGAAAATCTCACACTAGCGATGCTCAGATATACCCCGAGCTCGGGTGTTTTATTGGGGGCAGCTTTGTAGCTCTAAAAGTCCTACATACAACACAGGGAATCCTGTATCAGGCTCTGCTTTGACAAAAAAAAAAACCCCAGCAGTTACAGAATTAAAAACCAGCACCTGCTTAAATCCAAGTGCCCCTAAATTAATTATACTGATGTCCATGCAGGAAGAGGATCATGCTGGAAATGTGTGTACTGGATGGTTTAAAAACAGCGAATGCCACACAGCTGAAATCAAAACAGAAAATACGAAATGGTGACTAGAAACTGTCAGGGAGTATTTTATTAGATGGCAACACAAGCGCTCTTGTGAAAGGCCACAGTGTTTAATGACTTGCTTTTGTGAGCAGTGGAAAAACCCTGTTCTCCTGCAGCTTTGTGCTCCAGGGTTGCCTTATCCCCGTCAAATAAGATGCAGCTTCTGTCAGGCATTTTCCCGGTGACTGAGGCATCCCTAATGCGCATCTCCTGATGCTGACAGTGTACTCGAGCTCCTGCTCCAGGCTTCCACCCAATCTGGGTAATCATTTGGGTCCTTAACCTCCACCCTGGTACCTGTTCTCATAAATGCAGAGAAATGTGATATTCTTGAGTCCTCTGCCTCGTTGTTACACCCTGCTGGGGCTGGGCTTCAAGGAGGGGCTGCCAGGCAGGCGGTGGCACAAGCCACTGGCAACCAACACACCAGACAAACGACCTTCCCCAGGGGGATGGTGCCGCCGTGGGGTGAGCAGCGCTGCGTGCACGGTGTGCCGGCTTCCTCCTCTGGCCCTGGTTCTGCACGAGGTAACACCCCTAGAGCTGCTGCTGGCTTTTCCCTTCGTTTAAAATGCCATCCATGGAAAGGTAACAAGAACCAGGAGATTTCCAGTTTACACAGTTACCACAAACCGGTTATTCTCTGTCTCAGCACCATGTCTCGTTCAACCGAGAATCAGCAACAGGAGAACACATCAATGTCATTCTCGCTGCTGCTCTGTCAGGCACGGCTGTTGAGAGGCATCTGCCACCTTATTAGCTGAATCCTACATACCAGAAGAGGGGTTTATGACTGATTTAAGCTCTAAATAAGCATTTACTTGCTTATTTTCATTCCCGCACAACTGCCTTTTTGTAAAGGTTTGTGAATCATTATCATTTGCAGTTGGACTAGATGATCGTTGAAGGCCCTTCCAACTGGAAATACTTTATTTTCTACCCTATTTTATTCTATTCTGTTCTTTACCATTCTAATTTTGCTATGTGGCAAGTAAATACTTAATTTGCACCTTACTTGGCCCTAGTTGAGTCAAGAGCAATTTCCCTTAGAGCCCTTTGCAATATAAAATCAGAGCAGTGGTTGTTCCTATCCATCAGCCCAACATCCCCAGACCTCTCCGGAGAACCCCAAGGTCAGATGTCTGTTAGACACCCTATACAGACCACGATGAACATCTGCCACTAAATGCAAGACAACTGATCCCTATAGAGTCCAGAGCAGCCTCTATGAACCCCCAGACCTGAACTGGAGTCAGGGCAGAGTTTGGCATCTCTCACATGAGCTCTCACAAGCCAGAAGGTCACTGAGCGACCTGCAGACCACCACATGCTGCTCTGGGGAGCTGCTCTTTCAGCTGCCGATGCCTGAAACATGTGGCCACCACTGTCAGGATCTTGGCCAAGCCCTTCAGAGCCAAAGGCAAACTGGCCCGACAGAAGAGTCGGCAGGTAATGATCTCAGTCCCGTACGTATCAAAGAGATCACTGCTCAGATAGCTTTACAGGAGCAGGCATTATAAAGGTCCAAAGGTTTGAAAAGGGTCTCCTTTTTAAATGATATAATTGTTGCTGAGAACATTAATGATCTTGAACTTCAAAGCATTAAAATCTCTCAGGGATAAGTGCAGTGTCCAATATTCATTCTGCTTCAGCGACAGGGAAAGTCTGTTTTCTCTGTGATAGCTGAAACCTACATGTAAATCTTGCAGAGACAGAGTAGAAGCCACCTCTTGATCAGAATCTATCAGCTGCACGGCGTGAGAGGAGCCATACAGCTCAGTGATGAGAGCCAGGAGAGTGCAGCTGCAGAGCCAGGGCTCCACCATGCCTGGGATGAACATGGAGATCCTAGAAAGGCCATAGGGTATCTAATCCTTCTCTGCCTCTCTCTGGGCACTTAGGAGGTATCTGGAAGATCCAAGACAAGGAGGAACCTTACCTCATCCAGAGAATGGGTGCAGTTGGAAGGTCAGCTTTGGACCTTCAGTGCAGGTGAAGCCTTGGAGTCTTTGGGGAGCCCTGGAGGGACAGGAGGCATCAGTCACCCCAGATGCTGGACCCGAGGACACTGCTGAAGGGGAGGATGCTCAGCAGGTCTGGGCTCATTAAGTGCCCCTCGTTAAGCATTAATTCAGCTGATGCTGAGGGTGGCCATGCTGCAGGCTGGACAGGAAAGCGAGCTGCTGCCTGCAGAGCTCCTCTCCTCTCCTCTTTACTGCAGTATTTGGAAGGTCTGCAATGAATGATGAAGAGCTGTGCCACAGAGTTATGGCCCTGCGACCAATACCAAGGAGCACGTAGGGAAATAGCAGCTAAAACGGGGATAAACGTCCCCAGGAGCCACGGAGAGGTGTGGGCTGGAGCCGTCTCTTCAATCTGATTTCCACTCAGCTACTCGATGTGTCGCCTCCGTATCCTTCCCTGGTACAACTGATTGCTATGAGCGAGTCATTTATGTGTGTTAAAATTACATAAAAGAGCCATGACAATCTTGAAAACACTGTGGGCAGCAGAAAGGACGAGGATGCTGGGGAGAGTACCCCAGGCGAGGAGCAGCCGCTCCCCTCAGCCTCCATCCCCTCGCATCTTACATCTGAGCTCCGGCAGTTAAAGGGTAGAAGAGCTGATTGCTGCAGTCACAATTAACTGAAGGCCTTTGTCCCAGGAAAGCCAACACCATGAATTACTGCTCTGTGTTTACGAAATGCCAGCAAAGCCGAAAGATAAACCACGGCACGAAGCTGAGGAATTTTTATGGCACACGGCTGGTGAAAGCTTATCTTGTAAATCTATGATTATAACCCATGCCCGCCCTCCTTGAGAGCCTCTCTGATTTTAATTAGCAGCGACACAATTTTTTTGTTTAGGTCGTTAATTATTCCCTAAAGCAATGCAGAATGAAACTACCTGCTCTGGACTTAATCCTGCAACAGGAACGGCGCCTGCTCTGAGGAGCCAAACCTGACACACACTTTCAGTAACAGTGCCTGTAATAGACTTGGCTTCAATCTATTTGCAGGACTGGAAAAAAACCACACAAATTCACATGATTACTGTAATTTTCAGATACAACTGGGGGGAAAAAAAAAAAAGAGAGAAAAAGTGAGAAGGTTTGTTAGAAAGAAATTAAAAGCAGCAGGTGGAAGGGTAAGAAAGGGAAGTTTCCATGGCACCTGTTAGCAAAACATGCACTGTCAAGAAAAGGTTTAAGACATGGCCGTAACACAGCAATATCATTGAACAACCAAGCTACAGGAGTAAAAGGCAATTCTTAGTCTGAAAAATCATCTCGAGTAGGAGAATTGTTAGGATAAAAATCTAGAAAGAAAGGGGGGGAAAAAAAGAAGTAATAAAAGATGAAGAAATAAGGGGAATCCTTCTTATGGGTTAATAACTGATCAGGATTTAGGACACCAAGGATAGAGGCAGATGGTCAGGTTTTCACAAGTAGAGGTGCAGGATTTTGCCACGGGATAAATGGGATATTCATAAATGGCTTGGGAAGGAGGGGGGATGAAGAAAAGACAAGTTTGCTGAGCCATACAAATTTATTCAGAGTATTCCAAGCTAAAGCTGAATGCAAAGAGCTGTAGAAGGCTCTCCTGAACTGGATGTCTCGAAACACCACAGCAGGTGAAATCCAAGGTCAAGAAATGCAGAGCAAGGCACAGAGAACAACCGTAGCCACACGTAGTGATGGGCTCTAAATGAGACACTGATGCTCTGCAAAGAGTTCTGCAAGCCATGTTGGACCATTCTCAGAAAACATCAATTTAATGCTCATCAACAAATATAGAACAATCCACCCCAAAAAACACACAATTAAGTTATTTTGGGAAAAACGCATTTTGGAAAGCAATTCAAAGAGAAGAGCAGAGGCAGCCCGTTCCCTTGACTTGCTCCTGGCTTCCTTCCCCACAAAGAGAGGCACCAAGGTCTGGTTCTGCAATTCTCCCTTTTGCATTCAGGCTTGACTCTGTCCAGGAGCTGGAGGGATTCCTGCAGGTGCTGGCTGGCTGCAGGAAACTCATCCAACGTGAGCACCGTTTGTCACAGGTGGGTAAAAAAAGGCGTCAGTCCAGGGGTCTGGCTCCACCAGCTCAACATCCCTGGTCACGTCCACACCACCCAAGGGTCCCCACGCTTCCATGACACCTCCAGCCACAAGAAGTTGGTATTCAACCATTAAGAAACAGGGGAGACTGCAGGGCCCTTTTTTTTTGGAAGAGTTCCACCCATGCTCCAAAATTAAAAGCTGATGCAAAAAAATGTATCATTATCCATCTCCATGACAGCTTGAGTCAACCAAACTCAGCCCAGAACGAAGAACAACACTCATTCCAGGCATAAAAAAATAGGAAGATCCATCAGAAAGAGAAGTGCTGTTAAAAAAGAGGCAGTAATGACAGACCAGAAAGAAACTAGTTTGTATTTTTAGAAAAAGGAAAGAAAAACACAGTTAAAAAGCAATTTCCAGGAGAGGAAATCAGAGTGCCATACTGCAGAGAGATGGGCAGCTCCTGGTGACTGCGCTGCGACCAAAAAATCCTGACTTTGCACCCTCATTTGTCTGAGTCTGGGCAAATGAAACACGAGACCTATTTTTTGTGTCTGTGAAAAACCATAGCATTTTTATCCATCCTGCAGTTCGTGTCTTTGCACCTCTACACATTTTGGCTATCTCATAATCGTCCCTTTAACTCTTCCCCAGGCCACTTAGGTCCTTAATTCTACTTTTTTGTTGTTGCCTCGGGCAACCCGGAGAGCAGGATATCTGAGGTGTGGAAGAGCAATCGAGAGAAGATCATTGGGACAGGGACTGAGGAAACGGCCATCAACTGATCCCCCATGAAGAGCTCCAAATGCAGCACATGTAGAAGGGTACACGGAAAAACTGAGGAGCCCCCACTTTCCCGTGAGGAGGAGAAATCTGTGTCCAACAGGGCCAGATGCCTTTTAACAAAAACTTCGTGTCAGGTTGTGTTTCTCAGAAACACTTCTCAGCTGTAGAGGTTTCTCCCTGCCTGACATTCCCCACACCAGCTCACAGGGTCCAATAATGTCTGTTACTGCAGATAAGACACTGGTTGCAAGTGCCTGATGGGACGCTGCTCCGGGGTTGGCACTGGATGGGGTCAGTATCAGTGTTTGTGTGTCTTAGATTTGCACTTTCTGGTTTTCAGAGATCTGAACTGGAATGGCAAACCAAACTCAGAATTATGTTTTTATGTGTAAAACTCCTTATTCACAACAAAAAAGGTAAAGCAAACCCAAGGAACAATACATTACCAATACTGTCAGAGGCACCATCAACTTCAATACCTCAAGCTGTTTAGTTTAAATGTACTTTTGAAATACGAGAGTCTGAAATTCCCCTGCCAAATTCTTTATAGGATCAAAGGAAAACACTTCTCCAGCGTCTGCAACTCTTTGAGGCGCCTTGTCCCTGCCTGCATTTCCCCGCCGCACGTACCTCAGCCCAGAACATTTGTCCCCAAAGACATGGAGGCATCTGCATATTTGATGTATCTGTCCTTGCAGAACCCTCAGAAGGCTTAGCTTGGCAGAAATGGCAGCAGGTAAAATTTAAGGCTGAGAAGTTTAGTCGGTAAGTGAAGCAGATTTTAGATGTGTTGAGAAGCAGAAGGCACTTCATTCCTACCCAGAAGGGCTGGTTGGGTTTTGTTTGCATATTTCAAAGAAAAAGAAAGGTGTGATAATTTGTCAATTCAGAGTGTTTGGGCCTATATTTTCACTTAATAAGAAATCAAAATGAAATAGGTAATCATGGATATGGGTCGGATGAAACTGAGTTGTACGGCCAAGAGGAATCCTATCCTAATCCATTAACCAGTGCTTAACATCCATTAACAATGCAGGAGGAGGAGAGACTGGAAGATGAGGAAGGCAGATAAAATAAAGCAGGAAAGGGATGCCTGAGGAGACATTTCTTCAGTGTTTCCTCCCAGAGGGGTGTTTCTGGATGCCTTATTTTTGCCAGGTTGAGGCAATCACTGGCATATAACGTAGTGATAGGGATCATCTTTTCCACTCCAACAGGAACTGATGTTCTGTCATAACTGCAGCGCGTAACCAGTCAGAACCTCATCTCATACAGTGGTAAATGGGCTCTGAACATCACCACCATCACAAAAGGTTCTATATAATACACTCTATATGAACAGAAACAACCTCTTTTCCTGGCGTGCTCCTCAGCTACAGGGCTCCCGAGCAAAACAACCGCAACTTAGAGACAGGTGGGAAAGGGAGAAGGCTTGGATATTTTCACTCCTTAGGACTACAGATCTGCCCTGAGTACCAAGGATGGGCTAATTTATAGGGATGAGAGCAGCACGCAGCATCACCTCCTCACGTACGCCGGCGTCAGGAGTATTTACGGAAAGCTGCCGCTGCTGCCTGGCCCCGACACGATGTGCTCCAGCACTATCTGCTCCAGACATCTCACAAGTTCATATTAGAACCGGTGCAGCCCACGGACGTGTTTGAGACTGACGGCAGTTCCCTCACCCTCCCAAGAGCCGTTCCCAGCAGAGGAGAGCGGAGAAGATCCGAAAGGGCAGCATTTCAAAGGGTTGCCACCAACGCTCGCCCAGAGCGTTGAGAAATCCTGCGATGAGCGGGGAAAAAGAAACCCAAATGATGGTGGCTTGCCATTGGTGGGCAGGAGACAACAAAGCTGATGATGCATCTGAGAGGAAATACGGGAAAAATCTGCATACCTGAAGGACAACACGGGGTTCTTTGTGTCCTACTGCTGGTCCTACAAGGACTACATTAATGAGTCCCAAAGCTGGAACCCCACGAGTCTCAGACTGGAAATTAAAAACACAACGGAAGTTCATAGAATCACAGAATGATCTGGGCTGGAAGGGACCTTAATGACCATTTCATTCCAACCTCCCTGCCATGGGCAGGGACACCTGCCACTAGCCCAGGTTGTTCCAAGCCCCATCCAGCCTGGCCCTGAACACTTCCAGGGATGGGGCAGCCACAGCTTCTCTGGCAAGTTACCGCAGATGAACTACTGAAGTAGCCTACAGCAAAACTAAAATGGAAAAAAATACATTTACTCCTTCCTGTCGACTCGGAGGTTGTTGCTGAGCACGATGAGAACAGTTCAGGCTGTGAGCACCTCGGGTGTTTACGCCAAGCAGCCCAAACCCAGCCTACCAAGGCAACAGGCACTGGCGCTGCGGTGCCCAGCTGCAGTACAGCCCTACCTGCAAAGGCTGCAAACCAGCAGGGTTCACTCTGCCAGTTAACTGGGAGGTTAGTGTTTTTTTAAAAAAAAAAAAAAAAGAGAGAAAAAACCCAACCAAACAACAATTTGTCTCCCTAAGAAGATTAATAGGTGCATTTAAAGAAATCAGGCTGTAGGCTTAATGAGAGAGAGGCAGCAAAATCCTAAATGTGAGACCTCCTACAGTTTTTCAGTCCAGCTGTACAATCAAATAATAGTTTATGTAACTAGGATTGAAACAAAATAAATTAAAAGTAATTTCATGTTTCATCAAAAGAAAAAGTACAGTTCAGAGTCAACATGGAAAAAGATCTAGTTCAGCCCTGCATTTTCCCCAGCCTTTCATAAGCTTTGTATTAACAGCTGATATGGGGTTTTTTCACAAGAGGAAGGCAAATTACCAAGTAAGTCCCTTAAGAACTTATTATACGTTTCCAATTTTCAACGATTCCTATTTTATAACGCATAAATTCACATATCTATAAGTGAAATGTTTTCTTTAGAAGATGAAAGAAAAAAAAAAAACATGCTGTTTTTCCTAGGCTGCAATCTGTTTTTTGGTTAAATAATAAAAAAAAAAGGGTGGTTAACAGCTACAACATGTCAATCTTTGAAAGTAATTCCTACGCACAACTTCATCCTTTTGCAGACATTAAATATGGCAAGATCTTTTCATACTCCTCATGTCTAGGCTGATGAAGGAAGGGAACAAGCTACCAAGAGACTCTTTCTTCTACTGGAAAGCCCCATGGCAGACCCATTTGGGTCTCAGGTGGGGTGTTGAGAGGGCCAAGCCCCTCTGGATTCATTTAACAGCTGAAGAAGACAAGTCTCACGTTGACTTCATACCCACATACAACTTCCAAGGATGGAGCGCCCTGAGAACACACCAGAAGAGGCTGCATACTCCAAGCATCTCCTAACAGAGCTAAAAATCCATAAATAAAGGCAAATTTCAAAATAAATCTCCCTATTCATGATGCCATAACCCTCAGGACTGGTCCTGCAAAGGAACGTCCACTGGAAACAGGCTCTGAGCCTCTCGGCAGTTGGAGAAGCCCGTGAGCCCCCAAGGCCAGGAAAGACTCAAGACAGGCTAGAAAGCAATATTCCACTGGTAGGCAAGGAAACAAAGAGAAAAAAAGGTTCAGGGGTTGCTCTCAGCTATTGACATCTGGCCTCTGCGAGTGTCTCTGCCCTGTATGGCCTCCAGCACTCTGGGCTGGATGAAGGAGGGCCTGCCACCCTCGGACACCCCGGCTGAAACACGGGATTTTGTCACATCTGCACCGAATGACATTTTGATTCATGGTGATTTTTTCTTCTGTGCCCTTCAGAGGAGCTGTCAAATCCTCATCTGAAAGCTATTCAGCGTGGGAAACTGCTTTGTCATGTCTGAGAGCCTGTGGTCCCTGTCAGGTCCCGGAACCAAGTGAAGGACGGTTAGTCACACATGCCCAGAAACCCTCAAAATTCAGCAACGTTTCTCAAGCAGCATGGATGCATTTTCTATGCAGCATCTGCTTGCTTTAAGTTTAGTTACAGCTATCAGAAAAGGGAGAAACCCTCCAAGAGGGCAGGAGATGCTCTTCTCATGAGGACCTACACATGACCAAAGAAGAGGTCCCGGTGGCTCTGAGGTCTCCCTGGAGCCTTTTCTTCTCCAGACCGAACAACCCCAGCTCTCTCAGCCTGTCTCCGTAAGAGAAGAGTGTCTCATTTAAGATCTCAGTCATTACCTCGTTAGTGGGGGTGTGATGGGGTCTCTAATCAGCAGGTAATGGCCCAGAGGTTTCCCCCAGCCCTGTGCTTCCACCTTTTCCCAACAGTACCTTGCACACCCTGTTACAGTCACTTGGTTCTTGGACAACCGTGCCCACCTCAGGGAGCACTGACAGTCTCCACATGGAGATGTTCATCTTGTTGCTCTGGGGAGAAGGTGTAAAGGCTCCCCCTTCCTGTGCTAAGGACAGGGACAGGAGAGAGGTCTGGGAACAGACTGGACAGGAGAGGGGTTTGTGTTGTAGCTCCTCTAAGAAGATGCCTAACGCACTCTACTGCATTAAACATACGCACATTTTTCTTCTATAGACAATGACCTAGAAACACAACTAAATCATTTTCGAAAAAAGAGAATGCACCAAACTATTTAATCACATCTTCAGGGGGGAATGAAGCCAGTAAGAACAGCTAATCTGCTGCTCATCACAGAAACTATAGTTTTGGACTGAGGGAGACTTTGTATTTTCAGAGGCGAGGATTTTGTTTAAACCTTCTGTGATCATATATCCCACTATGCCCTCTGGTAAAACGCTTCTGCACTTATTTATGCTCACTGTTAACATACACTTCCTTACCATTTGGCTAGCACGGGCCTCTGAACTGCAGAGGTGTGCCTTTGCTAGCCATCATAACCATCTTTACCACCCAGCGCCAGCAGCCAGGCTGGAGGGCACACTCCCTCCTCATCTCCAGCCAAATCATGGCATTTAAACAAATAATAAGAGGAAACAAAATAAAAATTGCATTCAGAGGTGCTTTTCTTGACTTGTCTCTGGGGAGCTCAATGTGGGCAGGGAGCTGCTGTCTCCTGCCCCGGCAACCCCAGTCTGCTAATGGGGTTGGGGTCTCTCTTCAATGTCAAACACACACTAGGAAAGCTACACAGAGGCCATGAGTGAGTGAGACACCACCATCAGTGTAGTTAAGTCATCTTTGGTATTAAACACGAGCAGAGCACCTCATGAACATGCCTTCCAGCCACGCCATAAAGCACAGGCCAGTGTTAGTAGGGCCCGGCGATGCCGCTCGCTCTCGCAGGTTCCTAAGCAGCACGTTGGAGGTGCTGGGTGCTCTCAGCAAGGAGCCAGCTCACTGCATTCATAAAAACTTTCCAGCATCAGTGACATGAAAAGCGGTACGGCGTGCTCAGCGATGACTGACAGGCTGCACGGCAGCACCTTGGGGTCACGCCAGAGCTTAGCACCTCCAGGCACGAAAAAAGACAAAAAAACTTGTTCGTAGGAATAGTCGTGCTCATAGACTGATACAAAAATAACAAATCTGTCATTCAAACAGACATTTGAAAACACAGTGATGGCTCAACAGTGACGATCTCCAATTCAAGAAGAATAACATTTTACAACGTGTGGGACCGGGATGACCATCAGCACTTGCTGTCACTCACTAGCCAAAAAAAACCCCCAAGGAACATCCCGGAGCAGCAGCACTCATCAGCAAAGTTGACGTGATAATCTTATTGTCACATTTAGTGAAAAACCAGAACGCCTCTGCCATGAAACCATTTCACCCTACTGAGCTACCTGCTCTTGGGAAGCACCCTTTGCACTCCGTCTGCCCGTCCCATCCTTCCCAAGGAGCACCTCACACGCTGGGAAATTAGCCCGATATTGGAAAAGGAGTGCTGGAAAAACACCTTCACATGCCATGGTGCCAGCCCCAGCCGGGGAAGCGGTGAAGACAGCTGTGCAGAGAGGCTGTGTGGCAGGCAGGCTGTGGTGTTCTGCCAGTCCAGATGCACATCAAGTATTCCCCAAACTCATATAAACTGCAGGAATATGCCACAGCACTGACTATCTGTTTGCACTGAATTAGAAACATGATGGGAAACATCAAATATATGCTCGATTCACACAGCAGAGAAAAGAAACAGCTTTATTGCAGCACGCTGGAGGAGCAGAAGTGGAGAGGCAAAAGCCAGTCCAACATGAGCAACAATGTGGAGGGATCCACCAGCCCCGACGGATGCGATCGCTTGAGCTACAGATTCATTCCTGAGCATCAGCAGAAGAATCAGGATGGTTTGGGTTGAAAGGACCCGAAGGATCACCTAGTTCCAATCCCTGGCCATGGGCAGGAACACCTTCCACTAGAAAGATGACCATCAGCACTCAGATTTCCAGTGCAAGGAAAGCAGCCCTGCCATAGCTTCAAATTGTACCAGAAGAAACTAAGGACTCCTCCAATTTTTCAACCAGCACAAGCCAACACAGCAAAGGACATCAATCCTTCCAAATTCTTCCACATCCTTTCTGAGCAGAAGTGGACACTGTAGGGACATCCCCAGGAGCCTCTCACCCAGCAAAAGTGAGGGATAAAGATCCATGCCCACAGCGAACCATCCAGGCTGGTTCCAGCAGTGAGAAAACCCCGACCTGTGAGGCGGATTGCAAATCCGTGTATTTGTTTTGGAAATAAAAGCATTAATAATTGATGCCAAACACTGTGAATATTGATGAGCACGTTCCCAGAAGAGGTTTTGGAGTTACTTAAGCACCCAGAATTGTGCTGTCTGGATTCGGTGGCCCAATGGCTGCTGTCAGAGCAATCACAACTACGCAAAGCACTGGGTCACAGCCAGCACCGCCTGCCCATCATGGGGGGGAAAGATGAATTGAAGCCCAGTGGGGTATTTAACACCGCAAATATTTTGACTTGATCCATCATGTACAACATTTTCTACTCCTTTTGCTTTTTATTTTGCAAGTTTGATGAATTCAAAATGTTGCGTATCTGTTCTTCCCCTCCTCGCTTAAGCCCAGCCTCAGCTCCCTCCAAATGTCTTGCAGCAAATAAACTAAGGCTCAATAAGTGCAGAAGCATGGCAGGCTTTTCCAGAATGCCACGCCATGGCTCAGCCAGGAAAAAACTATTTAAATATTTGAGGAAATTCCCAGCAACGCCTCTGATAGTGATGCCTCTGCCCCCCATCCTGGACAGGGCTCAGAGCCTTTGGGGAGAGCAGAGCATGGAAATGAGGATGGAGCTGGCTCTCCAGGCTCTCCAGGTAAGCGTGAGCCCTCTCTGCAGCCTGACTTCCCATCACACAGTCTGGTTTTATTTCTAGCACGTCATATGAAAATGGACATCGACTGCTCATTTCTGCAAGCTTGGGAAAAGTGCCCATTTGAAAAGAAATAGGCAAAGTTGCTTTTTTAAAAAAAAATTATGTATAAACTTCTTAGCTCTCATTGTGACGGTACTCGTGGCAAGCAAACAAGCACACGCAAGTGAGCTGCTGAGAGGGTAGAAGGGAGCATCCAAACTGCACTGGTTTGTCCAAAATTTCCCTGATTTAAAAGGGCTCTTTCCTTCAGTTCTGTTTATCCTATCACTCTTCCCTATCACCAGATTTTTTACTTCAAGCTCCGCCACCTGCCAAACAGGAGCAATGCCGAACGTACAGCAGGGTAAACAGCATCAGCGCTTGCCTTGCCACTGTTCCAAGCCAAGAGAAGGCTCTGAGGGAGCTCACAGCCCATGCCAAAGGTGCTGCCACACAGTACTGCAAACATTCCTTCTCGGTCACTTGGAGACCTTCGGCTCACAGCAAGCCTACCTTGAAGCTTAAGAAGTGCTGGGGTATGACCCACAGTGTGGAAAACAAAGGTCCTGGCATCTCTGCAGCTGTGCCACGGGAGGAAGCTCCCTCCCGGCCTTGCAGCCTGCAGCCAGCCTGGCTGCTTGCAATGTGCATCTCCCAGCTCCAGAGAAACAGCGGTGCTGGAAGCACTGCTGCTCTCACAGACAGCCCCTGAATTTGTGGCTGGTCCTCGATGCCTTCCCAGGAGACCGCCCCTCTTCCCTACTCCCATCCTTCAGCCTGAGCTCATGCACACAGGTGTCAAAAAGAGCCTTTTACAAGCTCCGCAGCTGAGCAGCGGAGAGACCGAAAAACTGAATGAATCCAGCATAAATCAGGCACAAATACAATCAGAAGCAGCAATAAAGTCTCTCTGCAGGTTACCAGGAAAACCAGCCATCTAAAGCACTGTGCCCCAAGCTACGGTTCTGAACTTGGGATCATCCCTGCTCTGCCATCCAAGCCTTTTTCATCCGTCCATCAAGCTGCACCGTGAAATGAGCTTGTCCCTTCTGCTTAGGGGGTCTCTCTGGAGGAACAGACCAGGACTTTCCAGGCACTGGAAAGCTTTCTGTCCAAGTGCATCAGCAACCAATCTGGGTTTCTTTGATCCTACATGTTAACAATGCTCCAGCTTTTCACCTCCTTTCAGGCTACAGAGGCTCTGTTTGCTCAAGCAGACCAGCAGCAACCCTTCCCTCCCTCCTCCAATCCAACCTCTCCTTGCTGGAGTACCAGAGCGGGGCACAGCCCCCTCAGGTGAGATTCCAGCAGCACCTTGCACAAGGGTGAGGTCTGCACTGAAAACACCTTGCCTGATGCAACCCTGCACCACGTTGGCCTTTTCCAGAGCTGCATCCTGCTGGCAGAGCCAAACCGCCCCACGGCTGAGCCCTGTTCCCAGCTTCCCTCCAACCTCTGGGTCCCCTGTGCCTTGCCACAGCATGCAAGCGGAAAATCAAAGTTTATAAATAGTGGTAGATGTTGCAGCCTGGTGGGAAGATGCTACTTCTGTGGGATGGTTTCTACTCTCTGAAGTCTCTTCATAGTGTATGCACAGCTCCTTAGAAACTGTTATTATGGATTTAAACACAAGACCCCGAAATCCAGGGTACCCCCTATAAGGTATTCAGACTATTTCTCTGGGTAACACAAAGCAAACTGTGAAAAACGACACAGAAAAGTCACACTACTATAGTTTTCACTGGCTTGCATGTGGACTTACGTTACTTAATTCAGAGGGAAAAAAACCAACTGCTCTGATACTGAGAGAAACTCACTTTCCCTAGTCACTTGGGATTTCTGGAGCACCTTTTCACTGCACACTCATTTCAGCACCTTTTGCACTGCACACTCATTGCTTGGCCAGCACATCCTGTGCTCTGCTGAACCTTTCACAACATATGGTCTGTCTTATGTGCCCACTCCTGCACCTCATAAAAGCAACTTTCTTCTCGAGGCCTGATTTCCTTTCATTGCCACTTTGCTACCTTGAATTAAAATCCCCCAGTGTCATCTCAGCCCCCCACGCCCCTCCCACGCTTAGGTTTTAAACACTGGCATAGCTCAGCATCGTCCCCATCCCACTGCTGTGCTCCACAGCACAGCCCCGCTTGGCCCACCTCTTTAATTGCGTTAATTAATTGCAAGGGAGGGCAGCTCCCCAGCAGCAGCAGCTTCCCAGGAGGCGCAGGAGCATCAGCTCAGTGTGGAGGGCTGGAGCATGGCCGGAAAAAACAGCCTGGTGTTTCTGGCAGGAGAGGAGCGTGGATGGCCAGTGCTGCAGGCTGTGCTCCTCCACCCACCAGCCCCATGTGCTCCAGGATCCTAAAAGCCCCTGGAACCCCCAGTGCTGCACAACAGCAAACACAGACACTGGACAGTAATGGGGGAGCAGTGCCAAAATCGGACAGAGACAGCAGACCTGCACGGCTGCCTCGGCTCCTCTCATTACAGCGGCCTAAACAGCCCCTCAGGTATTTAATTCTAAATTGTTCAAGCAGCTACAAACAACTTCTCGCTGGCAGAATCCAAAGCAGAGGGGTTGTGACTCTCTAGCAAGGGAAACTGAGAAAAACGTAAAGGAAAACGAGCACAGTTTCACTCAGAAGTATTTTTTTCACGCTCCCTGTGTGAAAGCTCACAGGGATCTTACAGACAGAAGCCTGCCTGCAGGTTGGCTGCCCTGTAGCATCCCTGAATCCCGCTGGATGTTACGGTGCCGCCTGCGAGCAGCGATTGCAGCCCAGCAAGACGGAGCCCACTGCCAGGCAAGACTGCAGCCTCCCGCTCAGGCTCCCGCCTGGATCGTCCCTGTTTGAAGCAACACGACTGGCAAGGCCAGCAGCACTCATCACTGCCCAGGCGAGGCGAAGAGCCCAGAATGCCACTGCCTCGGCCACACACTGAGGGCAAACCTCCTGCCAAGTCCCCCGCATCCCTCCGTGCAACTTTCTGCTCCTCGCCTTTATTTTTTCAGATAGGATGATGTTTTAGGATTGGCTCTTTTTTTTTAAAGGAATATCTCTTATCCCACACTTGCTTCCAAAGTATCTCCCTCCCAGCTGGCACTGCTTGGCAGAAGGAGAACAGCTCGGTGCGGTTCCCTGCGAGGTTTTGCACCGATGACTCCTGGCAGGGCTGCACGTCCCTCCTGTTACATAACGACCTTTCCCGTTTGGTGCTGTCTCCACTTGGGGTGGCCACGTTTGGGAGTGGTCACATTGGGGGTGCTCCCATGCCCCAGTGCTCTCAGCCGTGTGCTGCCAGGCATCATCCCCCCACCCTGACCAGACCCACCAACCCTGAACCACATCCCTCCCTCCTCCTTATGCCTCTTCCCCTCACTGCTGGACCTCTGCACACCGGGCAGCACCCCGCTTTCTCCTGCCCCCCAAACACTACACTCCTCCCCGGGCACTCCATCTCTCTCCCACACCCAGCCCCAAACCGCACCCTTGCCCTCCGCAGCACCCACGGGAGTCCCGGAGCTGCCAACTCCCCTGAGGCTGCTCCCTCCAGCAGCGACCTGCCTCGGGGTGCCTCCATGACCTCCCTGAGCCCCACTGCACCTCCCTCACCTGCCTCCTCCCTGCTGCCCACGCCCCACAGCCGCACCGGCTCTCCCCTCAGCTCGCACTCCGTGCAGACTCCCGTCTCACCTGCCTGCGCTCGCCTGCAGGTGCCCCCCAGACCTGCACCCCGCGGCACCTCCTGCCCGCGTGCCCCCCAGACACCCCTGCAGCCACCACACCTGCACCCATCGCACCTCCGCGCCGCACCCCGGCACCT
>VZTA01006049.1:200896-223658 GCA_013398855.1 Mohoua ochrocephala | reverse complement strand
GGCGGCGCCACGCGAGCTCCCGCGCTGGCCGTCAATGAGCGGCCCGTCTGCCGTGACGTCACGTCCCGGCGGCCAATGGGCGCGCAGCCCTGCATGAGGTTACACCCAACAGCCAATGAGCGCCCACTCGCCCATGAGGTCACGGGCTGCTGCAGGATGCCACACACCACCGACCAATGAGGGGTCCCCTTCTCCATGAAGTCATGTGCTGCTCCTGGAAGTCACAGCCTGACAACCAATGAGCACCTGCCTCCTCCGTGATGTCAGGGGCTGCCCCAGGACATCACACCATGTCAGCCAATGAGCACCCACCTCCCCCCTGATGTCATGGGCCGTCCAAGAACATCACACCCTGCCAGCCAATGAGTGTCTTGCACCTTTGTGAGGTCACGCACTGCCTTGTGATGTCACACTCCGCCAGCCAATGATTGTCCTGCTCCCTGTATGGTCGCAGGCAGCCCTGCACTGTCACACGCGACTGTCCAGTGAGCACCTGGCTACCTCGTGAGATCATGGGCTAGCCTAGGCACGAACCAGACAATGAGCACACGCCTCCCTGTGAGGTCACGGGCTCTCTGATGAGGCGATGCAGCCTCAGCCCATAACCACCCTATCCCTCCCATGGTCACCCAGAGCCCAGCCGGTGACCACCACTGCTCCTCTAGGACATCACAGGGCTGAACCAACGGGCTCACCCGCTCTCCCTAAGCTCCAGGCTCAGCCGAGGAGCCCTCCTCTTCCCATGAAGTCCCGCAGCGCTCAGCCAATGGGCACGCTCTCTCTGTGTGAGGTCAGGGGCTGCCCATGGCGTCAGAGAGCAGCGGCGCCTGTGGGAGCGCGCCCGGCACCGCCGGGGCTCCCTCCCGCCCCCTGCCGTTAATGAGGGGCGGTAATTAACGCCGCCGGTACCCGTGGGCGGAGGGACGCGCTGCCACCGCCGGTCCCCTGCTGCCACCCTGCGGCTCCCGCGGCCCGGAACCCCCCTCGGGGGGACCCCAGCGGGGACCAAAAATTGCCCCCGGGAGCGCCAGCCCCGGCGGAGCCGAGATCCGACACAGCCCGGGCAGTGCTGGCGGCTGCTTTTTATGGGCTGTGAGTCAACACACACGCGCTAAATCCTAAAATAAACGTGAAACTGGGTCCAGCCTCACCTCGGAGCGCACCGAAATAGCAACCGGCTCCAACGAGCCCCAGGAACACGGGAGCTCAGCCCCGTCCCCGCCCCTTCTGCATCCCCCGCCGCAGGGAAGGAGATGCGGGCGCTGGAGGGCACTGCTGTCCGCCGAGGAGCGGGTGTGGGGTGCGAAAGGTGTAAGACGGGAGGAAGAGAGCTTTGGAGGAACTGAAAGCACCGAGCAGGAGAATAAAACAGCTTCAGGTCTGGGCAGGGGCAACAGCCGTGTGCAATAAACCAGAAAAAAACCACATCAGAAACAACCCAGCAGCAACAAGTCCGTGGAAAGTAAGAGCACAGGAGTGGAGGAAAGGGGCCAGGACGGAGCAGGGGGCCAGGACACACACAAAAAGTTTGGTTTGTTTGGATTTTTTCCTGAGGTGATGTGTCCCCCAAACACAGGAGACTCAAAACATCCACTTCAAACCCAGCAGAGGTTGGAGCAGCTGCCAGCAACAGCGCTGGGGCAGGTGGTGCCCAGCCAAGGTGCTCAAACCTCAGTTTAAACGTGCCATCGTCTCAAACACACAGCCCCAAAACCCTTCTCAACACCTCCACTGCAGGCTGGGATCTGTTCTCCCTTTCTGGGCAGACACAACACCAGCTCTCCAGCACCCCAACATGGAAGCCCACGTCCCCCACCAGCCCCATCCCCACACACCTTCACTGCTGCCTTCTTAAAAGGCTCTTCCTGAACTGGAGAGATCCTGAGCGAGTGTCTCACATTTTACAGACACTTGATACCAACCTCGCAGGGACAAGGACAGTGCACAGCAGGCTCTCTGCAGACCCTCTGCCAGGCTTCTCCTCTGCAAAATTTACCTTGCTTGATTAAGTCCCCCCTCCCTCCCCCTCAAGCTTTTTTTCCCAGCCCTCTGAACCTTCTCCTGCTCCTCCAAACTCTCCCCCTATTCCATGGAACGTTGCAGTCAGCCTCAGGTGATGCAGGTGAGACACAGCTCAGGCTCTGCAGGGCTTTGCCTTGCTCACTTCCCTGCGGATGGGCATCACTTTCCCCATGGCTTCACCCCACCCCTGCCCTTCCCTGCACAAAGGGCCTGTCTCCCAAGGGCTGGCACCCCCCAAAGGTTCCTGAAGGGTTCAGCACATCCATCACCCTACATTTAGGACCCAAGCTCAGACCTCCACCCCTGAGGTGCAATAGAAGCCAGTTGTGTTAACAAGTATGCACAACAATATCTTTTATTCCCTAAAAACATTTTTTTAGCCAGTCCAGGCACTACAGATTCTTGCCTGAAGCAGCTGGAAATAGGAAATGTCAGATTTGTCCAGTAGAGTGCTGCATTAGGTGCCTCACCACATCTGTTCCTTGCAGCTCAGTTAGTCCTGCTGCAGGTGCGGATGGATCTCTTGTTCCACAGCTCCAAGCTGAAGAACCCAGACAGGTTCAGCCCCACCAGTCTCCCCCCCCTCCCCTGAAGGGAGCCATTCTTCAGCACTTCTCCAGGCCATTCAAAACACTCTAATCACAAGACAGAACAGTTACAAAATAACAAAAATACTCTACAATCTTATTAGAAAATAGAAATTAATAAACAAGTTTCACACCAACAGGTGCCAAGCAACAGAGGTCAGACCAGCACACCTATCCCTGCTCCCAGGTGAAGCAGGGGGTCACCCCAATACCTTCCTCCCCAGTCAGCAGCTTCAGTGCCAAGCCTGCAAGACCACTCTGGATTTCATGGCCCAACACAGGGCAGGGCAACACAGCCCCCAGTCACACCTCTGGATCTCCCCAGCCCCCACAGGCCTGCGGTTGAGGGAACATGTTTAATTTGATGATGAATACACAGACACCCCACAGGCACACAGGTTGCTCTACACACTTCTTCCTCCAGTAAACTTTCTTGGAACTATTTACACCAGGCATGGAGCTGGTCCAGGTCCCTTCTCCCTGCTGCTCTGCAGACTGACATCCCAGACACCCTTCCTGCACCTCCTGCTTGTGGCTGCATCCAAGAAGTGCAGTTCCACCTGGTGCCAGAGAGCCCAAAGCAGCAGCAACTGCAGAGCTCTGAAGAGACCAGAAGGCAAGAAAACCCTGTTAATTCTGCATGAAAAAAAGGAGGAAGAAGTGGTAAAACGAGGAGGGTAACTCAGTCCAGGCATTACCCAGAGGCTTGGCCTCCTGTTGGCTTGCTGCAAGGGCTGGATTCTCCAAAGGGCAGCTCATCTCACCCACAAGGCAGCATTAGTGCTTTGCAAACAGTAAGCCAGGCAGCAGTGGCTGCACATTGCCTCGTGTCAGGCTCTGGGCAAGTGTGCTCTGCCCTGCAGCCTCTTCCAAGCCTCTCCCAGGAAGTCAGGGGCTCTCACAGCAGGAAATTGTCCATTCTGGCCTGGCTGCTGCTGGAGGAAGATGCAGAAGGAGCTGCAGATGCCGGTCTGGAGACCTTCTTCTTGCTCCTCACTGATAAGGGACGGATTTCCGCCAGGTTTGTCTGGAGGTAAAACTGTCAAGGAAAGCACAGATCAGTGGCCTGGGAACACAAGTGAGCCAACACCTGCTGCAGTCCAGCCTGAACCATAGACCTGGGACCCAGCCATACATCTGCATCCAAGGAAAACTCCCTGAAGGACAGGATGGGCTTTGCTTCCTTCTCATAGCAGCAGAGCTCAGACACACTCCTGTCCCACGAGTCAGGGAACATTTCCCAAACAGGGGGTTTGGACTGGATATTAGGAAACACCTCTTCACTAAACAGGTGGTCAAGCATTGCATCAGGCTGCCCAGGGAAGTGGTGGAAATCCCTGGAAGCGTTCCAAAAACCCGCAGACGTGGTGGTTAGGGACATGGGTTAGTGGTGGGTTTGGCAATGCTGGGTTAATGCTTGGACTCTGATCTCAGAGCTCTTTTCCAGCATTAATGATTCTATGATTCTATGCTATCCCCTTGCACATAAAACAGCATTTTAACAGCGTTACCAATTCGAGCTGCAAGACCTCCTGAGCCAGGACACTGTGCAGGTAAAGGTAGAGCAGCCAGAGCCTGCAGCCTCTCACGGCAGAGCAATCCCATGGCAGGAGCAGCTCCACACCCGCGGGGTGAGCTCAGCCCCGCCACTCCTCACCACAGCGGAGCAGCAGCATCCCGCAGGAATGAGGGCTCCGGCTGCACGGGCTGGCAGGCACACAGCCAGCAAGAGGCTGGGCTACACTGCTGCTGCTATAAGATCTCAAGGGCACAGGCAGTCCCTGCAAATTGCACTGATTTCTCATTGATGCGCTCCTCTGAACCAGCCACAAGTGCTCTCGGCAAGTTCAGGTCCTTGACACCTTTGCTGAGCTCAGATTTGTTCAGAGAGAAATCAGATCATTCCTTGAGGATCCCAAGTCCATTTTTTTTTGACTAAGACCGAAGAGGAAGAACAGAAATGAGGTGCCCACAGCACCAGTACTGCCACATAAGCTCCAGGAAAGGATACTGGCTCTATGAACTTTGTCCTGCCTCCCATGCCATCGTAGCCCGTCCTCACCTAGGAGAGAAAAACAAATGAGCCTGGAGCAGCACACAGAGCCTTGGCTACCTCTCCTCAGGCTGGTTATGGGGGAGTCTTGCAGACCACACATCCTAGAGAGGGGTTAAAGGCACTTGGAAACACTCGGTACTTGTGCTAAGCCCTCACTTTTGGAAAAAGACAGACCCGTGGGTATTAATAAAGTTTGGGAATATTGGGCACTTTTTGAAACAAGCCGAGCAAGGCTTAGGATTTTGTCACTGGGACTGAGGAATACAAGGAGAACACCCTAAGCTCCAAGGAGGTGGAGGAATAGGACATCGAGAGCCACTTAGTGTGCTGCCAGGAAGGGAATGAGCATCTGTCATCCCTAGAGCTCTGCAGGACTGGGAAATAGCCAGGTTGTGCTCCGAGATTTATTTTCCACACGCTGTATGTGGCAAGGTAAAAGCCTCGTTGGCTTCCTCTTGCAGGGTCAGTTCAGGACAGAGGTGGCAGTGCCAGCCCTGGGCACACTCACCACCTGGACAGTCATACTTACAGAGCCCATGTTGCTGTGGGGACCCCGCAAACTGCCCGAAGATGGCTTCTTGGAGAGAACAGAGTTCCTGATGAATGCTGGCAAGAGTCCTTTAAAAGCATCATCCTCCAGATCATCTGCCCCGTTCTGTCCCACAAAATAACAAGGAAAGCCCTTTAACCAGCACAATCTGCTGAATGGAGTCCACATAGAGGCAGCACTAATAACACAGACAGCTATTTAAGGTAATGGTTACTGCCATACCACATCTCAGGCTGAAAACCAGCAGCTTCCAACCTCCCACGGGGGCTTATGTGGAACAGTTCCCAGGAGGCAGGACACTGCCCCCAGCAAGGCTGGGAGAACGGCCACCTCAGCTGACCCCACAGCCCTTGTGGTCAGCCTCCAGGTGGTGTTTGTGAAGCACATCTGGGGCAGAATTATCAGCAAGAAGCACGTGGGTCCCCACCCTCCCTTCTCCTGCCCAGTTCCAGGAGGCCTGAGGCAGCAACAGTGTTTTTTCTAAGAGACCATCAAGAAAAACACTTTGAAGCACAGACTGGTTCTATAGATGAGCGGGTCTATGGCCACAAGGGAGAAAATAGATTCTTTATCCCAAGCTTATTAACAGCAGAATCAAAGAGGTGACACAGAAAAATCAAGATTAGTCCTTTACCTCCACTGTTTCCTTCAGAATTTTCTTCGCCAGATTTACCACAGGAGGCCTGTAAGGAGCCCAAGGAACAAATCAGCAGAGATTTATTGTTCAAGTGGAGCTGGCAAGGACAGACAAGGCCAAGCAAATGACGACAAAGCTTGCAGCACGCCATCAGGCAGCTGGAGAGCTATCTGATCTCACACAGCAACTTCCAAAGCAGTGAGACTTTGATCTCCTTTAGAAGCAGAAAGAGGAGGGAAAACTCACGGCTTTTTATCCAGCTTCTGCCTTTTTGTAGTGCCAAAGGAAGATGTGCAGGGCTGGTTTTCAGGGGTGTCCACATCAAAAGTAGTATCTAGATTGATCTCATCGTTGTGGGCTGGGCGGTGGAGCTTTGGATGCTGCAGTTCCACAGGAGTAGGGCTGCAAGGCCAAGAAAAGCATCGGTCACCGAGCCACCACCTGCCACCCTGGGGAATGCAGAGCTGCACCCCATGGCATTGAGTGCTTAGACAGCAGTGGCACCAGGAGCAGAGCCCAGTTCAAAGAAAGGACAATCTGAACCCCAGAGTTTAAATTCAGCGTCCCAAATTACTGCTCCCCCTCAAATGCTGAGCGCTGGAACAGCAGAGCCCAGAGTCCAGGAATCACACTGACACGTTGCTGCTCTGTGGACACAACCCAGCTTGCTCTGCTGGGGTAATGGCATAGGCTCCTCAAGAAACACTGGATAAAAGGAGATGTTGTTTTTCAGGCTGGATTCCTCTGCCTAGCTAAGATCTTTGGTCCCCACACACCAGGGCACTCTCATCACAAGGCCAACTCTAAAGCAACGAGAAGAGCAGCTTTAGGGATGTTTCCCAGGCAGGACACAGTGACAAAGACTTTTTCAAAACCCAGGCCATTCCTCCATACCCTCCTGACCCAAACCCTCCAAGACACGGACTTTTTCTATGTCTGTGACATCATCTTGTCAGCCACAAGAGAAAGGACACAAGGAATAAAACAGCCATACTTCTGCAACACCTGCCAGACTAGTACTGCTTTCTCAGACAGTCAAACTGAGAACTCTTGCTGCTATGGACCTGTCACCTCCATCCCTGGCCTGTATCTGAGGATGCAGCTCACTAACCTTTCAAAGACTAGCCGGCTGAGTGTTTCCCTGGTTGCAGAGGGGACCTTCAGAGTATCCTGCAGGATGTCTATCTTCTTCTTCAAACTCTAGAGGGAAAAGGGGAAGCAGACAGTGAGATGAGGAAAGATTTAGCAGTAGATACTTGGCCCCTTTTTCATAAATCAGCATCAGGTGGAGCTCAGAGGTAGGCTGGGAAACTTAAGTCACTGAGCAAAAGCCAGCATAACTCCTGGCTTTGCAGCTGCAGACCAGTCTGCAGTAACTGGCAGCTGGCCATGAGGAATGATATTCTCACCAAGATCTCCTTGTCTGCATTCTTCAGATCTTTCTGTGTGCTTTTTAACTCCTCCTTTGTCTTCGCCAACTCTGAAGTCGTTTTCTGCAGCTGCAGAGCACAACAGAGTGTGGGTTACACCACCTGGGTAAGGGGGTTCTGCAGAGCCCTGTGAGAGCAGCCCTGTGCTCTCCCCCTGTTTAAGGGCTTAATTTTCCTCTGTCAGTCTGACCAATCTCTCCTGTATCAGCACAATCCAATCCCTACCCAATTCCACAAGCTGCCTGCAGAGGGATCTCCAGGGCTGCTTGCCCGGCATTTATGCCTGATGGCAACAGTTTTTCCCTGCTCTAACACTTGGTGGCTGCGTTCTGAATTCCTGCAGGACTTCGGACACACCAGAGCACAGGAATTACAAACCACAGGCTGGAGGATGGCTGTCCATCAGCAGTGCTGGCACATGGACAAGCCTGATTCAACAGGGAAGCATGCCAGGAGCGGGGGTCAGGAAGTGGCCTGCTCCCACTTCAGATACTTTTGTGGGTCGGGGAGTTTGGGCCAGCTCATGGACTGTGGGTACAGTCAGCTCTCTGTCAGCCAAGCCTGGAGCCTCTTGTGCACTGACTCGCATCCTCCTGACCCACACTGGCCATCACAGCTTGGGTCTGACTCAGCCAGGAGCAGCCCAATTCCAGCAATTCCTTGAGTAGGGGTTAACTCCTCTGGGGAGCACAGCACGGCAATCTGAAAACCTCCTTCTCCATTTGAGGGGACAACGGCTATGGCTGAGTAACAGAAGTAGGCCAAATCCACCCACAGCTTCTCACTTTGTTGGCTTAGACACGGGGTGCCCCAGGGAACACCTGTGCCTTGGGGAGTGAGGCTACACACACATGCTTTTCACAGGGATGTGCTACCAGAACAGACAGGGAGCCCTGCCTGACCTGAGCCAACAGACACCAGACAGGCCTGGAGCAGGGGGAGCACAGCAGCAGAGCCATGTCAGCATCCCCAAGCTCTGCACCAGCTCAGGACCAGCCCGGGCAGGCTCTGTGCAGGGCCACCTGCATGTGTGTCCTCACTGTGCTTTGGGAACCTCTCCTGCCTGGGCACAGCATGATGTGGGAGCCCTGGCCCAGTTCAGTTGGCCAAAAGCACAAAGCTGGGTGTGACTGGTTGTGCCAAGCCAGGACTAAGCCCTGCTCAACTGATACTGGCTCCAAACCCCTTCCCACTTCCTTAGGGGCCCGGCTCTGCAGCAGGATGAACCGGCAACTGAGTGCTCAGCAGTGTGGCCGGATGAAGGAATTGCTACTTCCAGAACCCAGTGAGAGCAGAGGAGCACCTGTGTGCTGCTGCCTTCCAGCACGGGCTCCCTGCCAAACTCTGGCTGGCTCTGCACATGCTGCCCCAGCACTGTCCCCAGAGACCGCCCTCCTGACAACGGCCCACGAGCTGCTCCCTCACCACATCACATCCTGACCCAGAAACCCCAGCCTGACCCTTCCACACACCTGTACTGATCAGCGTGGGAGTGGGTCACCACAGAGGCCTTAGGCCTCAGTTATGGACAGGGATCTACAGACCAGATGTCACCCTGGCAACTCACGCTCTCCCTTTACCTTATTATTGACAGAAAACAGCTCCTTCTTCAGCTTCTCTGTCATCTCACCAGAGATCTTCCGAGCCTCCTTCAAGTTCTCGTATTCCCTGCAAAGAGACCCAAAGAGGCACGCTGTTTGTAAGACAGTTGGGCCAGAACTGCTCAGAGACAAGCCAAGACCCCTAAAGTGAAGCTCTGGACCTGCAGAGCTACCAGAGAAAACCCAGGAGACACGAAGCCCTTTAAGGAACAGAGACGAGTGTACCAACACTGTGTCACACATTCCATTACACCACGGGGGAGAAAAACCCTGCACAGGATACCATGCCCGATTCCACCAGCAAAATGGGAACCAGCACCAGGAGCCAGAGACGTTTCAGTTGCCAGTGAAAAACACAGACAACAGAGCACAGCCTCCACGCTGGCAGCAAACAGGGGACTTTGCTTTAAGTGACTTTTCAGAGACTTCACACTACTGGCCATGCACATTCATTCCCAATTACACCACAGGGACACTCGCCTCATTACAGCTTTGTACCAAAGCTGCAGTTATTCAGCTGCCATCGGAACGGACACAAAAAAAGCTGTGTTTTTTCCCAGCAGGACCAGATGGATATCCAGGTAGGGGAGGGCAGCAGCACAGGCTCGCTTTGCCAGAGGCCACAGCTGCACAGTGCAGTGCTGCAGAGGGCACAACCCAGAGCTCCGCATCCGCTCGCTTTCCCCCGGGCGCGAGAGGAGAGCGGAGGGAATAATCATCACCACTTCATAGGTGCACTGACAACTCTGGAGACAGTTCCCATGGTGACACACATGTCACTACAGTGACAAGAGGAACAGTTCAGTGTGACAGGCTCCAAACTAGGTCCCCAGGATCTGTCAGTCAAAACCCAGTGGAAGCCCTAAGAGGTGGCGAGAGCCCCGCAGAGCCCGTGTGCCTGTCGGTGCTCGGCAGAGGGTTCTCCCTGGGCACCCCCAGGACAGCACCAGCCAGCTGTGCCATGCCTGCAGCACCTACTTTTTGAGGGAGACACAGTAGACTGCAAGCTGCTCCACAGCTGCCTGCCCGACTCCCATCTCTCTGATCATCTCCTCCACTTCTGGGCGCTGGCTCTGAAGCAACAGCTCGATCCTGCACAAAAAAACACCACAAACAAAAACATACCCTCAGCTCATGAATCACAAACAGACCTGGGAAAGAGACAAAAGCCCTGCTTCCCCCTCAACGGGCTGGTGCAGCCTGAGCTTCTGCTGCAGGCACTCTGGGTGCCATGGGAGAAGAGACACAGCTGCCTCACCCCAAGCAGGGCTTTTCATTAGGGAAAAGCAGCACTACTTGGACTAGAGAAGGGGCAGCTGTACACACATACTGCCACGGAACTGATGCCCAGCTCTTGGTCCCTATAGCCCTGTGGCTGACTGTGTTCCTGGGCTGGCATTCTGCCCCAGCATCCTCTGATAACAGCAATGGCACATAGCCATGCTCAGTGCACTAGAGATGAGGCCAGTACCCTGCCTTGCTGCTCTTTAATGAGAGCAGCTGTCTGGAAACATAGCGGGGGCAAGAGCACAGGCAGGCAAGGGCAGCTGATGCAGCCATTTCCAACCTTACAGGTAAGGTGATCCAGCACACAGAGGTGGGTGTTGCAGCAGGCCCAGCGGGACCCCTCCTGCTCTCCCCAAAAAGGGCAGAGGTGTGCAGCCCAGCCTGCAAGGCCCAGGGAGCACCCCGGCTCTCACCGCTCCATGGTTCTCAGCTTGTTTCGCAGCCGGCGGGCCTCCTCCTTTGAATTTCTGTTATCCTCCTGCTGCTGCTCCAGGAATTTCATCTGCTGCTGCAGGGAAGCAAGCACACACAGGCCGTTAGTAAGGCTCCAGGGATTGTTGGAGAAACATCCTGGCTTATGCACACTGCGGGCAGCTGGGAGCATACGTCGGCTCTAAAGGCTATCACCACCGCGGCAGCCCAGGATTGTGGAGAGTTGAGCTCCCTCCCACTGCACCCCCAGCTCTGCTCTCCACAGGCACAGCAGGGTCTCAGCTAATCACACGGTGAGGCTGGAGCTGAAACCACGTCGTAGCCCCTCTCTGCTGGGAGCACTGGAGGGGCTGCACAGCGCCCTGCACGCAGCAGTGACAATTTGTTTTTCAAAAGCAAAGGAGTCCACAGCAAGCAAACCTTGCTATCACCTCTTCCCCTCCGTGCACAGCTGATTGCTTCAGCCTTCCAACTCTCCTTGCCACGCTTAGAGCATAAATAGGAATGAGTGGGTCTCTTCTGGGAGACCTCAGCCAAACCAGACCCCACCTGGGCACTTCTCTCACCTGCTGCACGCCTATTGCAGCCATTGCCTCTCTCCAGCTCCACAGCAGTAACACAGAATTTCAGCTGAGCTGGAAAAGCACACATCTGCAGTGTGGCAAAGGATGGGGAGAGCTGAATTAGCACCATTCCGATGCATCTGTGCTGTCTCTAGGTTTGTGTGTGCCTGGGCACCTTGCACAGCAACTTTGAAAAGCTCTGGTTTCAGCACAGTGCTGATTCCGGGGAGAGGCCTGGCAAAAGATCATTGCCCTGTAAAGCTCCTTCCCACAGAGAAGTTTAAGGATTTTATCCACTTCCTGTCACAAAACCCAAACAGCTGTGAAACCACTGGGAAGTTGAGGAGGGTCGTGTTGCAGGTTCATGCGTTACTCTTGCTCAACCGGAGTTTGTCTTTGGCTTTTCCCTAAGCAGAACTCTCAACACTTCAGATGCCCACGGCAGTGTTTTGTGCCCAGTCAGAGCAGAGTCCCCAGCTTCAGCCAGCCTGAAACAGCAGCAAACTGCCAGTGCCAGCAGAAGACAGGACCGGCTCGCAGCCTTAACCTGCGTCACAGCGAGTTAAGCCCGTATTTTCACTGCAGAAGTTTAGTGCTTTAATCTTTAATGATGCAGTTTAAGACGGCGCTTGGCATTCAGCTGGGAAACCCCGCACACCACAGAAAAGATACCTCCAGGTCCCTAATCCTTCTGCCCTGCCCAGCTTTCATTAAAGGGACTTAAGCATACAGAGAGGGTTTCGCAACAGGGAAGATAAGCACAGAGCCTCCTCCAGAGGTGTCGAGGCAGGAAAACCAAGCACTGAGATGCTGAGTTGAGCAGCAAGCAGCAGCTTCCACTGTCACAATTATTTCTGCTGGAGGAGGGGGCATCAGAAGTATCCTGCCACTGACCTATCCAGGATCACACCAGCATCTATGGCATGGCCAAGAGCCAGGCTGCCTTTGCATGCAAGCGGATTGGATATAATCCCCATGGTTGGGCAAAAGCAGTTGTGCTGGCTCACAGCAAGGCCTGCCTGGCATTAATTCCTTACTCTATCTGTCCTAGTGCCAGGTAGACCTCCCAGATGCTTCCTCCCAAAAGAGCCCAGCTGCAAGTGGCATACAGCAAGACAGCACCACGACACATCTGTAAGCTCTCTCCGGGCCACTTGGCCTTGCAGGTCGAGAAACACGATGCAGTTTAGGATACTGGGTCAGAGAGCTTGGGAAGTGCACCTCAGCCAAACCAGACCCTTCAGCCTGCAGCTCACAACTCCATCTGCCTGCACCCCACCTTCCTGAGACAGGCACATCACCTTCACACAGCACAGACTGCCCAGCCCAGCCCAGCACCAAGGCAAAGCTGCTCCAAGACATCCTAACAAAGCTGCTCCTGCTCTTACCCTCTTCCTCTCGCTGTTTACGCACGGTACATGACTACGCACTGAGTCACTGCACGCTGAAACACAACAGGAATATTTGATCCCTGGACTTCACAACATTACTAACCTAACTGAGGCAAAGCCCTGGCAACAGAACACAGACAGGAGAGTTAGCTGGATGGGATCCCACTCAGCTGAAGCCTGCAACTCCCCCTCCATATTTTTCAGTTTGATTTCTCCCCCAATCAAAGTAAGAAACTAATTTTCCTTGAATCCCGCTTGGCCTAAACCCATTTCAGAAGAACATTCTACCTCAGGGAGTCAGTGTGTCAGCAACGGGGTGCTGGGGCTAGTTCCCACACTAGATTCCTGCTACCACCTTTATGACCAGCACTGCCACTTCATTAGCGAGGCTCAGCCACATTCCTCAGGCCGGGCTGGCATTTCTCCCTCACCAGGGACACCTCTGCCTTGAGCACCTCTACACAAACCACAGGCCTGTAGGCTTTTTATGCCTCTGAATCACCTCAGGCAGAGCACAAACAGGACCTCGAGTCCAGCAACAGCCCTCGCTTCGATTAATCAAACCAAAATGAAAACCCAGGCACCAGACCCAAAATCCCACCAGCACATTCTCTTTATTAGCAGGATCTGCAGAGATCTTCAACAGAATTAACACTGACTGCCTGATGGTTAGTCCTGCTGGGGACAGGAAGGGTACCTTGAGAGAGGAGCACAGCATCTCTGTCTCTCCCACCACCTTCTGGAGCGACTCTATCCTGGCATTGCGCGCATCCAGAGTGTCCCTCAGCCCGTCCACAACGGCCTGGCATTCCCGCTTTTCTTTCTCTGGAAAAGAAGAAAGAAAAAGGTCATGGCCTGGTAACCCAGACTCCAGCTGCAGCACAGCAGCAGGAGCACACAGACTGCTTGCAGGCTCAGCTCCAGGCTGCCAGGATTTGGCCATTCCTGGAGAGAGCCATTTCTCTAAGTGCTGTCTGCACCAGGGTCTGTACTGAGCAATTGCTTCTCTCAGTGCCAGCAGGCTTCAAGATTTCTTTACTAAAGATAAAAAATTCCCTTTAATAGCTTTCCAGTGCCAGCCCTGCTAGCATTAAGATGATGTATCTTAACTCTTGCGTTTTCTCAAAGCTAGGCTTGCACAAGGAAATAATTCCTCTCGAGTTACACCAAGCTGTCATAGAGCTGGAGAACAGAGCTTTGTATGCATCCTCTCCACATGGAACCTTGCGTGTCAGGAACCCCTTTGGGGGCCATTGGGCAGCTGTATGCAGTGGTCCGCCAAGCTGCTGCACGTGCCCTCACCAACCACAGCACCTACATCAAAGGGCAGGAGGCAGTGACGCTGGGGACACTGCAGGACACATGACAGGTTAAGTAGATTCCCCAAGCGCCCACTTTTTGCAGGTCACAAAACCTTTGAGTCCTGCTGTCCCTCCACCTGGCAATCCAGGAGCAAGGCACATGCCTCTGACCACCAGAGAGAAGGTGGTGGAAAACACCACCAGATTTCAATCTGTTTTGTGAAGACAAGGGAAGAACAGCTCAGAAAGCAACAACCACCCTCAGGAGGTGCCAGACCTATGCAGGGAAGAGCCAGCACCACTGAGAAGCTCAAAGCAGTTGGGGTAATGAGGGAAAGCAGGAACCCCTCTGCCTAACCCTGCTGAGAGCAGGGTAAAATCTTCAGCTCAGCATCTTCGGTCTTTGCTAAAATCACCTGTGGCTCCAGCCTGGCAATAGTGGAGAGCCAAAGAGTGCCTCTCCAAAAAGCCTGTTCTCCTTGCAAGCCATCCGGTTTCAAATTCTGCCTCCACATCCTGTGGAAGCGTGACCTGCAGTGAAGCTTCACTGTTCAATCAGGGAGTAAAAGAGCCATGTGGGACCGAGGAACAAGAGAGGAGCGTGTTCCAGCAGCAGCACGCGGGTGGCTTCTCCATTGATCTGAATAACCCTTTCTCACCAGAGGCAGCGCCTGGAGACGCTCCCTTGCATTTGCAGGGACTCCACACCCACCGAAAGAGTTAGGGCTTCCCCCTCCTCCGTTCCCAGCTGCCCAGAGGCAGATGGCAGGAATCAAACCCCTCCGTGCTGCAGGAATGAGTTTTCAGCTCATTCAGAGTGCCTCCCACAGAGCCTGCTGGGTCTGCTCGGAGCTCGGCACCTCTCGAGCCATTTGCAGGCTGATCAGAGCCTGGCAGCTCCACAGCTCCTCTGCAGCGCACAGAGCGGAGCACAGCTTCACGTGGAGAACTTATACACAGGAACCAGCAGAGAGCAGAGTACCCACAGCAAAGGAGGCAGGAGGTGGGAAGGAGCTTCGCATTTCCAATATGAAAAGAGAATGGGACAGGGGATGTCAAATCCAACCTCTACTCACCAGAAGCCGAGAAGATTAGCAGGGCCTTCAAGCAGTTTTTCTTGGATATTATCCTAGCAAGAATCCCAGCCACCTTCCCCAGAAGATCTGGCTCTCTACCAAGTCACTAAACTCAACCAAGCTGGCAGGAGAACAGGCCTCAGAATAGAGACGTGCAGACCATCCAATTCTGCTCTCAGGCTAAGGACTGAATCCTCAATCTACTGGCTATTCATGTCTGTCTCGTGCATGCAGGGAACGCAGAGGAAAGACAACTCTCGGGGCGTGGGTGAGCCCCCAGCATTCTTTAAACATTTTTTTTCCCCTTCTGCTAGCATGTTTTAGGATTTCTGTCACTTAGACTGACATTTTCCTTTTGCTGCTCATGACTCATGTTCTGATGACAGGCTGCCTACAGACGATGCTTAAAACCCATCGACAAGTCTCCAGGGCTTTTGCTTTTCCTGCCTCCCTCAAACATCCTCTAAAATTAAAGATGGGAAGATGGAAGTGCGCACACACTGAACTCCGTCTGCTCTTCGCGCGACACATGTGGCACTGCAACAGCCAAACAAATCCAAAGCCTTCCCACTGCTGCTTTTGGACACCACTTTCACCCTCTCTCTCATCTGTTGGAGGGAATGAGCCTTTGCCATATGCAGCTGTGAGTTTCCCAGCAAGCAAACCGAGGCTTTTGCTTTCAAGCCTGCTCCGGATAGAGCTGTGCCGCAATTCTGTAACCTTGCGATTAGGAAAGGGGCAAAAAAATCGCATCTACTCGTCTAAACTCACACTGAGCTCCTGAGTTACAGCAGAGCTGGGCCAGGCTGTGGACTCGGGCTCTGCCACGTAAGCTTTGCACCGCTTTAGGTGCTCTCGCCTCAGAAAAAGCTCTGAAGAAGTTGCTCTAGCAAAACAATTTGCAGTCTGAACCATGCCCTCGGCTTCCTCGGACCCGGGCAAGCCACCTGGCACGAGTAGAGCCCAGGACCTGCCGATCGTGGGCTGCCGATCCCCCGCAGGCAGCTGGAACTCACCTCTCAAGGAGAGCTGGGCCTTCACCTTGTCCAGTTCGTTCTGAAACACAACACAGAGAAACCCGTTAGGAAATGCCCTGCAGAGATGCTTTCACCAGATCTTAAAAAGACCCAAGAGGTTTCTCAGCAGGATGTTTGGACCAGGCAGGTACTAAGGAGGGAACACGGAAAACAACAAGCACAGAGTTACGAGCCCGGACTATCAGAGGGAACGGAAAGAGCACCTCCAACTGGCATTCTTCGGGGGGGAGAAGAGAGGATCGCAGCTTCATCTTAGCCTTGTCAACCTTGTGTTTCTCACACTGTCAGTCATCCTGTTTTAGCTGAATAATTTTGGAAGGCTCTCAGGGAAACACAGGAAGTCAGGCAAGAACAATTTTTATAATGTTTTACCTAAACAAGGCAATAAGGCAGGGATGTTGCCAGACAAAGTGGATTACTGAGAGTTCTTTAAACTGAAGTGAACTTTAATCAGATGCAGGTGCGAGACAGGAGGGCACATCCAAACATCTGAAAAGGTAACCAAGCATGCACTCAAACATGCTGACAGACACTGAAGTCTGAGATGCTGATACGAGCTAACAGCTCAATCGAATGGCTGGAAACAGATCACTGAGAAACCGATCCATAACACGCCAAACTGAGAGTGCACAGCATCTCCTGGGTACCACAAGGGTCTGAGAAACATCAAATATTTCTAACGCCTTCATCAAGGATCAGAAAGAGGCAGCAAATGCCCTGTAGTTTAAATTAGAGATAATGAAGTGATATAACTTAACACTGGCGAATAGCCAAAGGAGATGTAGAGAGGTTAAAAAGAGAGGCTATTTATATCTCTATATATATATTTAAAATAAAAACCAGAGAGATAAATATATGCAGGAAAGAGTCAACAGAAGATGACTTAAAAAGCTGTGTTAGAGAACTGCAGAGGAAAGCACATAACAAGTCAGGCAGGAACTGCAGTGGAATAAAACCACAATAAAATGCCAACACAGGCACACAAATCTGTGCAACCCGGAATGCTACATGCAAATCTGAGCCGAGAATAGCACCAGCAGTGACCACAGCTCTGACGGGACCGCGGCGAGGCTCTGCTAGTGACAAAGGCAGGAAAGAGAGTGTGGGATGTAAAGCTCGGTAAGCAGAAGGGACTAAATGCAAAGCCTAGTAGAGCTGACTGGGATTTGCCCCAAGGGGCACAACTGCTGGAGGGCTAATGTGGAATTAACTCTGCTGCAGGAACTATTCTGAAGTAGCTTCCTCAGAGTCCTATTCAGGAACGATTAGTGAGCTCACAAGATGGGCTAATTATCATGATAGCAAAGAAATCCTGGGCTACTGCGGGCAGCTATGTAACATTACCTCATTCATCAACTTAATCTGAAATCCCTCATCCACCACCACAGCTCCTAAAAGCTGCTCCAAATTTCCTCTCCTCTGAGAGAATCTCTCCTCTCTCTGCCAGGCTGTTACAAGACCACATTTTCCCAAGATCAAATGAGTATATCCTGACCACAGACAGACAGCTGTCCTCCAAGGCTTTCACCTTCCCCAGCAGGTTTACAGGCAGGAATCCTCCCCCCACCTCCTCTTCACCAAGCTGAAATCTCCTTTGGAAGAAGAACTCTCCACTCCTCAGATCACAAGTAGCTCTTGACAGACTCACTGAGGTGTTACACCCCAAAACTCACCCTTTTCCTGCTCTGGGAACAGCCATATGGAGACTGTTCTGCTCACTAAGGACCATCTTTAAAATCAATATAGGTTAAACCCAGGTTCAGTAACGAAAGAAATGCCTGGACATTGAGCCTGTGGTCTGCAGCTACTCGAGGGATCCAGGTTCCCTCTGGTGTTTCCGTTGAAGTTTAGCCTGGGGGTGGAAAGCAAAACAGCCCCAGCACTCCTTTGACTGTAAACATTTCAGAGTAGCAGCAAGAGTGAGGAACAGCAACAAAGACAATTACTGTTCAAAAGATAATGCGGCTAATCCTGCAACAGGAAGGGGTTTCAGATCATGAGGGAGCTCTTCTGACCACTCCACTGGGGGCCAAAGACTGGTTCTCAGAAGAGAATCCCAAGCTTGTCTCCCCAAGATGACAAGTAGACCACAGCTACATACTTTGCTTTCTAGCACATCCTTTTCATGGCAGGAGGCCAAATGCTCATTCCAGGACAGCTGTGGGCTGCACAGATACAGCTCCAGTTGATTACAGAAATGAACACCTTTCTATGCCCAGGCTCTTGGAGGCAGTGGTTCATCACAAACCTTGGATTTTATTTTTTTTCAGGTGAAATTGCTTCTGGCTGAGGATGCCAGCAATTCTTATCTCATCCTCTGAGGAGCCTGGGCTTGGCTCACCATATACTTGCTTTGAACTGCTGCCTGGCCAGAATCAGACACTCCATCACAGACAGACCGGCCATCTAGATGGACACGAGTCCTTCACCCACTGTGAACAAGGCATCTGTATTCTTAAGGTGCTCCATGTCCTCCAAAAAACGAGGCAGCACACCACATGAAACTGGTGACAAACAGCAGCAACCTGTACCAGCGCACACAGCGGTGAATGCCCACACAAGCTAATGATGCTGATTTACCCAGAAAAGTATTTGGTTCTTTCTGTCGGTGACCTCGGTGCCCTCATTAAGCAGGCTGTACACTAGGGCTAGATGTTGCTCTGACAGACACACACAAGATTTATAGGAGCAGGAGGAGTTACCATTAAGCTTGTTGTGCAGGAGCAGCTCCACGGCCCTGCCCTTGAACGAGGGAGCAGTTCTGCAGAGCCTGCCTGGAGCAGAAGGCCGAGGGAACCCATTTCAGATCCTGGGGTAGGGGTGAGAGGGAACAGGAAGATTTTCTAGGGCGATTCTCTCCGGGCAACCCATTTCCGAGTCACACCTCTCACTACACTCGCGAGAACGGATCTCGATAGGCACGAAAGGAAATGTTTATCTGCTGCGAGGGCACGTGGCTCCCAGTGCCCAGAGATGCTCCTCCATTCCTCAGCACACTTTGGCCTTCAGCTTCGTTACTGGCGGTCTCGGAGAAAGACAGTGCTACTGACATTCTAGTCTGGCTGGCTTTATTTTAAAGACATACGAAGTACATATAGAATTGTCATGGCAACTGCTAATTATGGTAATTGCTGCACATGCTGCTTCTAAACACAAGAGGGTACAAGCGTCCCGTTATACCAAGGTCAACCGGCCACCCTTTTTTTGGAACAGATAATTCCAAGACAGAAGGAGCCATGTTTCATCCACACTACACAAAGGAGAACAAGGAACAGCCACTCTGTGTTTATCCCTACTCAACCCCGACTCTCCGCACCCAAAGGTGGCACTTGGAGCACACCACCCAGCATCCCAGCTCCAGCCAAGATCCTGCCAGGACCCAGCCTCCACATTGTTCACCGCTGCTGGTGTGGCTTCAGACAGTCCCTTTCCTAATCTCTCTTGGGGAATCATGACTTTATCATCACACTGCCCCACATCCTTCAATCTGCACAAACAACCTCCCTGCATAGAGGGGAGGAGGGGGCACTTCCTCCAACGGCCCTAGCAGGCCTCGCAAGCAACCAAGCCACAGATACCAGCAGCAATTCACTGCATCTGAGATTTCCCTTCTCCTGCCTTTGGGAACAGCTCTGTACCCTCATTCCCAAGGGAGGAACAGCAGTCCGATGTGATGCTGCTTCAGGAGGTTTCCAGGTAAAGTGAGAAACAGAAGGAAGAGCAGGAAGTAGAGGAGGCTCCTTGAGTCACCACATGGGATTTGGTCAGGGGGAATGCTGAATCACCAGAGAGACTGACATGCTTCAGGTCAGAAACGTGAGCACAACAAGCTCCAGCTTGGGAAGCACGGCTGGCAGAGGACCAACAGGCCAGGCCACACTTCCAGGAGGCTGAAGCATCATATGACGAAAGAACCCCCCAGTCAAGTTACCTGCAAGGTCTCAGCATCCGGTGCTGCTTGCTCCTCCAAGGTAACATCAAAAAACAGCTTATTGATGATGTGTTTCTTGCTGACCTAAACACAGGAGACAGAAGTGTTTGATGGGCACAAATATGGAAACAACGGATATGGAAAACAGATGGAGGGGGAGAAGGTACCGTCTTGTGATAAGGCCATGAAAGGCAAATCACATCACGTGTTTGACACCATTAGTGGAGATGCTCTGCTTTGGCTCAACAGCACAGCAGCAGACCCCCCACTCAGTTTCTGGGAATGTGACTCCAGCCAAGCTCCTGAGCCACAGCAGAAAGATTCAGACATTTCTGAATCGAGTGCAGTCTGTTCTCTGGCAGCTCAGGCCCAAGCAGCTGATGCTGAGCTAACATGATGCCAAATCCTAAGACAGAAGTACGTGCTGCTTTCTGCAGGCAGAAGGTGCTGTAATTGAATTTGATAGCTCTCCACACCTCCCCCATGCAGTTACAGCTTTGTGTTTTAAGTATTATATACAGTCATGACACCAGCTAATTGCATGGTTACTGCCACATAAGATGTTATTTCGCGATAACTCCATGGTAACCCAGAGATGTAAGAGGCAGAGAAGAACAGAGGGAATCAACAAGTCAGGGAAGGAACAAGGGCCAAGACCTTGAGAGGAGGAAAGAAGCACGAACACAGAATAAGCCCAAGCAGCAGCTGGCTAAAAATTTACATCTGAGAGCGAGGAAACATCTCCTGCAGCCGCTACGTGCCAAGACCTACTGGCAGCACGAAGACTGGTGACATGAGGGACTTCAAAGAAGTTCAAGTCCCAGTTAAGCCAACGGAAGCCCAAGCCTCAGCTTCCCATCTCGGAAGCAGAGCACATCCTTCTCTCCCTCCCCAGCTTTTCTCAAGGGAGGGTCAAGTGCTGCAAAGCCAGGAGGGGCTGTAAGGCCCACGTGCAGCAGAACGGGCTGCTCACCTGACAGCAATGGGCTGGGCACACCACAAACACAAGTCAGGTGTCCTCGTTAAGCCCTTGCAGCCCCTTCTGTCATCATGCCAATACTTATCCAGCCTGAGTAAAAGCTGTGGAAATCCAGAGCCCCTTTCTAAAGGAGCTGCAGTGCAGACAGTGGCAGGGCACCTTCAGCCCACTGCAACCAGAAGGGCTGTGGAGGGGAGTTCATCCTCTCAGCCTCTGGGGAGTCCCAAGTGACAGAAAGTCCCTCTGCTTTCTACCATGAGCCTTTTTCTGGCATCACCTCAGGCCACAGCACCATGCCACAGAGGTGCGCACAGGGGATGGCTTTACCTGGCTTCTGCACTGCGGGCATGTCCGGCTCGGTGCAGTGTCAAACCACTGGATGAGGCTGAGAAAAAAAAGGAAAACATACAGTAAATCCTTAAAATCCTGGAGTGCTGCTCCTAGGGGCCATCCCCCAGCTCCCCAGGAAACGTCGGGATGCGACTCCTGGTCACACACTGAAGCAGCACCGCAAACCTTCGGTCCAGCGGTGGGGCCGACGGGAGCTCTGTGTTCCACACGCATGCTCCACCCGCATCTCCAAGACAATTCCTGGCTGAATTTAGCATGTGAGCTTATCTTTAACAGGGCAGAGCTTTCGCAGAGCTCAGATCTCTCTGGGAGACAGGCTTTGAACAGCCGCAGCTTCGCAGGAGCGAGCGGATCCGCGCACGGCGCGGCTCTGTCGGGGTGTGACAGCTGAAATCCCAGCCCGGTCAGCTCCAGGGGGTGCCACTGGGCTCTGAGACGATGAACGAAGAGCAAGGGGCACCGGGCTGGGCTGGGCTCTGAGATGATGAATTCAAACCTGCCGGGCTCCCCAGGAGAGCCACTAATGCATTTTGCAACCAAGCCATCACGTCACACTGGAAAGGTTTATTTTGGGAGCAGGGTAACGATTTGGAGCTGGCAGGTTACCTTTGGAAGCTCTTCCTGCTCCGCTGGCTGCTGGAAGGGAGCAGGCCCGAGCAGCACTGCTGAGTGAGAAGTGACAATCACACCCGCGGTCCCTCTCCAAGCTCCTTAGCCAGGAAAGCAAATGCCCACCCCCTCCCCGCACAAAGTTTATTTCCTCAGAAGAACCATTTCCTTTCGACACAGACACTTGCAACACAGTCCCAGAAAAGCACGGAATTGCCAGGGAGGCTCCACCATAATCCAACACCGCTCCCTCCAAACACCCTGTGACACTGGCTCTTCCGGAGAAGGGAGCCTGCAGGCGGCACAGTGACAGAATCAATTAGGTCGGAAAAGACCTGAGAACATCGAGTCCAACCTATGACCGACCACCACTATGCCAAGTGCCACATCCAGTCTTTCTTTCAACGCCTCCAGGGACGGCGACTCCACCACCTCCCGGGACAGCCCGTACAAATATGTAACCAGCACAGCCCGGACCGCTGCGGCGGCTCCGTGAACTCCTCAGAGCCCTCGCGCGGGGCCACAGAAGGTGCCCGTGGCTGACACCCCACGGCCCGGCCCGAGCCCCTGCCCGCCCCGGCGCTCACCAGGCCTGGTGGAAGGTGTGCCCGCACGGCACGGCCGCCACGTCCCGCTCGTTGTCGAAGAAGTCAGAGCAGATGGTGCAGTGGGCGCGGATGGGCATGGCGGGGCAGGGGAGTTTGGGAGGGGTTCGGGAGGTCAGCGGAGGGTAAAGGGGGGGTTCCGGAGGGCCGCGGCCCCGGGGTCAGAGCGGCCGCGCTGCCCTGCGCGGTTTAAACGCGACCGCGAGCGCGCCTCTTCCGGCCCGCCCCGGAAGTGACCTCAGAGGCGCCCGCGCCGGGGCCAAGGGTGGGGCGAGATCGAGGGGGCGTGGCCTGCGGGGGTGGGGCCGGACTGGGCG
>VZTA01006049.1:179012-193382 GCA_013398855.1 Mohoua ochrocephala | reverse complement strand
TTGGGGGGGCGGGACCGTGGGGCCACGCCCCCCTGCACGCCCCGCCCCCTCCCCTGACGTCACCGCCAAACTTCGCGCCCCGCCCGTGGGGACGGGTCACGCGTGGCGCTGGGACCGACCCGCACCGCGGGGGGCGAGGCGGGCGGGTCCCCGGGGGACTGTCACCGAGCTGGGACACCGCCACGCCCTGGCGAGCGGGGCCCCCTGGGACCAGCGACCCCATGGGACCCCACACTGTACCCTCTGGGGTGAGCCGGGGTCCCCTGGGCTGTGCCACGGCCACTGGGATGGGATGGGATGGGATGGGATGGAGTGGGATGAGAAGAGATGGGAGCAGGATTTTAGCAAAGCTGAGCGTGGGCTCAGCATCACAGGTGTCTGTCCCCTGAGGGCACTAAAAGGTGCCACGAGGACGCGGGTAGACACATGTTTCTGCTTCTGTGCCATCATCCAGTGGGAACCAGGCAACTTCTCCTTCAGCAGCAGGGCCAAAGGCTCTGTTCACTTCCCCATGACAGGGTTTGTCCTCGCCCCTCAGCTTGGGGCAAGGAGCAAGAAAGGGACAAGAAATCGGCCACACTGATTCTCTTACCTCTGCCCACAGCCCAGGCACGGGACCCAGCCTGGGGTGGGCAGCACGGCCCCCAGGGCACAGCAGGGCACCGGCCCCTTCCCCAGCCCCCTTGCCCCCCGCTCCTCACGCAGTGCAGCCACGTGTGCGGAGCCTCCCCGGCGGCTGCATGCCACACGCTGGCATTTGCTGCCCATATGGTGCCGCTTCCGAACTGCACCCCCACTTCCCTCCCCTCCCGCCCCTGCGCCCACCAAACCCCAGCTCCCCAAACCTCCTGACTCGTGCCACCCTCAGCCGCCACGGGGATGTGGCCATCCACTCCCGGGACCCACAGTCCCTCCCGCCCATGGATGGGGGACACCAGGATCCCAAAGCCAGCATCTCCCATCTGCCCACAGGAGACCAGCCAGCACCCCAAGGCAGAGCCAGCTGGGGTACCCCCGGCACCCATCCCCTGTGTGGCACCGAGCCCCAGGCCTACCACCACCCGTGCTGGGTAATTAAGGGTGTGTGAGAGCAGGGGGAATTAGCAGGGCACTGTAGTTTGAGCTTCTAATCAAGAGTTTAATCATACCGGCTGGCAGCAGCGCGCCACGGTTATTAATCTCTGCACCTCGCGGGGACCTGGAGCACAAGTCATAATTACCCGGCAGGCGCCCGCGTGGCTCGGGGCTGCCCGGTGGTGGCTTGCAGCATGAGGAATGTAACGGCACTTCTCCACTGTCCTTTGACCCCGACTCTTGCCTGTCACCTCCTGGCACCAGCCTCCTGCCCGTGGTAGAGCTGGTCCCCTCCTGGTCCTGACTCTGGTTCAGATCTCGGTCCGCTCCATGTCTCATTTTGGGGTGATGGGCTTTGCTGAGCCCAGTGGCATCTGTCCTTGTGGTACCGTCTCCCACTGCCCCATGCACCCACCCCCCTCCCACTACACCCCGGAGCTGAGTGGGGGGTGGCATGGTGGGTCTGGAGTGATTTTTTCCTATGGGACCTCTGGAGAGACTGAGCCTGAGATGCCCGAGGTGGGGCTGGCAGGGGTGGGGGCACCTGGCTGTACACCTCTGCCTCAGAGGGCGGACATGGGGTGGGGGACACCTGGCCATACCTCCCTGCTTCAGCTGGGGGACATCGGGCTGTATCCCCCTGCCCCAGGAGGGTGAAGGGGATGCAGGGCCAGCACCCCGACTGCTGGGGGGTGCAGTGGGGTGCAGCGGGGGGTGCTCAGCGTGTTTGTTCTGGGGTGCAGTGGGATGCAAATTCAGCATGTCTGTGGTGGGGTGCAGTGGGGTGTGTGTCCGGTGTGTCTGTGTTGGGGTGCAGTGGGGTGCAGTGGGGGGTGTTCAGCGTGTCCGTGACTCAAGCACCACGCGGCACCGCATCCCTGCGTGCTTGCCATCGCCATGGCAACCGCCAGGCAATCAGCGATAATTGCGCACGTCGGCCCGGCAACGGGGCCAAATAAACCCCATCCCTCCTTTCGGGGGGCCGGCGGGGAGCAAGGGGGAGAGAAAAAGAGGCGGTGCAGCTGCTGATCACCACCCCTGACCCTTTACTGGGATGAGCAGCAGTGGGGGTGCACAGTGGCAGGGCTGCCCTCCCCAGAGGTGTCCCGTGGCACCCATGTGCCCTGGAAGGCGTCAAGGGACACAGCCGGAGAGACATCCAGCTCGGCCACCGGGCGTGGTGTCCCCCACAGCGCCGCAGCTCCGCCAGCCCATCCCAGCTGGTGACAGCACCATGGGTGAGGACGGGGCTGCCCCACACCTGGCTGGGCACCACTGACCGTGGCTGCTTGTCCCTGGCCAGCCTGCTCCTGATGTGGCCTGTCCCTGTGTAGATGACGCGACACAAAGCCTTGTACCTCTCTCTCCACTGGCTTGGTCCCTGCCACATCCAGGGCTGGCTCTTATCCCTGGAGCCCTGATGGGGAAAAGGGGCTTGTTTTCCACGGTGTACTCCTGCATCACGGTGATGACATGGCATCAGGGTTTGATTCTCCTTCCCACTGAAAGAGCTTTGGGGGTCTCCTGGGTCTCTATGTGGCAGTACCTGCAGCCCTAGGGACCAGGCAAGAGCTCAGGGAGAGAACTGTCCCCAAGGGAGAGGACCAGGACCAGGACCAGGACTGGGACATGGCTGGCACTGGTCCTGAATGGGTGCTGGGATGGGGCAAGCCTCCCCAGCTGAGGGCAGGTGCTGTCTCAGGGGCAGAGGAAGGAGAAAAATATGTGCCTTATAACCTGGAACGCTTTGGGGTAAAGTAAGGCTTCCTGGAGGACAGCAGAGCTCCCCAGGTGCCAGCAAAGCTCCTCCGGGGGTCAGCAGATATCCCCAGGGGCCAGCAGAGATTCCCAGGGACCATCAAAGCTCCCCAAGGACCACCAAAGCTCCTCAGAGGCCAGCAGAGATCCTCAGAGGCTAACAAAGCTTCCCAGGGGCCCCTGAAGCTCCTCAAGTGCCACCAAAGCTCTCCGGGGGCCAGCAGAGCCTCAGGTGGGTGCAGGGGTGCCCCGGGCTGTGCAGGTGGCCCCAGTTCCAGGTTCCAGAGCCAGGCCGGGAGGGCAGAGGGACAGGGCTGGCTGCCGGGGCCGGGGTGCGGGCAGCAGGGGCTGGGGTTGCCGGGGTGCAGCCCCCCCACCGCTCACAGGCATCATTAGCAAAACTTGCCGGTTGCTAAAAATGGCACATCGGTGCCGCGGCGGCTGCTCTTCACGCCCGCTCCCCAGCACCGGCAGCCTCTAAAAACAGCTCGGCGCTGCCTGCTGCCTCCTGCCACCTCTCACCGGGACGGCTGGCACCGACGACCACCGCCTCACCCAAAAGCTGATTTAGCACAATTTTGCCCGTCCCCAGTCCAGCTCCCACCCCGTGGCACCCGCTGCCTGCACCCACTTTGCCACGAAGAGCCCGAACCCGCTGCCGAGGTGCCATTGCGGCATCACCGGCAAACGCCGTGGCAGCGCATCCCCGGGCGATGCCGGTGGCAGGACCGTGCCCGGCTCTGCCTGTGCGCCCGCAGCCCCGCGTGCGGCCACTCATGTTTTATAGATGGCTCCGATTTTAATAATTAATCCCTGCTAACGACAGCACTTTCCCCAAATAAAACATTTAAAGTGCTGTGTGTGCACGGCGCGTTGCCGGGATGGGACGCCGGCTGCTCTGCCGCAGCCGTGGCGGGTGGGCACGGCACGAGGTGGCTTGGCACAACTTGGCACAGCGTGGCACGGCCCGGCACGGCCTCGCCTGCCCACAGCTCAGCCCGGTGCTCCACCAACCATGACCAGCCATACAGCACCTCAGGGTGCCGCCACCCAGTGCCCACCTGTGGGGGCCCAGGTGGACCTCTAAGACACCAGCTGGGACAGAGGTGCCAGGTGCCATGCAAGGTGCCACCCTGAGAGGTCACCTGCCTGTCCCTGGTGCCATGGCAGTGGGCACAGTGCCAGCGCCAGTCCCAGCTAGCAGTGTCGGGCAGCGTCGGACAGGGGTGGGCACATGCCAGCCCTTGGCATGGAAATCTGGGCGCTCGCTCCTCACCTCCCGCAGCGTAATTAGGGCAGGATAAATGCGGATTAGCATGAAATCTGTCATCTCTGCAAGCACATTCGCGGGGGGAGGGGGGCAGCCTAAAGCAGGGGCCGCCCTCACGCACGTCACCGTAACCACACCAGACTCGTCAGCTAACGAGCAGTTCACTGTGCCACCCCACCGCCGGCACGGACAGCCCTGCTCCCACCGGGTACCCTGCTCCCACTGCGTGCTCCCACAGCTGTCCCCTGTGTCACCAGACAGCAGGCCTGGCACGCATCTGACACCCAACCACAGCCCTGAGCACCCACTCTGCTTCGTGCCGAGGAAGGCAATACCCAAGGTGCCCATCTGTCCATCCATCCATCCATCCATCCATCCATCCATGCACCCATCCCTCCATGTATCCATCCATCCACTGACCCATCCGCCCATCCATCCATCCATCCATGCATCTACCCATCCCTGCATCCCTGCATCCCATCAGCTGCTGGTGCCCCAATCAGCCACCTCGGCTGCCCCCCAGGTGCAGCATCCCACAGTACCAGTGCCCAGCGCCTCCCATTTCTGATCCAGCCCTAATAACCATGCAGTGCCGAGTCCTTCCTGTTGCCACAGCAACTCGGCAGCGAGCCGAAATGATGCCGCTTGGCCTCGCATGTGCAAGGTCAGCACCCACACTGGAGGTCACGGTCACCCCAAAACCCGAGCCAGGGGAGCAGAGCAGTCGCAGCGCGGGGAAACTGAGGCACGGCGCTGGCAGCTGCCCTGACAGTGGGATGCTGGGACCCAGCTGCACTAAAAATACCCTCGGGCGCGCGGCGGCGGAGCTGTGCAGGTGCAAGGCGCCGGTGGAGACGGACAGCTCGGCTGATGGGAGCTGACGCGGCCCCGGGCTCCGGCGCTACTTAATGAGCAGCCGAGGAGGTTTTATTTAAAGCCAGTGTTGGCGGCAGGGCCCGTGTGGCTGGACATGGAGCAGGAGCAGTGCTGCCCACAGCTATGGACTGTGTGTGTTTCAGCATCCCCTGCCTATCCCGGGCTTGCCCTTCTCATCTCATCCCCTTCCCATCCATCCATCCATCCATCCATCCATCCATCCATCCCAGACCCTGCCCTTGCCCCCTGCCCCGAACTCTGGACCTGCACCCAGGGGAGTGGTGCCCATCACTGCTCCCCTCCTCTTTTCCAGTGTCTTGTTCTAGGTGATTTTTGCCCCAAAACTGGGGCAGAAGAGACCTCTTCATCAGGACGAGTTCCTTGAGAATGTGACATCTGCCACCACTTCCATCAAAAGGAACAAAGAAAGCCAGCTCATGTGGCAGAGAGCATCACATACCCATGCCCATCTCTGGGCATGCCCTGAGGCACGAGCTGCACCGTCCCCTGCACAGGCAGTACTGAAGCAATAAAGGTGTAATTAAGTGAAGCTGATAATGACTCTTGGTCACCAGACAGCAGCTCCAAGCCTGGAGCAGTGTGGCCCACTGGACCCTGTGCAGGCAGGCAGGGTGGGGAGCAGGAGGTGGGCTGGGTGCCATCGTGTCCCCACGTCCTGGGCACCGTGGTCCCACGGGCACCTCAATGCCAGGGACACTGTAATCCCATGCCCTGGGCTCCCTGACATCATGGCTGGGCACCCATGACCCCAAGAGCATCCTGATCTGATGCCTGGGCTCCTATCATCCCAGGAGCATCATGATCCCATGGGCACCACAATTCCATGCCCCAGGCATCCATCATGCCATGATCCCAGGGGCAGCATGGCCCATATGCCAGGGCTGCAGGGACATCATCACCCCATGCCCAGAAGCACGGTGTTCCCCATATGCCTTGTGCCCCACAGCCACCCTGGCCACGGGCTGGATGTGAATGGGAGGAGGACTTTTAGGAAAAACCTCCCCCACACACCAAGGTCAGAGGGCCATGGTGGGACACAGGGTGCAGAGTGGGGCCCCAGCATGGCAGGCACTGGGGGACGGTTCCAGGGTGGCCACAGCAGCACCGTTGTGCAGCTGCCTTCCTGTCACTGCCACAGCAATGGTGGGTGCCCCCTTATCAGTGCCTCCCACGAGGTGGGTGCTCTGGGAGTGGGTGGGGAGACACCTCACCCATGCAGGGGCACGGGGGTGCTGCCAACCTGGGGCATGGCCCTCTCAAAGACACAGGCTCAGCCAGGGAAAAAATATAATTACGTTTTAATGAGTGATTTGAGCGGCCAAGAGGCTGGAAACTCCATGGGAGCCCTGGGAAGGCCAGGCCACCCAACAGCACCCACTCTGATGGAGCCTGGGGCCCCACAGCACCCATCCACTGTGGGACTGAACCCCAGACCCCAAAGCACAGACTCATCACTGTGGGGCTGAACCCCACACCACCCAGACAACGCAGGACTGAGCCCTCAGCATCCTATGATGCGGGACCAATCCTGGGGAGCAGCCGGCAGGGTCTGGGTGTGAGCCATGGGAAAGCACTCCAAGGCACCCAGCTGCCTCCCAGCACCCATCCCATAGGGAGGGTGCCCCATAGCATCTGGCTGCATGCTGCATCCCTCCTCGGGAGTGCCTGCCTGTGGTATATGGGGGTCTGGCATCCCCCGTGGTGCAGGGAATCCCATCAGCACACAGACGTGTCATCCTCCTCCTCCTCTTCCTTCTCTTCTTCCTCCTCCTCATTATCTTTATTCTCATCTTCGCTATCAGGCGGCTGCCCCGGGGAGGCAGAGGGAAAGGGGGGACTCCAGTCCAGGTCGATGTAGGTGACAGTCAGGTTGACATAGTGCTCACCATCCAGCGTGGCCAGGACACGCTCCAGCTCACCCACCAGCCCGGTGAAGGACGGTCTGTCTTCGGGCGCCGGCGCCCAGCAGCTCAGCATCACCCCGTACCTGCACCGACACCCCAGTCAGCGCTGGCAGCCCCCCGGGACAACCCCCTGCCACCCTGCCCACCCCCAGCTCCACTCACAGGGCGTTGGGGCAGTGGGAGGGCTGTGGCAGGCGTCTCCCCTGCAGCAGGTAGCGGGCCATGTCATAGGGGTCCACCCCGGCATACGGCGATGCCCCACGCGTCAGCAGCTCCCACATGAGCACCCCGAAGGACCACTGCCGAGCAGAGAGCGGCCGTGGGCACTCAGGTAGGATGGGGATGGGGGACGGGGAGGGGGGACCGTGCCTACCACATCAGACTTTGTGGTGAATTTTTGGGTCTGGAGACTCTCCAGTGCCATCCACTTGACAGGCAGCTTGGCGTGGCGGTGCTGCTGGATGCTGTAGTACTCCTTGCCAAACACGTCCCGTGCCAGCCCAAAGTCAGCCACCTTCACCGTCAGCGTCTCATCCAGCCTATGGGACACCAGGTTGAGGTGGGGACTCCTGGGCACCCCCAGACCCAGGCGGTGACCCTGTGGCAGAGGTCTGGAGGGCACAGCCACACTTACATGCAGTTCCTGGCCGCCAGGTCCCGATGCACAAACTTCTTCTGGGCCAGGTACTCCATGCCCAGAGCCACCTGCAGCCCGAAGCCGATGAGCTCCTTCACTGTGGGGCTCTGTGAGATGGGAGCAGTGAGCAGGGAGACCTTGGCACCCATCGCCCCCCACCCCCCGGGGTACCCCCTACCCGCTCCTGGGTGCGGATGAACTGGCGCAGGTCCCCGTGGCGCATGTAGGGCAGGACGACGAGGGGCAGCCCATGGCGGGGCAGGCACACCCCCAGCAGCGAGAGCACCTGGGGGTGGTGGAAGCTCTTCATGAGGATGCCCTCGCGCAGGAACTCCTCCACCTCCTCCAGGTCCGTGATGCCTGTGGAGAGCTGAGCTGTGGACATTCCGCTGCCACGCCACGGGAGCACGCATGGGAGGGGGAGCTACTCACGGTGCAGGGACTTGACAGCGCAGTGGAGGTCCCCCAGCAGTGGGTCCGTGTAGGTGCCATGGTAGACGCTACCAAAGTGCCCTGCAGGGACACAGGTGGGGCAAAGTTGGCACCACGCACATTGGGCAGGTGATGCCACGGCCAGATCGGGGTGCAGAGTCACCTTTGCCGATGACCTGGTGGCGGTGAGTGACAAGCCGCTCTTCGGGGATGAGGATGTCCTTCACTTCCTCCAGCAGCTCCGGCTGCAGATCCTCCAGGCAGTAGGACGTGGCCCTGAGCAGGGGCATGGGAGATCCGCCGCCCGCTGCGCCACCACCGGCACTGCCATTGGCACTGGCACTGGTGATACGTGTGCGGGGCCCCACGGGGCCGGGAGTGCCTGCTGTGTTCGGCACTGCCGGGACAGGCAGAGGTGGGGTGAGGGCTGGCAGCACCCAGCACCCCACCACCCACCAGTGACACCCACTTACCCAGCACCTCTCTGTAGTCGACGCCGGGGTGCTGGGTGGTGACAGGGGGGTTGCTGCGGCCGGTCTGTGCCAGCAGCTCCAGGTTCTCCGTACCTGCAGGAAGCAGTGGGGTGGGTAGGGGTGGCGTGGCAGGGGTCTGGGGGGCATCAGAGTGCCTGGTGAGCACGGCACTCACCTCGCCTCTTCCTCCAGCGCCAGCGGAACAGCACGGCAGCCAGGATGCAGCAGGCCAGGAAGGTGATGCCAATGCCCAGGGCCAGGCTGGCGGCCAGGTCCAGCGAGGTGGGGGAGGACAGCACCCAGCCCAGTGCCTGACAGGCTCCATTCACACAGATCTGGAGGAGCAGGGGCTCAGCAGGGATGCGGAGGTCAGGGGGACTGGGGTGGGTGGTTGCCTACCCGGGGGGTTCCTACCTCTACAGAGGCCCCAGTGGAGGGCAGGCGCAGCTCGTGGGGCAGGTGGCACGTCACCTCATTCTTCAGGACCTTGGGGTGGCAGTCCCGGCCCTCCACCGTCATGGTGATGTTCATGCAGGTGGCCACGGCATCCAGCCCCACTTGCTGCCCAGACAGAAAACCGTGAGCTCGGGGGTCGTGGCAGTGGGACCCCCTACTCTGGTTCACCCCACTGCCCCACGTACTTGCACCTCGATCTTATCATTGCCGGGCTTGAGGCGGAGGCGCCCGTTCTGCCCCAAGGAGAAGATCTTGGGCTGGGAGTAGTAGTGGAGGCGGAACAGCCAGCGGCCGTCGGCGCCGTCCAGCAGCACGCTCAGGTTCCCCAGCACCACCTCCACCTTGCTCTCGAAGGGGAAGGCTGGACCACGGCACAGCAGCTGCTCCGGTGCCAGCGGGTCCTCACACTCCTGTGGGCAGGGAGATGCTGAGCACCAGCACGGAAGGGTGCCCAGGGGATTGGGGTGGGGTGGGCAGGGCTGGGGGGCGATGGCCTCACACCCTGCTGCTTACTGTGGCTTGGGTAATCACACCACCGGCTTCAAAGCGGATCTTGGCGCGGTACACAGAGTCCAGGTGGGTGCCGATAATGGTGAGCAGCGAGCCCCTGTAGTGGGCAGGGATCAGGTTCTCTGGGGTGCACGTGGTCCCCAGGGTGCCTGCAATTCCCAGCGCATCATCCAGCCCAGCCAGGGCAGTGGGAGGCCAGGGCTGTCCCCTCACCCGGGGAGGCGAGCCCACGCACTCACTCACAGCTGCAGCCGGGGACGATGGCAGATACAGTGGGGTCAGGGCGGTACTGGAAGGGCACAGGGGCCGGGAACATCTCCCCGTCGATCCACAGTGCTACCCAGGCTGCGCCCAGGCCACCAGCAGCGGGAGCCGTGCATCGGATTGTCCCGTTGTCCTGCCTGGAGACACGGCAGCTGTGGCTGGGGGGACAGCAGGACTGCAGGGGATCCCCGTGCCCGTCCCGTGCTGGGGACCCTGCTGTGCCAGGTTGGGGGCAGGGCAGGGGCGTACCTGGGCTGCCCAGTCAGGGCACACTTGGAGCCATTGACCATCACCTGCCAGCTGCTCCCCGCCGAGAGGTGGCTGCCGTGGAGTGAGAGGTGGGTGCCACCCCCCCGGGGGCCAAACGGGGGGTGCAGGGCACTGACGTGGGGCTCCTGAGCAGAGATGAGGTCAGAGGGGTGGGTGAGTGAGCCAAACCCCCCCCCGACCCTGCCAGGGGCCCTGCCAGTGTGGAACCATACCACGAAGACGAAGCCGCCGAGGGTGGAGGAGCCGTAGACCCAGAAGCCAGAGGGTCTGGCGGGTTCCTTCACAGTGAGCACCACGTTGGCCGGGCCCTCCATGGCTGCCGGCCCCCCCGGCTCCAGCTCACACACCAGCACATCCACAAACTCCTTGCGGCGCGACGTGGCTGGGGGTCTGCAGGACAGCGATGGGGGATCAGCCCCGGGCTGGGGGGCAGCCCCAGACCCCTCTCTGCTGCTGTTCCCTCCCAGCACTGCTGCACACCTGTAGGTCTTGATCTCCTCCGGCAGCACGGTGCAGCGTCGCTGTCCCACTGCCACCTGGTAGGTTCCGGGGGGGCTGCGGCTGGGGTCGGGGTCCGAGTGGGAGCGGAAGGTCATTCCACAGAGTGTCACCCGTGTCCGACCCTGCAGTGGGGCACTCCGGGGATGGAACTGTGGGAGAAGCACCCATGTCACCCCAAGCCCCCAAAGTCCAGTGACTGTCGCAAGTCCAGAAATCCCCTTCTCTGAGGGACACAACACCCATCCCAGGAACGGGGTCCCACCACGTGCCACCCCATTTGCCACGTCCCTCCCCATCCGGGAGCTCGGGAGGTGTGAGGAGCAGGGGGACGGCAGCGCAGACCTACATCAGTGAGGACGGGTGAGCAGCTGTCCCGGACCCAGGGGCCGGAGCACTCGTGGCGGCGCCTGCACCCATCCCCACACCAGCCGCAGCCCATGAAGCGCTCGGCCCGCAGGCAGCGCTGGCACGTGGAGAAGTGGCGGCAGCCAGGGCCGGTGACATTCAGGAGCCACACCTGGGGATGGAGAGGGGAGGTGAGGGGGGCACACGGAGCTCCATGTCCGCCCTATGCCCCTCAGACCCCCCACTCACCTTGGTGCCAGCAGCGAAGAACAGCGAGCGGCTTTGCAGCCCCATGGCACCTCGCACCGGCCCCGGCTCTCCCAGGGAGAAGTTGGACAAGGTCAGGAGGTAGGAGCTGGAGCGCTGGAGCACCATCTGCAGCAGGACAGAGCAGGGGGCTGAGCATACCCCCAGCCTGCCAGGACCCGCCACTCCACCCGACCCCCCATCCCACCTGGAAAACACGTCCTTCTGCCGTGCCCAGGTGGGCCACGGTGACGTCTCCCATGGCGGTGACGAAGATGGAGGTGAGGAGGACACCTGTCAGCTGCCCGTTGAACAGGTCCACTTTGTGGGAGGCAGCGGGGATGAGGGTGGGCTGATCCCAGCAGCTGGTGTTGACCACCGGTGCCGAGAGGTTTACCTGTGGCCAAACATGGGGTGGGTGACTTGAAGCTGGCCCTGGCACCCCAACTCCCACACCCTCACAGGTAGGCACCGGCTTTGAGCTGTGAGATATTTTGAGGCAGCGCCAGATTGCTCAAGTTCCCCTCCAGGCTGGGAAAATTTTGGGGAAAAAAACACATCGGCAGGCCCTCCCGCAGTTCCTATGTGGCGTCAGATCCTGCCCTCCCCTCCCACCCCATCTGGATATAGTTATTCGTGCTGGCACCGCAGGATGCACACCCCAAGCCCAGTCCTCCCTGACCCCTGGAGCTCGGCGAGGGGCTGGGGTTGAAGAGGGACACCGGGAGCCATGGGGTGCCCACCGCAAGCCCCCAATGCACAGGGCTGGGGTCCCCTCTGGGATTCCCCTGCTGCAGTGTGTGAGTCAGCAGCCGTGAGCTGTCTGCTCCGTGCAGGAAGAGGAGGGGATTTGGCTGCACCTTGCCCTGCGCCTGGCTGAGAACACCAAAACTCGTGTCATTTGCTGCGACGAGGGGGCCCTGCCGGGGTGCCCACCCATCTGCATCCTGGCCGTGCCGGGGCTTGTACCTGGGACACGGTGTTCCTGCCCCGCGGCTGCGGCAGACAAAGAACCCCGGTGACTAATTGCACTTCCGCCTGCGGTTTATTTGCCCAGAAAAGGCGGTGGCCGGGCCTGGGGCACACGGCAGGAGCAGCCAGCACCTCACGCATGCAGTCTGCGAAGCACTCAAGCCCTGTGGCTTTCCCGTCCCCCTCCCTGAACAAGCTGGAGAGGGTGGCTGGGGTCCAGGGACAGTCACCACGGGGGCCAGAGTCGAGGCTCTCGAGGAGGCCATACTAGGAGAAGAATTGGCCCAACGCAGGACACTCGGCGGTGTGCCCATGTGCCGGCACATGTGCCAGTGAGGTGGGGGGCTCCACAGGATCTCCGCCCACACACGGCCTCCTCGGTGCAGCCGGGGCTGCCGGAACACAGCAGCCCCTGCAGTAGGTGGTGGGTGGCTGCTGGGCTGACTCACACCTGGGTGATGCCGCTCTCCCCCTGCCCTACCCCACCCCACCCCACCATCCATCCCACTCTAGCAGTGTTTCCCAGCATCCTGAACCCACTTTCCCACATCCCAGCCAACCCCCAGGGTCCCCGGGCCAGATGCGGCGCAGGGTGGAGCACTCACGTTGTGTGGGCAGTACTCCACCGGCTGGAAGAAACTGAGCCCCCGCAGCAGTGGCTGGTGCCCGGTGCCGCAGCACTTCTCCATGCCCTCCTCCATGGCCTGATTGAGGAGGCGGAGGGGGAAGGCGCAGACGGCCGAGTTCTCCCGTGGCACTCGGCTCTCCGGCCGGCTCTCGGCGAAGGCACCGAAGAGCACCATGTCGGTGTCGTTGATGCCGAGGTCGCGGGCCAGGCGTGCACCAGGGCGGGCAGCGTGGGCTGCCTGCAGCACGTTGTAGGCGATGTCCCTCTCAGCATCCTCCTCGCTGCTGCGCCGGCGCCGGCGCTTGGACTCGAAGCGGCAGTCGAGGACGAGCTCGCGGTAGCGGCGGAGGTCCCGCTCGTGGGTGCTGAGCCGTGCCAGGCGCGTGTGGAACACTGTTGATCCCGGCCGTTCCGGCTGCACCATCAGGAAGTAGACGTGGTCGCTGTCGGCAAAGGAGTGCACGTAGTGGATGGTGTAGTTGTTGCGGTATTGCGGCAGCACCGTCAGCCACTGGAAATCATTTGAAAAGCCGTCCAAGGTGCCCTTCAGCCGTCGGATGGACACCGACTGTGGGCTGTACCGTGCCGCCACGCTGCTGTTGACGGTGGAGCCGAGGTAGAAGACGGAGGCGTAGAGGGTGGCCACCACAGTGGCACTGGTCCCCAGTGGGCTGACCACACAGTCAGGGCAGAACGCAGGGCTGTTGCCCGTGGCTGAGTACAGGCAGCGCGTGGCTACGATGGCCACCATACCATTCTGCACATCCAGCTCGTGCTGATAGCACAGCCCATGCTGTGCCGTGCCACAGCTGTACAGCCAGGGCTCCAGTGGGTCCAGCAGCAACAGGACATTGTCTGTGTCCTCAGGGCCATCTGTGGTGGCTGGGCACAGGCGACAGATCTCACACTTGGCACTGCCCACTGGGCCGGTGATAAGGACGGAGAGCAGGCGCATCTCGGGGCTGACCAACAGGATGCGGTTGCGGACGGCCACAAAGACAGCGGCCGAGCCGTCGGAGTGGGTGAAGACAGCAACATTCTGGATGGGGCTGCCAGCATCGAGGCTGGGCAGCGTGTAGGGGATGGAGAAGTTCCTGGTGGAGCTGTAAGGGATGAGGGGGCACTGCCAGGTGCCGGCACCCAGCGGAGCCAGGGCGAGCAGCAGCCAGAGGCACACACAGCACAACAGGCCCATGTTGTGCAGTGCCACCGGTGTAGGGTTATCGACGATGCTCAGCACCCAGCAGGCTCAGAACGTATGGAGGATGGGCCACCATTGCATCTGCCAAAATAAAAAAGGAAGGGTTTTACCTGCTTCTTTTAGGTGAGGACCCTGGGCACAGCCACAGCCGGGTGTCAGTTGGGGATGCCAGGGTTCCCAGGGGCCAGATGATGATGGGTACTGCCGAGGGAGGATCAGTCACACCAAACCTCTTCCGAAATACCATGAGTAGGAGGTGATGCCAAGCTGCCTGTGGCAGAAGGACAAATCCTGCCTTCTGCCACCTACAGACGCTGCCTGTCACCCTGGGGCATCTCTGCCCTGCAATGACCCCTTCCGGGGACTGGGATAGAGACCCCGCCAGCCCCCGGCACAGCAACGGCGACTGGGGATCCCTGCGGGACTAGGACAAGGCCCCCACCAGCCTCCCGGGAGTTGGACCCCGAACTACACCCGGCCTCCATCCCCGACCCCGCCGCAGCTCACCGAGTCCGGAGTCTCCACTGGGTCC
>VZTA01006049.1:104162-178754 GCA_013398855.1 Mohoua ochrocephala | reverse complement strand
GAGCGGGGCCGGGACGGAGCAGGCGAGGCGAGGCGGGACGGGACGGGACAGGGCGGAACGGGGTGGGCGGGTCCTGCCCCCGCCCCGCGCCGCCCGGGGCTCCCCGAGGGCCGGCACCGGCACACGCAGCCCGGGGGGACGGGGGTGCTCGGGGGAACACGGAAATCGGGGTTACCCGGAGGGTCGCTGGGCACCCCCGGGGGGACAGGCACGGCTGGGCACGGTGCCCAAGAGGCGCACGGGTGGGAGTCGGTGCCGCTGATCGGGACACAGGTGCAGGGCTGGCACAGCGCCTCGGGTGCCCGCTGCAGGTCCGGGTGGCCGTCGGGGGATCTCCGTGGCTGGGAGGTGGCTGCCAACAGCATCCCTGGCTACGAGTGGGGTCCTGCATGTTGGTACTCCTTGGGCCCTCTGCCGCAGCCCCCAGCCCCGCTGCCATAGGGGCGGGCGGCTGACACCCTGACACATGGAATCGAAATTGCCGCTTCCCCAAAGTTCCCGCGCTGGCACCGCGTTTGCTGCTCGCTTCCAGGCCAACAGGGCAGCCTCGGGGGGTGCGGCAGGCTCAGCACCGGGGTTCCCAGCTGGGAGAAAAGGGCAGGGCTGGCGCAGCCACAGCTTTGCTAGGGCGGCTGTGAGGGTTATTTCTATTGTGCCCGTGCTGTGTCTCATGTCCCTTTCCTCCCTGGCTGCCCGCAGTGTTTAGGAGGTGCCAGCACCTCTGGGAGTGACTGCTTTCGTAGGGATGCGGGAAGAGCCTTTCCATCCCGATCCATACATGGATTTGCCCCCCAAGTGCCCTGTTGGCCTCGGACGCTGGGGCCGTGGATCCCAGCTTTGCACATGGACCTTTCCTCTAAGTGAGCAGGACGCTGGGGCCGTGGATCCCAGCTTTGCGCATGGACTTTTCCTCTAGGTGAGCAGGGCGCTGGGACTTTGGTCCCAGGAGAAGCTGAGCCTGCCGAGAATGCCCTGTGCCTGCCGCCTGGCCAGCCCCGGCCCTCCCAGGCTCCCGCCCCGTGTTGTGCAAGGCCCGGCAGTTCCGCCGGCCCCGGGCCTTACCCAACAGCTCCTTCCTCCGGCTGCGCCTCGGCTCGGTTTCGACATGAGCCGGCCGTGGCCAGCTCAGCCCGGAGATTTTGCCGCTCCCAGTCTCCAGCCAGCGCCTCCTCCCGCCGGCACAACCCCGGCGGCCTCGCACCACTCCCTGGCAGCTTTCCTGGCTCCCAGCGGATTCCCGGGGCTGGACTGCACTGTACCGAGACTTGGAACAAACTTCCCCTCCAGCTTGGTCACCCCCCCCACTCCAGTGGACATAACAGGAATGCGACAAGACTTAATTTAGGGTCCAGATAATGTTTATGAGCAAAGACAAGCGATTACACTCTGGCAGGAGCATAAATACAGGAGCAGATCCCTGTGCTAGCCCTGCCGGATCCTTCCCAGCTCCCTCTGTGCCGGGGGGCCACCCTCGATGGCTCTGCCCCTCCTCCAACACCTATTCTAGCACTACTCAGAGAGCCCCAAAACACGGAGGTGGGCCGTTCACAGGTGCTCAGCCCCACACCAGTGCCCGGGGTGGTCAGGGAGGTGCACAAAGCTCAGCGTAGCTGGCTCGAGGGGCTGGGTTTGGGGGACAGGTGCTCCCGTGCCAAAGGGAAAACCCTCCATGGGCTGGGGAGCACCACGGCCCTATAGCAGGGGCGTCTCCAAGGAGATGTGCTGGAGCTGCCCCTTTAGGGTCCACTTCCCACAGCCAGAACCATGAGCCCACAGCACCCTGGTGAACACCTTGGCTCTCTGGGGCTGCTCTGTGTCCCGGTGGTGAGGTGGGCAGGACCCTGCTGTCCCAGCTGGGGCAGGCTGACCCACCCTGCCTCCCAGCATCCCCAGGGACAGACATCCTTTTCACAGCCACAGTGGGAAGGGTCCAGGCTCATACAGATGCCAAGGGGGCAAACCTGTTCTGGGACTGCAGAGGCTCCCTGGCACTTGGGGGGTCCAGCTCCCCCAGGGCAGGGAGAGGAGCAGTGTGTGCCCCAGGCCAGCCCTGTACCCCCCCCAGGCGGTGTCACCCGCCATCTGCGGGCACAGAAACATAGGGGTCCCCTCAGTGCTGCCACATCTCTCCTGGGGACCCCCACCCTTGGCACAGCCACAGGATGTCAGAGAAGGGAGGTGCCAGTCACAGGGAGCAGGACCCAGGGGCTCTGCTCCCCTCCAGTAACCTGGGCTACTGGCAGCCCCACTCCAGGACCCCCAAAACAAGGGATGGAGCTGGAGACTGCAGAGGAGGAGAAGCCCCCCAGCTGGGGCACTGCCTGCAGCTAAGAGAAAGTCCTTCTCATCCCCTTCCCTTTCCCTGTGCACCCCATCTCTAACACCCAGGTTGGACAGTCCCACGGGTGGGGTTGCCCTGTGCTCTGGGGTCCCACCATGCCCTCTCCCCTGGACACACGGCCCGGGAATCCCTGGGAATGGGCTCCCCAGCACAGCGGGGGCTCTCCCAGCTGGCTCCATGCCCTGGGTGATCCCCATCAGTATGTCTGGGGCGTGAGGATGAAGAGTCGGTCTTCCTCCTTGCGGATCCACTTCATGAGCTTGTTGACAGCATTGATGGCGCCGGCCTTGGTCCCCAGGGGACTGTAGCATACGTAGAGCTCAAAGGCATTGGTTACCTGGGAAAAGGAACAGGACACACGCTGGCAACAGGACTGTGCCCCACTTGGGGCTGGCACTCCATCTTCTCCCCATGGGCTACCAGGAATGGGCACAGGGGCTCCAGTGCAGGGACACGAAGTGTCAGTGGGGCACCCTAAATGGGTGGCATCTGGTTTGCTCAGAAGCGGGAGAACCAAACCCTGGGGTTTGCCCCCAGAGTGGGCTTTCTCCACAGCACTGAGTTCACGACAGCACATGGCACAGCCCTTGGTGCCGGAATTCACCAGCTCCCACTGCTACCCCTGCCTGTCCCTCCCTCACACAGGGGCAGGCTCACCCCCCAGAAGAGCATGCTCAGGCTGGGGTCCTCCCTGGGGAGCACGGAGCTGGTGCTGTGTAGTGTCACCACCCCCTTTCCCCACCACGCAGGACCAGAGAAGACAGGCTCACCAAACCCCAGCAATGCCTTACCCACGCCAGGAGGTTCTCACGGGGGCCCGTGAAGTAGATGTTCTTCAGGGGCCGTGAAGAGTTGTGGGCCCGACTGTGCAGGTACTGATAAAGCCCCAAGAGCCTCTCCTTCTCCTCCTCCTGCACGTAGGGAGCCTCAATCTCGGGGCTGCAGGAACACAGCACCCCGTTAACCCCCTGGAGAAGGGGCTTGGCCCGTGGCACATGCCACGGCCTCGGCCCAGCGGTTCCCTGGGGCCTCACCTGGTGAAGAGCCCGGAGCTCTTGGACTTGTAGATGAAGTGCCGGAGGTCAGGGATGCCCACCTGGGCGACGCTGTAGAAGGGGGTGCGCAGGGCCTCCTGCAGAGCGTGGTGCACCCCCCGCCGCCGCAGGCGCTCCTGGAAGCGCCGCTTGCAGTCAGACACGGTGAAGAAGTCCTCACGGTCAGTGGAGACCAGCAGCAGGCACAGGTCCATCTCCTGCTCCAGGTAGGAGATGTGGGCATGGAAGAAACCGCTGGAGTTGAACTTAGGGAGGCAAATGGGAGTCCAGGCTTCGCCCTCCCGGAAGGAGGAAGAAGAGCTGATGAGGTTGAAGAGCAGATGGAGGTCAATGGGGTGAAGGAACTGATCCTTCTTCCTCACGAGAGACACCAGCTGGTTCCCAGACAGCAGAATGGAGAAGACCAGGCTCTTGGCCTTGGCCTGCTGCAGGCTGCTGCTGACAGCGTCCCGGACACTGGCGGCCAAGGGCAGGCAGCGCACGGCGCCCATCAGGAAGCTGGGGTCGTGGGCCATGAGGTCCAGCAGGTTGTCAGTGATGCGCTCGGAGCCGGCCAGGAGCCGGCGCAGGTCGTAGTTCTGCTTCTGCTGGAAGATGTGGTTGAGCTGGGTCCAGGTGAGCAGGCTCAGGATCTGGTAGTAGATGTAGAGCAGCTCGTGGGCAATCTCCTGCTCCGACTGCCGGGTGCGTGCCACTGCCACCAGCACCAGCGGGCTCCTCCGCACAAAGACCACCTTGTAGCCATCTGCTTGGGAGGGAATCCCCGGGGGGCCGGGGACAGACCTGTGAGCCTGGCTCCCCGGGGCTACAGCCTCTCCCCCCAGCAACCCATCTGCCCCTGGGGACGGCTAACGTGGCCCATGGTGGCAGGCGCACGGACGGGCAGGCTGTGACCTCCCCATCCCATTCCCCCCCCAGGGCGGTACCTGCGTGGATGGACCGGATGGCGTTTTTCTCAGCCTCCAGGAAGGACACCAGGGCCATCATGACGCCCATGGTGCTGGACAGGGCCTCCTCAGAGCCGTAGCGGGAGTACACGGGCTTGCCCGCCTCGCTCAGCACGAAGACGTGCTTCCGGTGCATGCGCCAGGCGTCCATGGTCATGTCCTCCTCCTCCTTCCCCGACAGCACCGAGTCGCGGCGGGTGCTCTGCGGGGACGGCTCCAGCTTCCCCTCCTTGCCCGGCCTCATCTCCTCCTCCAGGTCGAGGGCCATGCCTGTGAGCTGTGTGCTCAGCTCGCTGAAGTCCTTGCTGATCTGCTCCATGCTGCTCTGCTCGGCCGGCTCCCCCCGCCTCCTCTCTGGGCTCCGCGCCGCGGCCACCCCGTCCTCGGGACTGGTCAGGTCCTCGTAGGAGCGGGTGTGCACGAACATGGCTCCCTCCTGGCCCGCCCCTGGGAAACACGGGCCATGCAGCATCTGTCCACGTGTCCCCCACGCTGGCGGAAGGATGCAAAGGGGACCTGCCTCCTCTCCCCATCCCACAGCACCCCGCGGGTGCAGGTCCTGCTGGTGGGGAGTCATCAGTGGGCCCATCTCCCCCTGCCCACAGGGTTGTGGAGGTCCCAGCCCGCATGAGGAGCTGCTCTTCTCCCCCTCGCTCACCCCCTTGGTGAGCTGTGCTCCATACCTGGCTCTGTGCCCTGCGCCAGCCCCGGCGTGGGGCTCTCGGACCGCTCCGCGTGCTGCCCATCTCCTGGCGCCAGGGACCCATTGGGCACTTCCCAGCTTTTCTTCTTGTGGACATCTGCAGCCATTCCTCGGGGCAGGACCTGCATGTGACCCACAGCGTCACCCCTGTGTCCCCTCACCCTCAAAGCGGGCCCTGAAATGCTCTGTTCTCCAGCGGGGCCAGGCCAGCACCCGCAGCCAATCCCGCTGGCTCAGCAGGCAGCACCGAGCCCTGGTGAGACGTCAGGAAAGCCGCTCTAATCCAGCAGGATTTCCTCTCTCACGCAGCCCCAGCTCTTTCCAGTCCCCTGGCCCCGGCACCTTTCATCCAGGCTTGGCCCCGATTTCCCCCGTGAAAGCTGCTCAGACTCCCTGTGCCGCGTCCCGGCAGCGAGGGGGAAGGGACACAGCCCTGCATGGGGCTTGTCCCACACACCTGAGATCCCAAAGGCCTCGTGTTTGCAAAGGGAGGGGTTTATGACCCTCCTCGGCCTGGGTTAGGTGGCTGCAATGGGACGAGGCTGGTGACACTCCTCCTGAGCTGGCACAGATGGCGTCACCTTGGGAGCTGGGTGCCCTCTCCAGCAGAGGTCATGCCTCCAGCCCGCCCCTTCTTCCCTTCCCTGGGGGAAAACCAGCCCAAAAGTGAGCACAAGCAAAAGCAACAGGAGGCAGGCAGGCTAGGAGCCTGTGCCTCTGAACCTGGTTGCTAGGAAAGCTCAGGGAGGAGCTGCCCCGTGCCCTGGGACACCTTCTGCTCCCAAACCCAATCTGCAACACCGCATCTGGGGGAGCCAGGCCCACCCCCCCAAAGTCCTGTGACGGCCCTGAAGGGTACCAGGGAGTGGAGCAGGGCCCTGTCCTTACCTGGGAGAGCTCATGGAGTCCCCCGTCCCCCCTCCCCCAACCTGTGAGAGCTCTGGAGGGTGTTGGGGAACTGCTCAAAGCTCCATCCTCCCCCCGCAAAATCCTGTGACAGCTCTGGAGTGTACTGGGGAACAGATAAGGGCTCTGCCCTTATCTCGGGGAGCCCTGAAGAGTGCTCTGAAGAGTGCCAGGGAGCTGACTGGGATCCCGTCCTCAGCTGGGCGAACCAGACACCCCACTAAAATTGTGTGACAGCCCTGGAGAGTGCCGGGGAGTGGAACAGGGCCCCGTCCTCACCTTTCCTCCGCACCTCGCTGACCTTCCCGTGGGCGAGGCTCACCCCAGGACCTCCCCCGGCCCAGCACGGACCCACCCCGACCCTTCCCCCTTCAGCGCTGAGGTGTCACCGCTCCTGCAGCCCCGACACGACCCAGGCCCGGGACCCCCCCTAAGGACAACGCGCAGGGACCCACCTCCGCGGCTCCTCCCGGGGCCGCCCTGCAGCCCACTGGGCACGGCCTAGGCGGGTCGGAGAAGGGCTCGGAGCCGGCGGCGGGCGGTCACCTCCCGCCCTACCCCCGGTCCCGGCCCTGACCGCGGCGACACCCCCGCCATCGCGGCGACCCGCCGCGGGGCATCATGGGAGTTGTAGGCGGTGCGCTCCGAGAGGGATCATGGGAGTTGTAGTCTGCGAGCCCCCAATGCCACCACCGAGAGGGGGCGGCAGGGACGGGGCGACAGAGACTACAATTCCCAGCACCCCCTGCGTGCCCGCGGGGAGGAGGGATCCGGAAGTTCCGGGTTCTCGCCGTGGCGGCCCTGGGGCCTGTGCGAGGCGGGAGCGGCGGAGCAGGAGGAGGAAGAGGAGGAGGAGGTGATGAGGGTCTCCCGGGAGATAAAGGGGATCGCTTGGGATAAAGGGGATCTCGCTTAGTGGGGTGAGAGGGGCGAGGAGTGTCCTGAGGGGCTCCCGGCGCGGGCTTGTCCGGGCTAGAGGAGGGGAGGCTGCGGAGTCCATGAGGATGGGGGGGGTGTCTGTTTTGGGGTCACCCGTGGTGCGGGAATAGAGCGAGGCTGCGCTCGGCCCCGCTGCGGGGCGTGAGGCAGCAGGGCCTGGTGCTGTGGGCCCGCAGCTGCGTGCTGTGGGCTCGGTGTCTTCATCAGGACCCCACGCCCCAGTGGGATGTGGGTTGTGGGTTTGGGAAGCTCGGCCCCTGGATCAGGATACGACATCCCACATGGTAGTGTTGGGGCCTGCCACGTGTGTCGTTGTCAGCAGTTGTGGTGGTTCTGGGTATCTTGCTGTTGTTCTGAGGCCCTGATCAAGATTAGGGCCTTTTTTGCACCAGGTCATGTGTGTATCTACCTCGGAATGCTTGTGGCTGTAAAAGGGACGGACCAAAGCGAGCTGGATTGATGCTGGGATGCAGAGGGATCTGATGGGAGCTGTGTGTTAGCGGGTGTAATCCCGAGGGATGGGCTGAGTGGGATTTTGGGCTGTAAGTAAAGGCTGAGGTGGAGGCAGGATGTGGTCTGGCTGTGGTGGAGGCCAGGTGAGGCAGGGGCCAGGAACGGCTGGGAGCGATGACGGTGACCTCCCAAGCTCTGTTTTTAAAAACAATTGGCGCCACGTTTGCTGCTGCCATGTGGTGTTACTTCTGGAAATGCTGCTGAAGGTGGAATCCACTTTCCTACCCCAGCAGGGTGTTGGTGGTGTGAGTCTTTCCCAACACTCCCTCGTTGGGAATGCACTTGTGAAGTCCTTTGAGGCAAGCCAGGTCAGGATAGTAATGGGGTGGGGTGTGTGTTAGAAATTCACCTAATTGTCTCTAGTACATGTGTTTAGAAGCATCATACAGATGAAAAGCACACACATCCCCTTTTTTTTAAATTAAAATCCTCCAGCCTGACACCCGTGAGAGCCAAAATGGTTCCCTCTCCCTTCACTTTCACGTGTCAGTGACGTGCTTGTGATACGCCTTCTGAATTAGGGATCTCCAACTTTAACACTGGATATAATTGGCTTTCTTGGCTACTTGCAGTTTCTGTAGCTTGGGGAAGTGTTTTCTCCTGTATGTCCTGCAGTACTTGAGTTTCACAGAGGCCTTTTCCTTTCTTCAGCCGTACAAAAACTTTACTGGGTACAGAAAGTTGTTCCACAGCAAACTGCTTCCTCTGTTCTCATGTGTAGTTCTGTGTTTGATTTCCTCGTGCTCTATAAATACCAAGTCTCGGCAAAATCTGTTTGGAGAGAAGCTGTGAATATCAGAGTATTTTTCTGAAAATAGCACCCAGTCTGTCACCAATTACCCTTCTCTCCCCCGTATTTGGAAAAAAGGTGTGAAGTTGGGTGTAAATGGGTGAGGAGATGCTCAAGGGCTGTGCTGGCATTTCCCACTCTGCCCTTTGACAGATGTCTTTATTTAGCCCTGAAGAAGACCAGTTGCTTAGTCTGGCTCAGCTGCACAATTCCCATGATCAAAGCCATTATTTTACCACAGCAGGATATAAACTGGAATAAGAGACCCAAGAGTTTGCTGTCAGGCTTGGCACGTGCAATTTGGGAAGTGGAGTCAGGAACCTCCCCAGAGTTGTCTGGGGAAGCACTGGGGAGGGCAGGGGCACTGTCCTGAGGAAGTCCTTGGGTGTAATTGCCAGGGAGCATCCGTAGCTCCCTCCTGGGAGGACTGTGTGACCAGCAGTCAGTGGAGGAACTGAAACCACAACAGAATTTCCCCTGGTTGTGCCTTCTGTATCTTCAGTGGAGCTGAGGCTTTGCCACCAGAAAGCGGAGCCAGCTGGGATAGGAGCAGGGAAAGACGATGCCCTCCCGAATGTTCAGGGTAATTGTAACAGCTTGTTATTGTCCTGAAGAGCTGTCGGTGTGGGCTCTGCGAGCGACTGGACCGTTTCCATCTCCTCGAGCGCTTGGTGGTGACCAGAGTATGACAAAACGAATGGATGCACGGTTCCAAGCACGCAAAGTGGATTTTTGCCATGATTTGCTGCTGGCCTGGGGTGTCTTTGGCAAACAGCCTCACTCACGCTGACCTGTCTCCCAGCATTTACCTGTGAGCTGGGAGGTGGCAGCTGAGCTGGCAGGTACCTGCCCGTGGCAGAAGGGTGAATCCTCACGGTGTCTCATCACGGTGTGCTTTTTTTGGAGCAGTTGTAGCAGGGTGTACCTTCAGGAGATCTTGGCGTCAGTGGAAGCCAGGCTAAGACCCTTCTGTCCCTGTCCTGCAGTCTGCTGTCACCTTGGTTTGTGGGGTTGTGTGGTAAAGCGTATCACCGAAGTGACCTGGGTTAAATATAACTCTCTTCTGAGGGTCATCCGTGGTGCAGACCCAGAAAAGCACGAGCTGGCACAACTTACACCCGGTGCTTTGCCAAAGGCAGAGGCGGGGAGCAAGTCAGGCTGAGGGGGGGCTGTCGGAGCCAGCGTTGCTCCCTGTGTCATTGAACCATGACCTCGCGCTCCCGGAGGTTGCCGCATGGCTCAGCGGATCTGCGCCAGGCCCTATAGCTGTCCGGTGGCATTTTTTTTCCCTGCCTGATAATTTGAATATTATGTCTAAACAGTTCCCAGCTGGCAAGGGATTTCATTTTAGCGTTGGTAAGGTTGTTGACTTAAGGAGAACTGGAGTGGGGGAGGGAAATCCAGAAGGGAAGAGCAAGAAATGCCAGGTCTGCAGGCTGCAAAACATCACGGATGAAAGGACTGGCAGACGACAGGAACCATCTCCCTTTGCCTGCCCTTGCTGTGAAGGGATTGTGATCTTGGTTCCCTTAGATTCACCTTCCAGAAAGATGGAGGAAATCCTTGGGACCAGGGTGGTTATTTATCGAGAGCTGTGTAAAATGTGAGCAGGCTGGTACTCTCGGGCTTGAGTGGCCAAGTGAATGAACCCATTTCTTTGGAAGTGACACTGGGGTGGAGGGATCAGCGGTGGTTGCACAGGTTGCCGTCCTTAGCCCCTACATGCTTGGTTTCTGAGTCTGCCAGAACCTGTTGTCCCTGGCTCCCACCTGAGCCTTCCCTGGCAGGTGGTGGACCCTGGCAAGAGCGTGGACTCTCTCTTGGCACGGCAGCTCCCTCGGCTCCTTGGCACAGACAGCTGCCAGCAGCAGCATCCGGAATCGCTCCCTGGTGTAAGGGCTGTCATAACCTGCCTCCGGTGTGGCAGCGCTGACCTTTGGAAGGGAGAACAAACAGGACTTTGTGTGCCTTTCTTTGACGAGAGCTGCTCCAGCCAGGCCTGGCAGTGACTGTCTGTACTGTCCTCTGTCCCCTGAACCACTGGAGTTAAATAATCCCGCTTTGGAACAGCGTGTGAGCCCCAGGTCTCCCAGCCTTGGTCTGGTGACATGGCAGCCCTCCTGCACCACTGCAGCTGGCTTGGCCAGAGCAGGTTTGAGGCCATCAGGTTGCCGTCTCCCTCAGTTTTCTCCGTGCCCTGCTGCAGCCTTTTTTTCTCTTTCTCTTTTTCTTTCTTTTTCTTTTCTTTTTTTTTTTTTTTTTTTTTGGAAAGACGGAAGTACTTCCTATTTCAAGTCCTGGCTTTGGTTATCGCCAGGAAATCCTCACCTTCTCCGCTGGTGGGAGGAAGTGGATGAAATTTTAGATTTCTGTTGAGGCAAGTGTTACTTGCGTCACTCTACTTGATGAGGGCAGCGTTGGAGAACAGTGCCTGTCATGATTTATTGGCAAAACCTCCTCTGTTATCTCCATGCTTCTGAGGCCAGAGTATCCATGAGTGGTAGACCAAGAGTGGTGATCGTTTCCTCGAACAGCAAAGAGCTTTTGGCAAAAATAGTTTGGATTAAACATTAATTGCAAACTGTTGTTCGGCAGTGGTCCTCGTTGTTTATAGATGGCGGCGTTCTCACATTTCTAGCTGCACCCTGAGTAGTGTCAGACGGCACAGTATGTTGGAAAGCTCTATGTTAATCAAAGCAGATACCAAATTGTTTGCCCACCATATTGACAGTTTGATTTCAGGAGTCGTTTGACGCTTGCAAATTTGAACGTGGAGAAGTGCAACACTTGAATTCATTCATGCCTGAGTGTGGTCTTGTATGTCTGTACCCGTACCCCTTCTAACCAGCAGTGTTCTTCTCGTGTCATATGTGTTCTTTGCCTTGTGGCTTATCATCGTGTTGTTTATTCAACAGGGTTGTGGTGTCTGGGTGTTGTTAGAGTGAATTAACCATTTCTGGAAGCCTACCAGACAAGATCAAAATGTGGGGAGACCATCGACAAGGCAACAGAATGGGGTCTTTTCGGTAAGCACTTGAATGTACAGTTTGTTTCAGGAACATTCTTAAATACAATAAGCCATGGGAACTCTCTGTTTACTGTTTTGGTAGAAGTTGTGAGGTCTCTGCGGAGCTGGTTGTGATTGCCAAAGAACAGACAAGTTAATTCACGGTTTTTGCATTTCCGTGAAGTTTTAAGTTTAGTTTTTAAGCAACAGCTGCTTTTAATATTTCTAGTCCTTCTCCACACCACCTTTTCTAGTGATCCTTAGTTTAGCTGTTGTGAGCTAAGGTGATGTGCCACGTGGCTTTTGGTGTTATGTACTGTTAACACCCATAAGAGAAGAAAATGAATTCAGAAGTACTGGCACATTCATTGCACATACGATTTTATGAAAACTTTGAGAGTTTAATTCTTTCCATGAGGTTAATAAGAATCACAGAATGGTTTGATTGGAAGGGACCTTAAAGACCATCTTATCCCAACCCCTTGCTATGGGCAAGGGCACCTTCCACTATCCCAGCTTGCTCCGAGCCCCGTCCAACCTGGCCTTGAACCCTTCCAGAGATGAGGCATCCACAGCTTCTCTGGGCAGCCTGTGCCAGGGCCTCACCATCCTCATAGGGAAGAATTTATTTCTGATATCTAATCTAAACCCACTCTCTTTCAGTCTAAACCGATTTCCCATTGTCCTACCACTACACGCACTTCCAAAAAGTCTATATCCCCATACACTCCTTCATTAGACATTTTTGGATGTCACTGCAACTGTTCTAAAGATTAACGTGCAGCTGACCTGCACAGCACGATATTTTTATTCATTTGTGTTCCTCTGGTTGTTACTGGGACCTGTGTTTTCAAGAGAGCTCTGGGTATAAAAATGAAGCCACCAAAATCTAGAATTTTCCTTTGTTGTGCATAATTCTTTCGTCCTTTGCTCATGTGTGCACCTCAGTTCCCTGAAAATCAGCGTGATAAAGGTACTGCTCATGGCATGCCTTAGATTTCTGCCATAAGAATACTTCAAATAATTGTCTACTGTAATGTGTTGAGAAAGCTGATGAAAATCAGTATCCTCCAGAACACGTAGTAACGAGTGTTGATGAAGGAGTGATTGTGTCTTGCGATGATATCAGTAGTGCTGTTCTGATGATTTTAAAGTGGATTTTATTGGCATCATTCTTAATGTATTGGGTGGGGAATGCTGACCTTGATCCAAGTTTTAATTGGTATTTTACATGGTGGTGAAATGGACCGTGTTCCTTAGGAAATCTGTGTATGCTTTGATTAATCTTGGTGAGTGATTCTGTAGTGAAACTCAAGAGTACAACATGACTTGCTGTAGTTGCTAAGGAAATGTCCACTGCTTTGGGTAGCATTTGGTGTTATTTTAAAATGTGCTGATACCGTATTATTTTGGTTTTTTAAAAAATGTATTGGAGCCTTGCTTAGATGAAAAATCAGATAGTTCTATCCCAAAAAAAAAAACAAACAAACAAAAAAAAAAACCCATTGGATTTTGAAAAACTGCCTTAAGAGGAAACTTCTTCCTGAGCGTTTTTATGGAGATATTGGGAAAGCTCATAGCTGTAGCCTTGTGAACTTGGTGTGAGACAGTCTGGAGGCACAAGCACAGGGATATCTTGGATGTTGATTGTTGGCATAGTCCTGTGAGGCACCCTCAGTGTCTGAACTGATGGCTTTCAGAATTTGCCAGTTTGGACTCCAGCACAAGGAAGCATAAACGAGTCTTTGTAGCATGTCAGTAAAGCCCGTTTGGTAACCTCTGCTTTCACGTGCCTCAGGATGATGTGTTGAGTTAGCTGTTTCCATACTGCCTGGAGAGCTTAAGCTCCCGGGTTCCTCACAGGCGTGTGCTGGTGATGCTAATGAACCAACACACCAGCTGCTGGCACCTCGGACAGCTGCAGAGCTGTGTGCAGTGCAGGACTATGTGGATTGCTACCATCATTAACCCATTAATATTGCAGGTATTCCTTGTTGAGTGCTTCTGGAAATTGTGCTGAAATGGGAGCACCCAAGTTTACTTTCTCACATCTGTCGTATGCTGCCTCATCTTAAACTGCCAAACATCAATATCTTCTGCGGATCTTAGACTGTTACACAGCTCTATAAAAGTTTAGAGAAGAATGTGCTGCTGTGTAGATTTCAGACTCTTAAGCACGTTATGAATAATACTGTCTTTATTTCTACAGTGGGAGCCAAGAAGAAAGGTTTGCTCCCGGGTGGAACAGGGAATATCCTCCTTCCCTTGATAGTCTTGGTCAAGAAAGACACTCTGGCAACTTCTCTGGCAGAAAATCACTTCCTTTTGATATCCAGGCACTCTCAGGCCTCCTCAATCCTCAGTTTGCCAACAGAGAGGAACCTTCTTTCAGCTATGGAGCTAGAGATGGACCACGTAGTGACTTCAGAGGTGGGGAGGGGCACCATGATTTCAGGGGCAGGGATTTCCCACCATCCGACTTCCAGGGCAGAGACGAGTCTCAGATGGATTTCAGAGGCAGGGAGCCACCCCCTTCTGAGTACAGGGGCAGGGATATGTACTCTGGAGACTTCCGGGAGAGAGAAGGGCCCCCTATGGACTTCAGGGGTGGGGATGTTTCTTCAGGAGACTACAGAAACAGGGACACGTTCCGCATGAACTACAGGGATAGGGAAGCACATAACATGGATTACAGGGGCAGGGACGAACCTCCATCAGACTTCAGGGGAAGAGGGTCTTACGATTTAGACTTCCGAGGTCGAGATGGACCTCATTCAGACTTTAGGGCAAGAGACATGTCTGAGTTAGACTACAGGGGCCGAGAACATTCCTATTCCGACTTCAGAAATAGGGATGTACCTGATTTGGACTTCAGGGGTATGGGTACCTCTGATCTGGACTTCAGAAACAGGAACGCACCGTCGTCAGACTTCAGAAATAGGCACAGGTCCCGATCTGATCAGGATTTTAGGAGCAGAGATGTGCCTCCTCCCATGGACTTTTCAGACAGGGAAATGCCTCCCGTGGATCAAAGCCTTGTAGATTTTAGGCACAATCAATCTACCGTACCTTTAGCAGAAAGAGAGGGCTCTGGTTTAAGCGCCAGCAAAAGAGATGAGTCTGCACTTAGTCTAGATAGAACTCCCTTTGGTAGCCAAAAAGGAGACTTTCAACACTCGGAAGCACCAGCCGGAGAAGAGGAATCCCTGGGACTGGGTCTCGAAGATGACGCTTCGCACAATTTCCAAAATAGCCGCGGACCTCTTCCTACTCTTCAGGACCAAGAGGAGCAACCTCAGACCTTTGCTAACAAGCAGCAACAGCAGCAGCTTTCTGGGGGGGAGCAGCAAAGATCCGATTCTGATCTTGGGTTAAAGGGTGAAGGTGACCTGGATTTCCTTGGGAGGCAAGATACAGACTACCGGAACATGGAATATCGTGATGTGGATCACCGGCTGCCAGGGCACCAGATGTTTGATTATGAACATGGCAAGTCCTTTTCAGAAGGAAAACCCAGCAAAGATTCTAGGCCCTATAAGAGCCTTCAGGTAGGTGGTTTTGTCAATGGGTGTTTCTGTTAAATGTGTGTTGGCCAAAGAATGGAAGGAGTTGGGAAGGAGCCTTCATCCATATCCCATCACTTCAGTTCTATTCTAATTCACTGTCCTTCTCTGAGATCGTTCTCTGCTCCAGGTTATTTAATGGGCACCCTTTCCATCTCAGAAACACTTCTCAAGAGAAGTGCGGTTTAGCAAGTGAGAGTTGCTAAATACGTAGAACCAGATTTGGTTCAGAATGTCCCCAAGCTGAAAATGGCCAGACAGAAGGTGTTGGGGGAAGTGGTTACAGATGAACTTATTTTGTTATTTTCCCCTGGATGTTGCTTATGAGCAGTATCGGAGAGAAGCCACTGGCTTGGGTGGGTCTGTGTACAGCTGTTCTCATACATACTTTGTTTTCCTTCAGAGTTATCTTGGAAATCTGAAGGCAGTGGTAACCACTGAGTTAATAACTGCTATTGAATTTGAATAACTACAATTGAATTTGAATCTCCCAGTGCTGGAAAACAGAGATATGATTTGCCCATTTTATTTTCCTGGAGCTAGATCTTAACTATACAGCTCAGTGAGCATGTGAAGAGCTCCTCCAGAGCTCCCTGAATCTCAAACAGGGGTTAAAGCTTTGAGTCAGGCTCCTTATTATGGTCCTTTGCCTTTGAATTTTCCCCTGCTTTATTTTGCTACTGCCTGTGTACCTTGTGAGCCAGCATTTCTCATTTGTAAAACCATCTTGATTGTGTGAACTCAAGGACCAAGATTACCGGACCTGCCCCAAGTATGTGAAGCCCAGCAAGCTCATTCGACTAGGAGGAGTGCCTGAAACTGCCACAAAGGATGATGTAAGTGGGATGTTTCTCATCCAGAAACTTCTATTGAGGGTTTCTAAAGCACCACTTTTAAGCCTGGTTAACGTATATCAGATGGTCTGTCATTTCCCCAGGGGAAAATCCAGATTTAGAAGTCACTGCAGTGTTACCTGTTATCTGATTATTCTGGGTTTTTTGGGGGTTCTAGAAGTGATGAGTTTTTCTGTGGTTGCATGTGGGGTGTTGATAGCTAGAAGCCTTGACTCCAGACTCTGTAACATGCCTTACTTCATCACTGCTTTATATATACACCAAATATTGTTACTACTATTTTGGGCTCAGAAGACGTGTAGTGTCTAAGCGAACTTGTTTGTTCTTAGTTACTTGAAATTGCTTAAATGAGGTCTTACAAAGATGGAAAAGATGTCTGCTGTTCCTGCTGGTTTCAGTAGAAAACTGTAAAATGATCTAGGCTGCAAGGTGAAAGTAGCTCCATTTCCTAAAGCTTCTACTACGAATGAGGACTTCAGCTTTGGGTTTTTTTGTTTGTTTGGTGAGAGTTCCAGGCGTGAGAATCCCCACATGCAGCAGTTTTTGCTAGGGTTAGCTGTAGTGATCAGCCTCTGAGGCTTGATATAGGAGAACTCACGGCAGGAACTTTGTCCTTCAGAGGATGATAAGACTCAGAACGGTTGCCCTCGTACTTTGATTTTCTTAAAGGCAGTAGGACATCTTTGACCTTAAATAAGGATCTGAGTTGAACTGTCTGGCTGAAACCAGTGTAATAAACCTTTGAACAGTTGAATTGTGGTGTAAATGGTGCTCGCTTCTTCAAACAGAACCCAAAAATACTTCTCAAAACCCGGTAACAATTCTCAGGTACTGCTGGAGCTTAGTTAGGAAAGTGTGTCAGTTTGTAACAGACTTAACCTAGAAAGAATAGACCTCTTGGAGAGACAGAAATGTGCATTGGCGAGTACCTTGGGTTTGGAGGTTTGATTTTGGAGATGAAGTGGATCTCGTTTTTCCTGCAGATCCTCAACGCTTTCCGAGGGCCCGATGGGACACCTGTGAAGGACCTGCGACTGAAAGATTACAGCTCAGGTGAGAATGCTTCTCCAGTGCTTCTAGTTTCAAGGTGACAACAGGGTATTTTTCGCGCCAATATCCTCTTAGGCAATTTGCTTAAAGTCTTACATGCCCTAATTGCAGTTATTTTTTAATGAAAATGCCCTCTGAGTTTTGTAGTTTGTCTTCTCGTCCTCAAAATTGATGGCTATACTCGCTACTGCCTCAGAGGTAAAGCATGTGCCCAGCTGCCTCTGGAGAGGTGTAGGAGCAGCAGGAAGAGCACTAAGGCTGTTCTAATAGCTGTCAAGAGTAAAGCCATGGGACAGCAGGTTAATTCCTCCATAGTTTTTTTTTTTAACTATTACTAAATCTTGTTTCTGAGGTGGTCTTACTGTGGAACAAATGCTGCACAAATAGTGTCCTCAGGAAACCTGTTCCATCCTAACATTTCTCCTTCAGTAACCTGAAACTGGTACCCTGCTTAGGTACGAAGACAGGTTAAAAAAAAAAAGACAAAGTAAGTTTTATAAGCAAATGTCCAAATACTGGGTCTGGATGCTCTTCCTCATTCAAAGAATAAAAGTTCTGCTGTACTTCTGATCAGTGTGCATAGGATTCTGAAGAAAGAAATATTTTACAAGGCTGCTTTGTGAGAAAGTTGTACTGGAACAAAGATGTGCGATGGTAGGAAGGGTGAGTCCTGGGGATTGGTTTGGATAATGCTGGTAGGAAGTACCTGGAAACTGGTATTTTATTTTAATTTTTTTTTTTAAACCCAGGAGAGCAGAGGCTTCTACATTCATCAGTGCTTTTTCTTATTTCCAGCATGGGTTGTATGAGAAGCAGCTGGAATTCTTGGTGTCAATACATTATATAAAGGCTTCCAAGGTGTTTAGTAACTGGGGAGAGAAACTGGGGCAGTGGGGTATTTCTCAAGTGTATTTTTGTTTCTGGAAGCTGTCAAAGGAGATTTCACAACCTTCTCAGGCACCTTTGAACTAAAGAACATCCCTGTGTCACGTTATCTGGCCCAACAAGCAGGGCTTAAGTGGCACAGTTAGTCTTTCTTGCTTCCTTTCCTCTTTCCTAAGCATAGTTCAGCATGGCTGTCGTCACCCACACAGCACTGACTGCAACACAATCATTGCAACACGCTCCTTTCTTGCCTGCGCTGATGAGATTTGTCAGTTGTTGTGGTTTTTTTTCCCTTCTGAAACGTGTCACTTCAGTAATAAATCAACTCGAACTGGAAATTTCTTCGTAAGTCTCTTCCCATGTGCGTTATTAGGACTTACTGCCCTCATTAGAGAACTGCTGCTTCTTCCTTCCCATTCCCTGTTTCAAAGGCTGCTCAGAATGAGACACAGTGCCTGAAGTTGTGTGCAGAAGCTCCGGTATCTGCGGGTGGTCACATGCCATGCGAGGGCTGCAGCTTTCTGCTGTCTCTCCAAAAGCTGCGTTCTCTTTCAGGCCTTCAGCTGCAAAGTTGGATTTTAAAAAAGTTTTTCTGGCAATTGTGGGGAGGCAAAGAATGAAGTTAAAATTAGCTCGTGTTTTATGAGCTGTGTAAAGCTGTTGTTTAACCCTGTCCAGTCAACATCAGTCATTTAAGTGATGTAGCTTTGTTCTAGGTTACGTGGAGGCTCCAAAGTCTTTGTTTTGCATGATGTCCTGGGGCTGCATTTAAACAGCTCTCTGATCCTTCTTGCACAAGATGGATATGTCTAGGGCAATAAAAGCTTCCTGAATTGTGAATACTTCTTTTAGAAACTGGGTAACTAGAAGCTGTAGTAAAATTAATCCAGCTTTTCACATTAGCTCCTCCTAGAGAAGTGCATAGAATTGAATTAATGTTAACTTCTGAAAAGCTGAACCTCTTTGAAACTAGAGGCCAGTCAAGGGCTAAAGGATGCTTTTGTGATGGGGTTTGTATGTAAATATCCATAAGAATTAAAAGCAAACCTTTTGGGTTACTGGTGTCTCTGGGATACACCTGCACTGCTGTATCAGCTCGGTGGGACGATGGCAGCCTGGCTCAGAGGAGCACGTGCTAAGCCAGTCTGAGTGGGTTGTATATTTTTGAGTGCTGTCCAGAAATGTTAAAAATAACATTAATCATGAGTATGCATGTTGAGTGTGTTTGAGAGAAGAATGCCTGCAGCTGTAGGGGGAACAATAACAGCCGTAACAAATAACACGCAATTAACTCAAAATAAGTGAGGTTCGGATCGGTTTCTCAGAAAGATAACGCTTATCATAAAGCTTATCTCAGCAGCTTCAATGTAATGATTCCACTGTATGATCTTTCACAAGACTCTTTCTGGTTTGGGGAAAAATATGTGGTTGATTTTTCTTGGAAAAAGCAGCTCAATCGCTTTATAAAGCCCCCTTTTTTTACATACTGTGTATGTGCGAAGGAAAGTCTATTTTCACTGAAGGCTGTGCTGAGAATGGAACACTGTTCTTAATATACCTGGTGTGATTTTGGTATGCATTCAAGCTGTTGATTCTTTAGATTATTTTGTCTCTGAAGCCCACAAACTGAAATGGTGGCTAGATTTTAAACGAGGCAGTGAAAGGAGAGACCTTAAGAAGTGGCATAGTAATTCTATTTAAATCAAAGAGGCAGATATTTACAATGATAAAATGTCAAAGTCAGACTTTATAGTATTACCCTAAAAGACATTAACTTGTAATTTCCGTCAGTTAGATTCTTGAGTTGATGCCTGAACGTTCAGACTGAAAGTGCCAAATCCATTTTTGGGGGGAAGAGGGCTTCTTTCAGTGTGATGTGTAAGCCTTGGCAGAAATAACCGTATTAAATCTTTCAGCTTGCCTTCTCAAATGTGTTTGGTCATGTCTGTGCAATTAACCTTCGCAAAGAACAAACCTTGAGGTGACCGTGGAGCCTTCTCAAAGACCATCAGCTGCTTTGGTGTGCAGTATGTCCTGGAGCCTTGTGTGGAGGCAGTGCACGGATGTCCTGCTGATCCTGTAGATGCTTGCGGTGATGACTTGTCAGCAGCTCTCTGGGAAGGGGTTGTGAGCTCCCCTACCCCATCTGAAGGTGCTCGTCTCTTCTTGCTGGGCTCAGGGCTTTCATGTGGCTTCACACCACGGTGTCCCCTCCGTGGAGGTGTTAGTGCAGCGTGTGACAACGCCGGCTGCTCGTGGCGTGGGGTCTGTCCTCCTGTTACTGTCCATGCTCCCGCCTCGGTGCTGACTGCCAGGAGCTTGAAGCTGATGCCTTTTGACCTTTGAGGAGTCTAACATGAGCACACCTTGCCCTGGTTTTGATTTTGATCGTATTTTAAACTTACCTCCTGCCTGATTCTCATCAGGCTTTATTTCTACTTCGCTGACTAATGTCAGACATAAGCCTGAGATCTCATCTTGAGGGTCTGATATGCACAGAACTCTGGCTGAGCCACACGTGTGCCCTGGAGAAGGAAGCACGTGGAGACAGCCTTATCTTAAAGGGCTGCTTATCTTAAAAGACGCTGTAGTGGTGTCCAAAGTAATGAGTGAAAGCACAAAGCACGCTCTGAGCCTTCTGTTCAAATTGTTCTCCTGGATGCAGTGTGCAGCGGAACAAGCTTGGAACATGTGTTTTCCAACCAGGATTCCTGTTAGTGTTGGTACCAGCAGCTGTGAAAGCTGTTCGGGGAAAGTAAGCCTGAGAAATGGCTGGCAGCCCATGAGACTTATCTAGTTCACTCCATAAGCCCATCTGGGGAACTGAGAGGAATTTTTGCTGGGCTGGGAGAACCTGGGGGAGAATGGACACTCTCACTGGGGTGGAGAGCGGCATGGCAGAGAGGAGCTCTGAAGTGGACCTGGAGGGACCAGGTGAGCTGGATTCCAGTCAGCAGGAGCAGTGAGATCTGCCCCAGCCCCTTTATGTACTCTCTAAATCAGTGCAGCACTTCAGAAACGGTGAGATTTGGGGGTTTTAACCCTATTCTGACCCTTCCGTGGTCTCGCTTTCGAACCGTGCGTGGGGATGTGGGAACACAATACGGCACCCCTGAGGAACAAAGCACCCATGGAACTGGAATGCCTGGAGCAGGCAGAAGCTCCCTGGACAGCAGTGATGCTTGGGACCAGAGCAGTGTCCACATGGATACAGGTGACTGATGCTAAAGGCACAGGCTTCTTCCTGTGGTGGAGGAACACCCAAGAAATGTAGTGCCACCTGAAAACATGAGCTGCTTTATGGCAGCTGCCTGCTCCATTTGAAAAAGCTTTTGTTTTCGCAAGTATTATTGCCACGAAATCTTCTTTGTTGCTTGCTCAGCCACCTTCTTGCCCTAGCATTCATGTTCTGTTTAATTTCTCCAGACTACCCCCTTCCAGGGTGCTTGGAACTGCTCCCCTTATCCCTCCCTGTGTTAAACTTAAAATTGCCTTGGCCAAGTCATACAAGAAACTGGATTATCTCGCTTGTTCTCTCTAAGCTCTGCCGCATTGGTGCCCTGTTAAATATTAATAAGCCCCTTAGATAAATCTTTAAAAGGTGCTTCTTTTTTTTCCCCCTCCAAGTGCAGTCTATCTTGTATATCACAACAGTGAATCATTGGTTTCAGGAATATATCAGGAAGCCTCTGGAATTCAAAATGGTATTTTTCAGTGTTACATTTTGCTAAAACTCATAATCTAAGGGTTCAGAAGTTTCCAGCTCATGATGGAAAAATTGGTGCAGATTTTTTTTTTTTTTTTTTTTAATTGGTGCACCTCTCCACAGTAGGGATAAGTTCTCCATTTTCCATGGCTGGAGTGCATTCCAAGGCAGTGAGATCTCCTTTCCCTTGAGGCAGACATGGCTGTGCATTTGTCAGGCCCACATATAGCAGGGTTTTAGCTTCCTTGCTGTGGGTGATGTTTGGGTAGGGCTGCTCTTGGAGGCCAGAAACGCTGGCAAGATGCTGCTCCTGCCACGGGTGCCATCGTGCTGCAGCTCCCAGCCTTAGGTAGGACTGGAGAGGTGAGCTGCTCCTCTGCAGGGGGAGCCAGTGTTTCTGGAACTGTGCCCAACAAAACCCTTTTTGTTTCCTTTCTGGGGTGGTGCAGTGCCCTTGGGGAAACCCCTCTGAAGGGTGGATTTGTAGCCAGCTAGTGGTTTCCCCATACAGAGGGCTTGGCACCAACCCTCTGGAGTTAGATGAGGACTAGGTCCCACAAGGACTGAGATTTGTGGGTTTGGTACAGAGAGCATGCCCTGGGCTGCTGTGGGATGTCTCTAGCACACGCTGTGGTGCAGAGGGCATCTGGCCTCTTGTGCTAATTGTACAGAGGACAGCTTGGCTCACCATCAAGGCTGGTGCTGATGCACAATGGGATGAATAATCTGTTGCTGTGCTTAGTGCTCTGCACAGTGAAGGCTGTGTGGCCCACTCTGCTGCATCAGCCGTGACTCAGGCATGCAGACCTCAGGCACTTACTGAGAGCTGAGGTGACCATCCCTGAGCTCACGAGATGCCGTAGCACACGAGGAGTTTTCCCTTGAGGTGTGGTCAGTTCCTCCTGTCAGCAGAGTTGTGCAGATTGCAGGGCTCACCTGCCAGGACTTGTGGAGATACCTTCAGCACTGATCTGCCTGAACCAATTGGTCCTGTTTTGTAGCCAGAATAGCCTGCCAAGAACCAAAAAATACACTTTGCTGGAATTAGTCCATGGTCATCAATAGCAGTCCTTGCCAGTTTTCCCAGCTGTGTGGGCAGTAGGCTTTTAGCTTGCCTTGCTTGGTTTCAGGGCACTAGTGCATTGTCTCTTGGAAGCAAAAGGTGTTCTTGCTCCTCTTTCCTCATCTGTGATGTGGCAGCTTAGGAAATAGGAAGTACAAATCTGGCCTAAGTCAGTGTTTATAACAGTGATCAAGCTTGGTTCAGGGTTATAAGGCCTATTCCGAAAAGGCAACAAACACATCCATCCATAAAACATGCTCACAGCCTTTTCGACATGCAGAATCCATTTTTACAAAGGTGCTCATTCCTTTTGCATCTCTGGAGCAAAACTTCAAGGCTCTGCACAGTGTGCTGACATTACCTTGATTGCCTTGTGCTAAGATGACAAGTCATATATCCTGGAGACCAGGTTCACATTATCAGCACTTTAAAACCAAGTTCCTGGGTGGAATGCCTTCCCAGGTATGCACCTTACAGTCCTCTCTCATGGAGTTTAGTGAAAACCCCAACCTTCCTCAGAGTCCAGGTTTCTGTACAAACATAACGCTGTGATACTTTGTCTTTAATAAAACTACACTGTGTACAATCTTGGCATTGGATTTTTTTTCCCTCCTCTCCTTTGTGCTGGGCTGTAAACTACCCTCCTTGGGCCCAGAATGTTTGACAGCCATTTGGGGCTCTGACTGTAGTGGTTCCTGTAGTTTATGGAGCTGCCAGTGTCTGCCCTTGAGGGTGCCTCAGGCAGATCTTTTCTGTGTCTTGTTCTCCAGGACGGAGGGAGGAGGATGGACTGTAGTGCTGTATGTTTCAGAATACAGCTCTGTTTCATTTCCTGCGGTTTCAGTGCTGTTCTCTGTCATGAATGAGTGTGTGAGAGTGTACTTCTTTACACAGAGGGACAGCAGGAAGTGACAGGCCTTTTCCCAGCAGCAGGTGTGGCTCAGCCTTTGAAAGGAATTTGGGATATGGCTTGTTGCACATTGTCCTGTTTATTCTAGTACAGCTCTTCAGCTTTAGTAGCTCTGAAGACCAATTTATCGGTGCAGTAAAGAGATCTGACAGATTTATGGATGCTCAGAATCCACCAGCTGGTATTGAGAGAGCTCATGATTTTGGCTTCTGTGGTAGCATAGATTGCCACCATCCCTGCCATGCTGCGGGGGTGCCCTCCAGCTTTTCAGACGGGTTGGACAGATTTATTTCCTCTGCCCGCCACGGAAGGCACTACTCTGGTGCCCATCCTCACTGCAAAGGCAGTGCCTGCTGAATAACCACAGGTGCAGCCCTTCCTGAGCGTGTCCAGGAGCTCCTGTTTCCTTGGAAGCATTGGGTGTATGATGCCTCCTAATAGTAGTCCAGTGTAACAGCACAGAGATCCAGAGAAAGCCCTGTGTTCTCCAGCATGTTCTTGTGATGAGGTATTCACTCTGGAATGGATGACCTACATCCGCATCTTTCCTTGGAGGAAACAGGCGAATCTTGTGCGTGGGGTCATGGGCACATTGCCAAAGTCTCCCACTCTTGAGGTAGATCTTCCTTTCAACCACAGAATGGCAGATTCTCTGAGAACAGGGTGCACAATCCCTGTCTCCATTACCTGAGCTCCCCAAAGGTCAGTGAGTGAGACTGCAGATTCCTTCAGGGACATGTAAGTTCTTCAGAGTCACTCCATACTTCATGCTGTAGTTGCCCTTGGAGCAATAGAGCATTCTCCTCTAGCCCGGGTGAAACTCTGTGGAGGATTTCCTCAGCTGCACCTTGCTCTGCCAAGTGTAGTGTCCTTTGGTGAGCTGTTACATGGAGTTACTTTAATGGGAGACCATCTTCTTCCCATCCCAGAGGAGAGGGAATATCTTTGTGTTGCACCAGAGCAGCCAGGGGTTTGTCCCAGTTGTTTTTGCAAAGGCAGGTGATGATTCCTCATGGACACGAGGTGACCTAATGCCTTAAGCTCGTTGGGGTTGTGCAGGAGCACGACTGGCTGCACGCTCATTCCTAGAATCGAGAAGCCGGATCGCCGCTCGGATTGGATGCCTTTGTCATGTTGCCATCCTGCCTTCCTTCCAAAACTATCTTTGCTTTGGCACAGACAGGGCTGCTGTCACTACAGGATCTTTTCGTTTGGTCTTCTAAAACTCTAGAGATATATTTTTTTTGTCTTCACACTGCTTACAGCCCCTCTGAGAACAACATTATGTTTTTCCTTTATTTAGATCTTTGATATAACAAACTATGCTGAAGTAACACATTACTGTGTGTCAGTTGTTCAGTAGAAACTGTGTCTGTGTAGAGACAAGACTTATTTTAAATCCCAAGTCTTTGATCTCTATATCTGAAGCCAAAGAACAGTAATTTTAAGGCAGGCTTTCAGGATTTTTAGCCAAACTGGTGCATGCTAGCAGGGACCCTCCATTTGCTGTCAAAATTCACTCTGCTAAGACATGTCTGTTTCAGAGGCAGAATGTTCCTTATTCCAATGCTTGCAGAGCAGCTTCCTGGAGCTCTAAATGTGTCCTTACTGCTAAGTATTAAGCGTTTGTGCCATTTTCAGTGCAGAAGACAGCCGAGCGTGCTTTGGGAGCATCCGTAAAGGATTGTGTATACATAGAAGCACTTAAGGGAAAGCAGAAGTCCTCTGAAATCTGTGTGCACGCTGTCCTTGCGTTCTGATTTCATCCGTCGTACACAGCCTGTGGTACTGTAGACTTGCACAGCTGAAAGGAAGTAGCTAAATAAGGTACAAGAGTCCTTTTGCACAGTTGACCTAAAACATGGGGGGAGATGAGGACATGTGTGTTTTATGGCTGTGCTGGGGCCAAAATCTGGGCAAGTTCAAGTGTTCCCGTTGGAAAGATCATTTGGACATTGTAGCTGTGCTGCAGTGTGCTCAGAGGTTCTGTGGGGGAAATACCACACAAAGATTTCTTTCCTTTTTAATAGAGTTTATGCTGATCGTATATACTTCTGCAAATCATTACTCCATTCTCATTTCTTGTGGATCCTGGAACCGTAGTATTGTACTAACGAATAGGTGAAGATACCAGGATTTATACCTTCATGTGAAACCTTGCATGTGAAGTTAGGCCTCTTTGAGTCAAAAACACCACGCTGTTCTTCAGCAGTAGTTTTGCTTTGCTGGTTTGATTGCTTTGGTTTTACTGCTACGACCTGAAGAATACCAGAGGGTGTCCAAGAGCTCTCACTCACAGGGGAGCACTGCTTACCTTGGGATGCCTGTGGAACCAGTTCCTGCCATAAGGTGCCTGGCCCTATCCCTCCATCAAAATCCCGTGTCCTTCCTCTGGTAACAGCGCCTAAATTGTTGGCATTCTGTCACGCAAACTGTGTGAAAGCTTCGGAAACAAAAATACCCAAGCTCAGCAGCTGCTCCACAGAGCTGGACCAGGCCTATGGAGGAGGCAGGGAAGAGGCACAACGGTTGGGGGCAGGAGCCTCTGTAGTTGCTCCCCCTTAAGAACCAGCCTCGAGCCACTTGGTTTTGTTTCAAGTGTTGTTCTCTGGGTAATGTGATTGTTGCAGATGGTGGAAAAGTCAGCAGCCATTGCGTTCTGAAGGTATGGTGCCATTGTTCCACAGGCTTCCATTTCGGTCGCCTCCCTGCCATGGTCTAAAATGGAAGGATGCTGTGGAGGAGCTGGGGGCAGGGGGGCAGAGCAGGGGTGGTGTTCCGCCCAAGGCTGATGTTACTCCGTAGTTCTCACATCCTGAGTGTGCTTGTCAGATCCATGCAAAGCTCTGGATCTGGGGGAGGGGATAAGTGTCAAGCCCCCACACATCTTCAGCAGTGGTTTTCAGCAAGTGGCTCCAGGCTGCTCTCTCCTTGCATCACTACTTCGGTGCTGTCTGTGCAAGGACAGCTTGTAGTGAATTCCAGAACGCCGCGTCCCTCTGCGAGCCGACCACAAGAGCTGAATGTCTGGCCCGGAGCTGCATTTTGGCAGGATATGGGGCCGTGGTTATTGTTTTTGTACGTGTTATTGCTGCTATGTTTGTGAGTTCGGTGGGGGAGAGCAGAGGTGGGGAAAGGGCAGAAGGAGAAATGTGCTGGGCTTCCCCTTAACTGTCTCCATGCAGTGCTTGGAACGATCCTCTGGCGTACATTCCTCCGAGCGCCTGAGCTTTTGTATCTCCGTGTAACATTCAGCCTCGCGCTCTCAGTTGTGTCATGCTGGATTAAATCCATGTCTAAACTACTCATTCCCTTCATGAGGACGGGGACGTAAACGTCCTCTTATTGCAGAGCAAATAGAATGAAAACTTCTGCAATCTTGCTTTGTGTCTCTCACGAGATCTCCTACACATGGAAGTAAGATAGTGCTCTGATCTTGCCTTGCTGATTACAGCAGCTTTCAAAAATCCTCTCTGAAGGGGAATCGGGAGCCTTATGGGCTGACAAATATCATTCATGCAGCCCTTTTCTAAACAGAAGGGAAAGAAGTGACTCGAGAGTTCTGGATTTCAGCAGGGCTTTAAAATGTACCACGTGAAGCTGCACACTGTGCCTGGAGTAGCAGAGGTGTCTGCCCGGAATGCAGAGCAGTCTCCCAGCAAGGGGCAGCACTGCTTCTGGAGAGCAGCTGCCTTCTGCAGAGAGATCTCCTTCATTTTCAAAATGTGATCCGGTGTGGCTGTGCTGCAGAGCAGAATGGATGCTGTGGGAACAGCGGGATCCATTTGGTTCTGTCAATCCTGCCAGCTGAAACCACACCTCTAGTTCCAGGTGCCCACTTGATGTAAGTGTCAAGTGGCTTTAGCTGCCTTCCACCACAGATGTTGTGCTGCTGGACTGCATCTTCCACTGAGCTGAAAAGCACACAGATTGATAAATTTCCCTTTAGCATAATTATGTTGACTAAAATAATATGGGAAAGGGGAATAAATTCCTCTGTGAGGTGAAAGAGGTGCTAGATTCAAATTGGAGTCTTGTTATTAAAGGCAAAGGTGCAAAGTCAGGATTGTGTTGTTAGAACAGCATGCAAAGAGCTCCCAGAATTAAAAAAAAAAGATAAAGAAATCAGTAGGGCTTGATGATGAAATAGTTTTGTGTGGTCCTGTCTTTGATGTGGTAAACTACAAAGAAGGTAAAGTGACAGAGAAGGAAAAACGAGAGAGTGCAGCAAATGTTCGTAGGCATAGGCTTGAGGGAGCTGGGGGCTGTTTTCCAGGAGGCTGGAATGCCTTGTCTGAGGGAAGCATGCATGCAGTTACCTTCCCATGGAAGGTGAGGGGCCGGAGCAGTAGGAACCAGATACGTACCTGGTCTGAAGATACCAGAGTTGAGATGTGCATCTGTAGTAGGAGGGAAGACAAGCTCTTCACCAGGACAGCTAGGTGCCTAAAATGGCACAAATCACATGCAGACCAGCTTTCCTCTCACTCCAAACCAGCCAAAAGAGCAGCAGGAGGAGGGAGCCAAGCCCTCTCACTGCTCGTGCCCATGTAGGAGCATCTCGGCCCATGATCATCTAGAAAGTGCTGTTTTGGTGTGTGGTGGCCTTGACCTGTGGAGGGTGAGGTTGTGACTTTAGGTTGTTCCTCAGCGCTCCAGTTCTTAGATATAGTTTCAACGTCAGGGATGGATCTTGAGTTGGTCTTAGATTCTGTAGTGTTCACTCTGCACTTTACTTTGGGACATAATATTTCAGTGCAGGTGACTGGAGTACACAGTTAAATCAGTGGGTCCCTTCTGCAGTGACTGAGAAGAGTAAAGACTCTCTAGTTTCTTGAATCTGAACTTAAAGCTTCCACACTCTCTTGTTATGTGTGCAATGACATCTATACCAAAATGAGAAAGTTGGAGTTCTCATTCCTGCTCAGCTGCACTTTTTCATAATGCAAGGGATTGGACTTCAAAAAGTAAGCAGGTGTTGAAAGAAAAATAGCAAAGGCAAAGGAATTGCGTTAGTTCTTTCTGAAATATTGCCCAATTAAAATGCTGGCTATTCGTGTAAAATACATCTGCAGCAAGGTACTTGGAAATGATTTATCAACACTTGCTTTGGAGAGTGCTGCCTCCAAGGTAGCACAAAATGTGAAACTGGAAATGGAAAGTCGCTGTGACTTAAAAAAAACAAACAGCAAAGCAATTATTTCTTGCCCTAAGACAGGGTGTGACTGTCACTGGGTTGTGTAAGGGAAAGTGGGAACACTGTACTATTAACATTCATGGTAAACTGCACAGTTAATCATCATCCAGCCAGTCCCTGGTTTCTTTCTTTTACATTCTGAAGTAGAGGGGTGGTGGTTAGAGGGCTTGTCATTGGAGGGAAAGGGAAATTGAATATTTAATGTGGCTTTCTTTATGACAAGGCACTAACATGACTCCCGTCTGTATTTAAATGCTGTCCCCAGGTTACGACTATGGCTATGTCTGCGTGGAGTTTTCACTCTTGGAAGAGGCCATCGGATGCATGGAAGCCAACCAGGTTGCTTTACAATTCGGTCAATGCTGCTAGAAGATTTTTTAATTTTTTTTTTTTTGGTGGGGTGGTGGAAAGCCAATGAGGTTTTTGTGAAGGAAGATCTGTTCTTGTATAATACACAACACCGTGGTTTAAATGTTGCTGTTACCAGACTCTTGTATCAGGCTTAGAAATGCCAGTGGGGAAAGAGCTGCTGGACACCAAGTGGTCTGCCCTCCTCCCTGGTGTGTGTCAGCACGCTGGCTGGAGTCAGAGGCTGGTGGCTGACAGACTCCTAATGCAGGTTTCGACCCTGCTGTTTTTGTACTCCCTGAGACGCAGTCGGGAAGAGCTGTGCTGGCAGTAAATGCTTCCCCCGGCTGTTCGTGCACACACACACATGCACATGTGACTGTAGGTGCATACCCTCGTGTGCAGCTCTGAGTCAACTGTGACTGGAGTGCTCCACTTTGCCATATGCCTCATGTGTGGGAGAGATGCTTAATTGTGCATCTCCCCCATATCTATCCTGTCCTTTGGCAACCCGGAGCTGCAGACACAAGGACTACCCTGCGTGCAGTTGAGCCTGGTAAACCTGAACGTTTCCAGCCCTTAAAGGACAAAATGACTGAAATCCCCAGTAGCTATTCAAGAGGGGCCTTTACTCCGAGCTGGTATTTGAAGCTAGAGCTGTTGTCCGCCGTACAAGAGCAAGATGCATAACATTTGTTACATAAAACATAGATTCCCATCTCATGCTGTCCGTCCTTGTGCCTTAGAACTGCAAGCGATGGATCCCTCAACAGAGCCAACTAAATGATTGATCCCCCTTCCTTCACCATATCCCTTAAGTCTCCTCTTTGCTGCTTTCTTCCTCTTAATTTGCCTGAGTAAGAATCCATATCAATTATCTTAAGCCTTTTTACCTGAATCTCGGGTCTTGCTGTCATGGGAGGAGAGTTATGAGTCAGATTCAGAGCTGTGCATCTGCAAAAATGTACTTACAGTTAATGAGTCTTCACAGCTGGGGTTTCAAAGGTCCCACTAAGCGCTCGCATTTGCCTCTATTTTCAGTTACAGAGGTATTGCAACTTACAAAAATGTTTTACAGAAATAATTCTGTTGCTGGGAAAGAGCCTGGCACATTCCCACCGAGGTGGTGGTGAGGAGCCGAGAGAGAGAAGGCTCCAGAATTAATTATTACTTTTACCATCAGTGACAACTTTTATTTCCCCTTCAGTGTTTCTACAATTCCCAATTTATTTTGTTGTCATTGGGGAATCTATAATTAGAGATGACACTCCTCTTAACCAAATGCCTCTCCATATTCTCTCTACCGTTCTGCTCACATGAAATAACGTCTTCCTACGCAAGAGCAATTCCCAAGTACCTGGGAATTTGGGAATCCCTCTATTTCTGATTGTTGATGCCTGCTCTGCCCTTTCTCCCATTTGGACTATATAGAATTGGGCAGGTGTTTTGACATGATCAGGTTTGGTCCATTGCTACAGCAGAGAGCCTGTAGGCACCAGTCCTTAAACTGAACTGAGTGCCTGCAGGTGCCCAGTAAATCCCTGCACACGCATGCATGGGAAGAAGCTCTGGCTGGTGTTCCACTGCTGCTTACACTGACCTCCCCAGCAGCAGTTCCAGCAGCCATTCAGGCTGGGGAGTGTTTTCCTGTGGTTCCCTTCCAACACTCAGGCAGGGTGCTGCCAGAGCCCTACTAGCGACAGGAGTTGACGTCCCAGCCGTGCACACCTGGGATGTGCTAAAAACAGACAGGGTATGAAAGTCTTCCAGTTTTCTTCTTGCTGTACCTGGCTCTGTGTGTGTGCAGAGGAAAGCTGGAAGATGGGAGTGCTTGGAAGGGATCATCTCCCAAGCCTCCCTATGCCAATCCTCATCATATTTTAGTAGACCTACAGTAGTTGGTAATTAGTGAAGTTAGAAATGTGGGGTTTGGGATGACCAAGCTAAGTGCATTTGGTCAGGAGAGCTGTAACTTCTGGATTGCCCCTCATAGGTTAACTTGTCTCATCTGCTTTTGACTGAACATGAAAGAGAGCCCTTCTAATTACCTAAATTTAAAAAAAAAAAACTAGCAAGATTTCATACTGGAAGGGAAAGAGGTGACTTTTAAATTCTCAGTAAGAGACAAATAGAGATCTTCAGAAAGGGAGTTATGAATTGTCCCTAGAGAACAGATCTTCCACTTCAATGACTTCCAGGGCAGAGTTGCAAGATCATCTCCTTAGACCGAGAGTCTGCATTTTTGCAAGCTGCAAAACCAAAAACCTGTGTTAGCTAAGACACAGATTCTTTGATAGTTCAGTTATTTTCAGAAGGTTATCAACTGTCCCTGTCAAATTCAGTCGCTTGTGAGAGCATAAATAGCAAGTGACATGCTGGTCCCTCACTAGTCAACCTGCCTCTTTCTCAGGCATCTGCAGGCTGGGAATAAATAGCTTGTGCAAAACCAGCATTTTTGATGCTGTTTAATGCCTGTTGAACTGCCCCTGCCTGAAGAACAATTTGCTACATCCCTATATTGTATAATTCTGATACCGTGAAATCCTTTTCTTTTACTTAACACACACCAGCACCCACTTAAGATCATTGCCAGATTTGCAAGCTACAGATTTACCAGGTTCAACTCCCTCCATTCAGGAAATCTTAGCATGTGTATGTGCCTGCTGAGATTTGAGGGGGCTTTTCTGTTACATATATTGTGATAAGGAAACACCCATCTTCTGTGTTGCCCTAATTTTGCAGGGGAGTTTCATTCCGTGTGTATTCACTGCCACAGCTAAAGCAATGACAACAAGCCCCTTATTAATTGCTTTGACTTGTTGATTGTTGCATTGGCAACTTATTCTAGTGCCAAGGTCCCACCTGATGTGCATGAAAGGTGCTGGGTCGCTGTTATTCCCAGTGTGGAAGTGCTGGGCACAGGGCTGGATGAGTGAGGTGCAAGGTGCTGGCTCTCCCGCTGGCTTTGGGGGGCTCTGCCCCGGCAGGGCAGGTCAGCTGTTGATTTGTTGTGCAGAGCCTGGGTCCAGCCCTTGTAGCAGCCTCATGGTTGGCGATGCTCCTGGTGGCCTTTTTGTTTCATGGTGGCTGTCATTTGAGGCGTGTGAGACCTCTTTTCTGTCTGTGATGAGCTGCTTTTCCGTTGGGGAGAAATTTATTTTGAATGGAAAATGGGGGTTCTGTCTGCTAAGTCACACGATTTCTCCTAAATGATTTTCCCCTTCTTTATTCTCATTTTTGAAAGGGTGTGGTGTGGCATTTGGTGTTTCTTTGGCGTAGCCCCTGGTGTAGCAGTGTTCCTGTCTGAGGGCACCAGGTTGGCTTCTTGGAAGCAACTTTGGGAATACATCCCATGGCCGTTCTTCTCCGTAGGCATGGGATCTTTTTGCATTCCTCCTTCAAGTGTAAAAGAGAATAGACATAACAAGCACGTTACTTGGTGTGAGAAAATCAGGAGGGAAATGGAAGTACCCTTTGTGTACTGTTGTGTGTCATAAAGGCAGGAGGAGGAGAAATGGAGGGAGCCTGTCTCTGCTGCTTGCATATTTTACTGTTTTCACTGAGATGGAGCTGTTTGTTGTACATATGGAAGCAAGAGGGGTTTTTTAAGCTCGGGAGCAAGACCTTTGTCTCAAGTGACTCTGTAGTATTGTCTGCAAATCCTCTTAGGCCTCAAACATAGCAACACTGGCTGCATGAATATTTCCTAGCTTTTGTTGTTAGTAACTAACAACTCTGTAATCCTTTCCTCCTGTTTCTTAAGAGAGAGGGCAAGAGGAGAGCTATAGCATGAACTTTTAAAAATTCATACGCTGTAAATTATTGTGCGGGTCTCCAGGCATGTGCTGGAGTGGTTGTTCAAGACTTGCTCTTATGCCTTCCTGCACTGAGGCCGGCACATGTCAGGGCAGTTTCCCTGCAGTGCTGTCCCTGTTGAGCTTGCTGAGCACAGCAATATCTCCATTCCCTGCTTGTTTTTTGCCAGAGAGGGTAAGAGGGATTCTTACTGGATTTTGTGGGTGCTCACTTGAGCATGTCCCACTCCTGTACAACTAGAAACATCAACTGTGTGTTTCTCCTGCTCTGAGCCCATTCCCCTGTATCCATTCACTGCAGTGCCTTTCTGTATTCTGTGTGAACAGAGCTTCTGGTGCAGATCAGATTTCACAGGCTTTTCGCTGTAGCTGTTGGTGTTAAAATCCACAAGATGCTGTGACAAGCAGGCAAAGCTTAGGACTTTCTGTCCTGAAAACATTTGCAGTAACAAGCCACAACTCTGTGTGGCTTCCCAATTAAATAAAGAAGGAGCATGTGGTTATCCTGAGAATGGAGCTTCTCCTGTGACCTGTAGCCTTGGAGTATTTATTGAAGCCTGTGGTGCAAGGAGTGTGTTGCAATTTGTAAGAGAAAATGTGTGTCCAAGCATCAAAAATAATTGCTTTCCATTTGGTAGAATGTGCCTAATTGTGGAGTCTGGCATTTTTTTTCCTAGAATCTGCCAGATTCCCCCTATAATGGAAGATGACACCTGCCTCAAATGCATTTTCACGGGCTGTCTGGTATCCATCATTTATTCACTTGACAGTGTTACTCCATCTCTTTAGCTTTAACCTGCAGTTGAGGGTGGTGGCAGCCTGTCCACAAATACACTGAAATCCATTTGTGTGTTAGGCTGAGGGTGCTGGAGATGGCCTTGCTTTTGATCTGTCCTCCTTGGATTCACAGCTGACATTATCTTCTGCTTTTCTCGTTGCATATTAGGCGTGTGGATTTTGCTCAGGTTGTATCATTAGCACACCTCTTTTTCCCCTGCTCTCCCTCACCCCCGTGAGGCCTGTCCTGCTTTTGACTGTGTGGATTTCTAGAATCTGCTTTTGGAGTCTTCCACTTTGAGTGAGGGAAAGGCTCGTAGACCGAGGCAGTTTCTTCTGTAAACATCCTAATGGTTTGGGAAACATGCACATTGTGGAGGAACTTTTATGAGCCACCTGACCTATGGAAAGTTCTCTCTGCAGGCTAGCGGATGAGTGGATTTCCAGGCAGCAGAGCTGATTTGGGGTTTTTTTGTGTCTGATTCAGTGTGTGACCTTGTCACGAGCTCACCCTGCTCTTACATCACAGAGGCTTGACATGTTGAGTCAATAAATTTTTCATTCCCTCTTGTGTCTCACTAATCACTGCATCATGCCGGCATTTAACTGGAGTTGTAAGCTTTTGGGATCAGTATGGAAGCCTGCAGTGGGAAGCTCCTGGAGCTGGGCAGACACTTGCCTGTGAATAAGCAGTTGGATCTGCCTGCAGTGACCTGTGACAGGGCTGGGTGCGTGGGTGTACATGTGTGTATCCTGCAATGAAGCTGTGATAAATGCACTGCCTGTTTGGCTTAATCTCTGCGTGCTGCAGAGACCTTCCATGTGCAGACAAAGGTGGCTTTTGTTGTAAAACGCAACTGCCAAAAAGTATCGAAAATATTTCTCTGGACCTTTTTTCCTCTTCTGTCTTCTCAACATCTTCTGTCATCTCAGCTCTCCAAGCCGCGTGAATCCTCTTAGTCCCTCTTCCTTTGGCACAGAAGGTTGTAAGAGATCTTCTGCCAGAGACTTCACACACTTTCTTTCAGCCAATAGTAGCTTCCCATCAATGTGTTTTCTCCAGCCCTACCCAGATAAAAAAACTACAACCTCCTTCTTGGCAGCTCTGTCCTGCCTTGCCTTCAAGAAGCAAATCATGCTACCCCATGTGTTTTAAAATAAGTTCACTTTTCACTAGAAGAGTTGTGAAGCTGCATCTTCTTGCTCTACTTGTGTGATTCCCAGCTTGCTGTGTCCCTCTCCCTCCCTGCTCGTATTCCAAAATCCTGTCCTCCTTTTTCCTTCAGCCTCACTTTACCCATGTGATGGGGACTGTATGTGTTTGCTGCTGCTGAACTGCCGCTCTGCAATGGGATTGTCCCAGAGGACAGCTTTTGGGTGAGCTGCCTGGAGCATGCAGCGCACGCTTAAGTGGAACTTCCTCAGTATCTCTGGTTGCTGCTGGGGGTGTGTGGCCCAGCAGGGTTATCTCAGGACTCAAATATTGCTGTATATTACAGAATTATCTATTCTGTGTGCTGAGGTTGGCTTGGGCTGCTGTATAAATAGGTTGTTTCACATAAAGCATCACTCCCTACCCTTCTCTGAAATGAAACTGCTCTCTCTCTGGCCCCTGCATTTCTGTTCTGGTGATGGGTTCGTTGGAATTTTTTGCCCATTGACATTAACAGATCTGTGTGATGATGTAACTCTGAAATAACCATTCTTTCCCTATACATTATAAATGCCTCGTTAATCAAGTTGTTCCGTGTTGGATTAGATGTTCTATTTACAATGCCAGGAGCTGGAGGGAATAATTGTGATTTCCTGAAATCTGTTTTAATAACTCGATTTGTGAGTGATTGACAAGATAGGTGTCCAGTCCTCTCTGTTTGATTGGCCATGTGATGTGATCTATCAGTACTTGTGCTGCATCACTCACAGCTGCTGGGCAGGAAAAGGTTGGATACTCCCTGCACTGGTGGCTCAAAGCGAGGAACCACCACGGGACAGCCGGACCTTTGGTCATGCCCGGCACCGATGGTGTAAAAATGGGGGCACTCGAAAACTTCCTGCTTGTGCATGCAAACTGCAGTGTGTACCATGGACAAGTCTGCTTCTGCCCCTTCCATAGGGCTAAAGCTGTGTTGTAGAGGACTCATTGGCAGAGCATTCCCTAAGAAATAGCTTTGGTTTGGTCATTTTCAATACGCGAAGCATTTTCCTGAGCGATGATGCATCTGGAACACTCATCCTTTGAATTTGTTTCTAGGTGAGATCTTGCCTTGAGCTAGGAAAGATTTGAAGTAATCTTTGGATGCATGGGCAGGATACAGATGGCACCCTGTCTCTGTAGCTGTCAGGTCCTCTCCTCCTAACGTGTTAATGGAATAGTTGTGTGCCAGCGGGGAAATCTTAGTCATAGATGCTACGCATAGGTGCAGTTTCACCTTAAAACAAAGAACAATGGTTTACTGCTGGCTGCTCTTTCTCACAGACCCTGTGTTTTTTATTGTGTTCGCATTCATCATTAGGTGATTTTTTTTGTGGAGATCTGTAGAAACTCTAAATATATCCCTGCGCAACCATTTGGAAGGTATGTATCTTGTAGCCTCAAAGTGCTTCAAAGGAACGTGGTAAATCAGGTGTAGGACAGCTCGTGTGGTGCTGCAGTTGATAGATTGTGTATATGGTCAGAAGGGGATTTTGGATTAGGATGTAAAATCCCTTGATCAAGCTCCTATATGAAAGTAGTAGGACTCATGCCACTAATTTGCTTTGATGCTTTTGAAGTCATCCTCTAAGTAAGCTGGTGACTAACCAAACTGCGGCTGCACTCTCAGAAATTCCCTCTGTACTCTCCGAAGTGGACGGTGCTGATGATACGACTGAAGTGTCTTAAGGGATATGAGCAGGCAGTGAGAGGGAAATGTCTGGACGGGTTCGCTTTACACGAATCAAGAGATCTCAGCGAATGCACCACAACTTTCATTTCCAGAGCGAGACCATTTTCTGTCACGGTTTTGCCATAATCGTTTGCACAAGACCCGTCACTGAGAACGAGATGACATAAATTGTTGGGCTGAGTCCAAGGAGTCCTCAGCCCAATTCAGCAGTGTCGAGGGGAACACCAGATATGTTTTACAAGCATATGAGCCAGATTATAACGCTAGGACTCCATCTGGACTGTTTTGATAAGTGGGAGCACACCAAAATGTTGCAATTTTCACTTGATGAGTCGTTGTTGTGAGCTTCAGCCTCAGAACTGTTCGTTCATGCTTTTGTGCTATCTTAGCAGCAATTGCTTTTCCATTACTTGATGCGCTGTCGGTGTTGGATTGCTGGAACAGGAAGGTAAAAGGTTGACTCTAAAAGTGGAAAAAAATATCAAACTGCACACTCCCTGGGGTTAAGGAAGAAGGCAGAAGCACTGTTTCCTTCTCTTCAAAGAGATGGTCTGCCTACCCTTCTGCAGAAATTACATATGGTTTTTGTGTATCTATGGTTTCGATAGTGAGAGAGAGAGCTGGAATTCCCTTCAGATGTGGATTTTAGTCTGTTTTCTTCCCAGCTGAGTTTGTATTGGACCTTTTCAATTTAAATAACGGATGTTTGGCTACCTGGAATTGGGGTTCATCCAAAAGGAGTACATTGAATTTTGCTGTTTTCTGCTCGGGTTGTGAGACTCGCGCGAGCGAAATATTAAATTCAGATTCAAGTTTGAAGACGCAAGATCAAAGCTCTGGCAGTCAGCAACTTTTTATTTGTGAATTTCTGTTTCCATTTGACTGTAACTGGGTTGTTAATGTTCTTGTCTAGAAATGAAATTATTACAGTGGAAAATGGGGGCGGCACGCCTAAGTGGGCTATTGTGTCATTATCCATCAATCACAGGCAACAAGGAAACAGGTATTTAACACAGGAGGACACGGAGTTATTATCCGCCCCACTCCCCTGCAAGCCACAGGGCACTTTCGAGACTCTTATTAAAGCTTTAATACCTATGGAGAGCACAAGAAACACTGTGTGCTACAGGATCAGAGATCAGGAGCTTTGCTGTCATTCTGCATCTGTGCAGGACCAGGAAACACATGAGGTGGAAGAGCACTGAGAGTGCTGGCAGGCAAATCCCTCTGCACTGCCGAGGAAAGGCACCAGCAGCTTCCCCAATCCTCTCTCAAAAGGGGGAGAGTTTCTTCTTCCATCCTGTTGGGGAACATACGACTGGGACAGCCACTGGCAGGTCCTCAGTACTACTGTGTGACCAACTTACTGAATCCTGGCTACAGTTGCTCCCAGAAGAAGGATGTGTGGGAAAATCTTGAAGCTGTTTTGTACAAGGAGACACAGGAGGGAGGTGGAAAGTTCTTCCTGGCTTCTGCAGAACAAAAGCTGTCAGATGTAAAGGAGCATTCTGCCTGAAGGTTTATTTTGTGGTGCTGTTGCACTGTGTGTATGTGTTGACAGCTACCAGATGTTTCATCCAAGTGTGTCCTCCTGCATCTCCTTTGCTTCAGGCCACCTATAAGTTCAGTTAGTTATGCCTTCCACAGAATGAACAAACAGCTTCTGAAGGACAGGGGTCTAAAATCAAGTCTGTCATGTGAGGAATTACATTTCTAATGAGGGTCAAAGCTATGAAGCTGTAAACATGAGATTTAAGTATTTAAACTCTGAAACTGTCTTTAGAACAAGAGAGTGAAAGTAATTTTCTCCTGTTTTCATAGACAACAGGGGAAATCTTAGTGGTTTTGTGATGTACAGTCCATGTCTAACCAGGAAATTAGCAATATTCAGATGGGCTTCATGAACCAGATTTGAGCCAGGATGGCATTTAAAGCCCGAGCAAACATTTGATGTACTTTTCCATCAAGGATCTCAGGAGCAGAGTTAACAGAGAAAGTAATTTTAAGTCTTAAGAATCCCAAGATGTATTTTCATACACTTAATACCAGGTTGAGAAGTCTCACTAAGAAGCTTTCTCACGGTGCAAAGCTGTACGTTAATGATATGATGACTAAGGTATTTTACTGTTTATAGCCCTAAGTTTTTGGAAGCCTGATTGATTCTTCCCAACCTGTGATATCACTGGAGAGGAGTGCTGAAGTGGTGTGGATTTTTTTTTCCCCCTGACAAGCTGTTGTTCTGTGCCTGGTTCGTGTGGGACCGGTGTGTGTCTGCTGCCACTGCTGCCTTCTCTGTCCCTTCCATTAACTCAGCTCATCTCTTTTTCTTCCTTCCAGTGTGTACTGGGCCCATCATTAAATGTAAGAAGTGAATTCCAGAAAATTTCACAGACACCTCCTAATGACAGGCAAATGATTGATCCATCTGGTTCTAAGAGGAGCAGCTGAAAGCATCACCTCTCTGGTGCTCCAGTGCTTGCTGCAGAGAGGTGAGCAGCATGCAGGGAGCTGCAGGCAGTACCCTCTGCCTGGCTGCCCTCAATCTGCACAGGCCAGTCTCTGTCCTGAGCCACCAGATATTAAATCTCCAGGTATTAAAGTCCCACAGAGAGTTCAAGTGACAATATCTGAGCCACCCACTACTGTGCAGCTTATCTGACAGTTTAAAGAGATATCTGTGCATGCTGTTTCCCCTTCCCAATCCCTTAGGAATTCAGCTATGCTGAGGCACTTCTGACACAACAGGGATCTGTGTTCTTTTCCTTCCTTGGTATCAGGGTTATCAGAGGAACTGCTGTCCTGCACACTCACCTCTCTGGCTCTTCTCTCCCAAAGAGCTGAGATCAGCCACCAGAGCCTCGGAGCCTGGAGAGTCACTACTTCTGCACCCTGACAAGGCACTAAATTCCTTTCTTCAGCAGTTCTGGGAACTGACCAGGAAGGAAGGATCTGAATTTACCTCTGGACGTTGTGCAGTGCAGTTGCCTGAATGAACCTTTTAAACCTCAGTGCCCTGTGAAGGAGGAGGTGCTGGGTCCCACGGGGAGCTGTGACACCCACTAGGGTTACGTTGCACCCAAGCCAGGCTGTCAGGGAAAAATCATTTCCCTCCAAAGGGCTTGGATAACTGTTCTCATGCTGTGCCAGGCTTCTTGGCAAATACTGACCCAAGAGGTTAAAGCAGCTGTTTTCCAAATCAACTCCTAAGAAGAGCTCTCAGGAGGCAGCACCTGCTGACACAGAAATCTGTACAGGTGCCAGCCTGAAGGTGGGCCAGCTACCTTGAGGTTCTGTCCAGGTGGGACCATTAAGGATCTGGATATAGCTTTTGGACAGGCCACCTCCAGGTCACAATGATGTGCTGGGAATCATCGTTGGGATGACATGGGTAAGTGTTGCACTGCTGGTGGCAAATGGCAGGGCTTTTATCCCGTGGGAGTGAGTATCAGACACCCACTTTTGTCATTAACGGGGAATTTAGGGATCTTGAGAAATGATGCCTTTAAGGACAAAACCCTCTTTTCTTCAGAGGTGCTTCCTCTTCCCAGGGTTTTTGGGTCTTTTGCTTTCAGCAGAGAGACTGTGCTGCGGGGAGCTTGCAGAGAAGGCACTGCCAGGGAAGGCTGGGTGCCTGAGAAGGGGGTTTGGAGGTGTGTCTGGAGGAGCCTCTGGACCACGCCCTTCCCCGTTACTGTTGGTGTGTTCTCAGCAGACGTTTGCTGCTGCACAGAACACCCTGAGTTCTGTTCACTGTGCAGGTGTTGGAGTTGGTGTGCAATCCCACAGGTACATGCTCCAATGAAAGAACATGTGTTTGTTTGCGTGTGGGGTCTTTAAATGCTTAATTAAATAGCTGGAATTGTCCAGCAATAAATTTACCCATTTGAGGCAGAGCTTTCCAGCCTAACTTTCTTTCCAGCATGATTTTGCATTGGGATTGCTCTTTAGGGTTTTGATATTTGTGCTTCAAACCTGTGATTAAGGTGCTGGCTCTTTCCTCATTGTTTCCCAGCTTCCTTATGGCCGTTGCTAATTGTAAAGTATCCCTGAGGGAGGTGCACAGGAAGGTCCTGGGCTGGATTAGTGCATTGTGCTAATGTGCTTAAGCTTTATATTGTTTAACAGTGAGGTGGGATGAGATGACCTTTGAGGAAAAAGGTGGCCATGTGGGGAAAAAAAAAAAAAGTGAGAAATATGTCCAGGCAGTAGAGCAGCATTTTGGAGAGAGAAGAGCAGTCCCTGTGTTGGGAGAGAAGGGAGTCTGTGAAGCAGCTGTTGTTCAAACATCGTCCGTGCAGTAGCCCGTGATAAGTCAAGGAATATTGATGAGGCAGAGCCATGTGGACCTTTCCCTAGAGCCATCTATGAATAATGATACTCAATATGCTAAATATTTAAATACTCTTCAGTTTTGATAGTTTAAGTATATTTTTCAGATAGAGGATTCAACCTGATTGATGCTTTTCTGAGCATGAAAGCGAGTGTTTGACTTAGAATCGTTTAGGTTGGAAAAGACCTTTAAGATCAAGTTCAGCTGTTAAAGAAACTCAAATGCATGGCCTCCTCCACTTACCCTGTTATATGGTCTCAACCATCCACGCTTCTCTTCAGCTGTGGAGTGGAAGCACAGCCAGTAACACCAGAGCATAGAACTTGTCCCTCCTTGAGCTGTTGTCCCCAGATCCTCGCTGTCTGGACTCTAGAAATCTTCTTCCGACTCCTTCATGCTGTAAAGGAAAGGCTTTCATTTTAAAAGTTCCACTTTTTTTTCCCAGTGATCCTATAAGCTGATCTGCAAAGGTGCCCTCTTCAGAGGAGTGAGGGAAGCTGGAGGTTGGCATTAGCCAGGCAGGGATGCATTAGGGCCTTGAGTGGCAGGTGAAAGACCCCTTGGCTTCACTGGATCAAAGAAAACTTTCAGATGTGTTGAAATCTCCTTAAAGGGTGAAATGCAAAAGCTATTCATATCACCTGCTGCCCAAAGCTGGCCCCTGAGCACGTGAGGTCCTGAGCACATTGTGTGTTTTCCCGAGCTGTGGCACATCACTGTTATCCTTCCAGGAGCTGTAATAGGGAGCTTGCCTGTGCCCACCGTTTTGGTGCTCTCAGAGCAGGGCTGAGAGTGCTGACAAGCGAAGCAAATGCTGTGTTTAAAAGATAAGCACTTTGAGAGTCCTAACTTGGAACTGAATTGGAGTTCAAAATTCAGGCATTAAAATGTAGAGAGCTGGCAATAGTCTGAAAAGCAATTTCTGTGTGTATTTGCGAAAAGGATATCAGTGGGGGGAGGTGAGCTGTAGAAAGATACTGGGACTTGCTTAAAAGGAGTATGGCTGGTATCCAGGGAATTTAGAAATCGTAGGAAGAAAACTGGAGGTGTCTCAGCAGGCTAGCTGGGGTGTCTGTGGAAATAAGGTACTTAAAGGATGCAGACTGGCACCTTCTGCTAAAGGACAAATGGCCCGGATAACCAGGCAGGAAGGGAGGCCTGAGGAGGGAGCAACTAGATATGGAAGCTTGTGTGGCATGGTGGATGGTCCCCGTGCTAGTGGGTAATGGGTTTTGAAAAAAAAAAAAGAGTTTGAAAAAGAGGTACTGGGAGCTATCTGGGATAAAATAATCCTTATATAGCCTCTTAATCTGTTACATTTAGCTACTGAATCTTCAGGACTCTCTCAGTTATCCTCCTAATGCCTCAGTTGTGTGTTAGTGCCAGTTTTGTTTAACGTGCCCGTCAGTGGTGTGCCTGAAGCAGTGTTCTGTCAGCTCAGGATGGATGGTGACAGCTTTGGTCTCTAAGTCTCAGGCCTCCACTGACCTTGAAGACCAGGAGCCCTGAGCATGCCATGCTGATTAGCCTGGGATCACTGTGGAAATAAATGCCTTACTGCTAAATGCTTCAAGGTGATGCCACGTGCTCTTCAGCTCCACGGTGTGTCTGATGCTCAAGAGCCAAATATCCTGCTCTTTGGGTGACCACTAACACGATGTTTGTGTTGTCAGTTGTCATCTCAGTGTGAGTATTGATGGAAATCTGCAGTAATAGTACACAGCAAAGTTGTTTGGATCCGTTTGGTGATGTAACATATTCCTCAGGGACCCACCACTTTTCAAACCATCCTTTTCCCCTGTATATCTTGAGTCTTCTGCCTTGGCTGTCAGCCACTCGGCAGTAGAGTGCTGGATGCACTGCTAGATCGGGCCAATAAAAAGAAATCCCTGAGCTGCAACTGGTTTGAGAGCTCGAGAGGGAGGCTGAGAGCCTTGGGGAAAATCCCACCTCATGAGGAATTTGCTTGTAGTTACTCTTGCTGGAGGAAATGCCAGATTGCTGCAGTACCCTGCAGCAGCCTGGATTGCTCTTGTTTCTTCAGCTCCATGTCACGCTCCGTTTTCTAACTGTTTAATTGCAGATGGATTGTGGTTTGTGGGTTCACAGCTTTTCTCATCTGCTTTTTGTCAGAGGTAAGCAGATGTACTGCCTGTTGCTCTGTACAGTTGAGTCCCTTGTACAGCAGCTGCTGATGAGTTTGGAGATAAAAAACTCCAGCATATGGAAAACAGGGGATGAGAAGCCAGTTTCTGGGGCTGAGATGCTCTTGTTCTGAAATATATCCAGCTGGTCTCTTATCCTCCCAGGTGTTGGCTCTCTGCTTCGTCCCAGGAAGGTGCTGCCTCCTCAATTCCACGAGCAGCTGGGGGTAGTTAGGGAGACCTTTGGTGTTTGACCCCACCTGCCTGCCTCATTTGAAGGTGAATCCTGTAAGGGAGAGAGCCCTGTGCTCTCCCTGCCAGCTCCCACCCAGCCTGGTGCATGCCGGTGGAATAGGATGCCATTACGTAACTTGCATTGTGTGGTGGTTGGGGGTTGTTAAATCTGCATTTCTAATCCATGCTCAAATAGGAGCAGAACCTGAAAGCATTCTGATTTGCAGTTCCAATTAGATAACCTGGCTTGTGCTGTCAGCCCCTTGTCTCCTGTGCTGTGCCATCCAGTGCATTTGGAGGCCAGGGCTGGAATATACCCTGAGGATGGTAAGAGCTTTTTATTCTGGGAAGTGCTGCTGGGACCAGGGACACCCACTGCATTCCCAGGCTGCCTCCTGGGGTAGTGTCTGAGCATTCCCAAGGCAATAAACACTTTGCATTAATCATTTAAAATAATTTTTAAATGATGGATGTATACTGATTTTTGAATAACCTTCCTAATTATAGTAAATATGCATAAGAGGGCTGAATTACCATGAGGTAAATGAGGTTAGTTCTGGTATTTTAATGTGACTGCTTTGCTGTGCTGCCCATAAGCATTCTTTTGTCATAATCCTAGTATGCAGTTTTTAATCTGTTTACAAATGGTATTTGCAGTTAATTTTTCTCGTGTCGAACCACATCAGTCTTCCAACTTGGTTATTACTCAGCGAGAAGGATACCTGAACCTTTCAGTTCATGGCACAGATATTTTCCATTTAGTCAGACCATGAACAATATAAGGAAATAATTAGCTGAAGTGGTGTTTGGTTTGTGCATGAGCCAGCTGCTAAAGGAGGTAGTCTGAAGATGGTTCACTTGTGGTGGAGGCACCTCCTGCACTGCCTTGGGGTTGTAGCCAAGAAGAAAAGTTTGGCTTGTTAATCCTTGTGGATTTGAGTGCTTGGTAGCTGAGCCTTGGTTCTATTCCAAAACCGATGTGCGCCGCCCCAGGTGTGTCATCTGTAAAGGTGAGACTGACAATTGCAGTTCCACTAAGTCAGGCACTCCTGGTGTTCCTCGTGACCAGGGATGGTGGCATCCTGGATGGATGGATGGCTGTTGCCATCCCCCTGGAAGAGTTGGAGCACATTCCTCCCCAGCAATCCACGGTGGTGTCGGTTGCTGCATCCACCTCTCCGTGCGGTTTCACGGTCCCTGTGGTGGCTGCTGAAGCATGACCTGTGGGGTGAAATACTTGGAGAGCTGTCAGCTCATTATTTGGAGGCTCCAAAGTGAAATTTTACCGAAGGTTTTAGTGTTTGGACAGATTCATTTAAAGCAGATGCCAGGTTTGATTTGAGGGAGTGGCCGTGTGCCGAGAGCTCTCCCTCCACATTTCCAATTTTCTAGGTCACTCTTGGATGCTCTAATTTTTTTTCAGAGAAACAGTTAGCAAAAGCTTTGACACTGATGATTTGTATTCTGTCATCTCAGTCTTGAGAGCAAAGAGATACTTTTTTGGCAAGTTCTCCCCCTCCTCAACCCCCAGTCATCATCATTAAAAGGCTGTCAACAAGCATGAAAAATCCCCGCGTGCCAACTGTAAATGCTAATTGACAGACAAGCAGCTGAAGCGGTGGCTTGTGTAGTGCCTGGCCTGCAGCAGGCTGTCTCCTGGCCCTGGCAGAAGCTCCGTAGGTTCCCCAGGAAGCAGGATCAGAGTGCTCAGTGCCTACATACCTGCAGAGCCAGGCTGGGCTCTGTGCAGAGCAGTGCTATTACAAACAGGGTAAACTAGAGGTGAGCTAAACCCAGCCTCGTGAGTGGGTGTGACGTGTCCTAGGAGTGTGGTCTGGCTTTTTTCTCACTGGTAGGCCTACCTTCCTGGTATTCTTTAATGCTTCTTTTGGGGACAAAAAGCTTGGAAACTGCTTCAGTAAAACTAGCTTTGTTGCTGAAGCCCTGTGCCCTGCTGACACAGTCTCCAAAGTGCTTTTGGAAGGATTGCATCACCTGTGGATACCATGGCTAAGGAATTTTCTCCTTTTTCTTTCCCTCTGTGAAAGCAACCTGTTCCTGTGGGGTTTGTCCCTGCTCAGTGTAGAGCTCTGAGACACGGCTGTGCTGTGTGTGCTCTCTGCAAACAGTCTTTATGAGTTCCTGGCACAGCTCTCTAGGACTATCTCGTGGTAGGGTTGCTCCATTGATCAGTCTGCTGACAGGAGTATTTACATACTTGGCCATAGGGCAGATTTTTTAGCAGCTGAAATGGCTGGGACTGAATTGTATCACTTAGATTAGAATCCAGTGTTGCATCTCCAGCTACCTCTAAGCAAAAAATCCGTGTATAACTGTGTTTGAAAGGTATCAAACAGTAGCACAAATCATTTCTCCCAGTAGTAAAGTCCTGATGCTCTGTTTTGATGAATTTGGCGATTCAGAAAACAGTAGAATCTGTTCATGCCCTTGGAAATCTGGGCATTTCCATGGCCGAGAGCTCGCTGTCCTAGTACTGCAAAGCTGTGCTGCCTTTTAAACCCTTCACTGGTGAGTCAACTCTGTGTTTACTGCTAGTTATGAGGGGGAGGTTCCTGACTGGGAAGACCAGAGAGACATTTCTGTTTCACTCTGGCTTAGAAACAGCCAAGCTGCGCCGAAGTACAGGGTATTAAAAATACAGAGGAATTAACAGACATAGTGCAGGTTGGTGAAAAATCCCAGGATAAAATGCCTGAATGTGGCAGAGATTTGGTGCCAGACACTATATGTGGCATACTTTAAGCTTACCCTTTCCCCCCCCCAGCACTGTTCCCCGAAATTCTCAGAAAATCTTTGTGATTTCACCGGGATCTGCTCAATTGAAATCAGCGCAATTGGACTGAAATTTAGAGTATTACCCAAAAGTTTTTGCACAGTAAAGGAAGATCTAGATGAAGAAGAGTAAGCGGAGACAGGTACTAGAAGAAATAAAGGTGCTGAAAATATTTGCGATGGAATCCAGTAACAAAATGGGAGGATGAGGAATTCAAAGCTACTGAATCTTAACAATGTGTGTCCTAAGCGAAAGACTCATTTTGGAGAGTTAAATGATGATTGCAACCTTGAAAATTACTTTATCAAGAAGAAATCAGTAAGAGAGAGCTTGCTGAAAAAGTGAGCAGGCAATCAGCAGGGTGTTAGGGAAATCAGGGAGTAATTATGCAAGTGACACTTTCTGCAGCCTCCGAAAATGGAATTTGCGGAAGGGACCAGCACCGCCAGCACAACATGCACTTAAATACCATTTTCCATAAAACCAAAAATAATCTTCAGGCTTTCTGGCAAGGTTTGTCCTCAATGGCTGGTGGAAGGAAGAAGCTCTGTGACGGATTGCCCTGCCAGAGGAGGTGTTCTCTAATGGAGTTTTTTGTTTCCTGAGCTCGTCGGCAGGGCTGCAGCTGCCTGCTGAGGGGCTGCTGTTCCTGAGGACTTTCCTGGGCTCACGAGGATGTGCACCCTGCCTTCTCCTCCTGCCTCTGCTCAGTGTGTCCCGAGGCACACGCGGGCATTTCTACCCTGCTCCTGGCACTGCCCATCTCTTGAGTGTGTGCCGGGATGTGATGGGTGCCCTGCTTGGGAGAGGGAGCGTGTCTGTCTTAGAGGGACCGATACTCCCAGTGGGACACCCCTCCACTTCCCTTTCTCACTTGTGTTTCCTCACGTGCCTTAAAGAAAGTGCAAACTCTCTTGTAGATATGTAAAGTGTGCAATACTCCCTGCTGTGAATAGACCCTGAGCAATCAGATTCTGCAAAGGTGCAGCAGCATGCTCTGGGTGTACACACCAGCCTTCAGCAAGGTCCGGGAATGGCTCGGCTTTCTGTCAGGCAAAGGTAAATCCATGTTGGAAAGCAGTGCTTGAGCAGCTGGGTGGCAGAAAGGAACCCTCTCAAAGTGTTCAACATAGGCCTGTTAGGAAAGGATGGCTTTGGTCCATAAAAGGCAGGATGTGAAGAGGAGAGGTGGTGGAACCCTGCTGTGTTCTTTTGTAGGAGTTAAAGGATTGTTGTACTGCCACTCAGTGATTCCCTCCTATGAACTCTTCACTCCCACTTTGCATATTCCCTAGCATCTCCCTCACGTTCTGCACAGCAGTTTATGCATGGGTGTATCGTGACTTCTGAATAATAACTCTAGGAACTTGTTTTCTCGTGTTCATGGTTTGCACTGGAGGGTTTTTGCATGATGAGGCTACTGGGTCAGAGTACCTGAGAAACTTCTGACTCAGCAGAGGTCCCCAAAATAGGCTGGGACCATTTACAGCTGCCTGACATCTGTCTGTGCTAGCAGGCAGCTGCTCTCCTGGGACTTGGGAGACCTGGGTCTGGGTCTCCTCATTGATACCAAATCTCAAATTGTGGTATTGGGCAATCCAGGCTGCCTGCTCTGGCAGCGCCTCCAGTGACAGGAGATGTCTCCTGGCTGTGTGCATCTGTGACTCGGCCTGCCTGCATCCTGCATGCCCAGGCGTGGCCCGTTGTCCATGGCAGATGGGAGCCACCAGGAATCATCGCTGCTCCGGGCAGGAGCCAGGGGAACTTGTACCTGTGACCCATTTTATCTGCATTTCAGCAGAGCTTGTGGGTGTGTTGGCACCTCTCCACAGCATCACGTGTGGATCTGGAAGCAGTGTGTCTGTGGGCAGTGGAGCCCCTCAGGTGCTGCTGCTCAGGTGCTCGAGGCCAGCCTCAGCAAGGAAGGGCTGGCTGCAGAGCAGTGGCTCTGCTGGCTGCAGGGCCAGTGGCAGATTTCTGGTGTTCTTTCTCTGAAGAAATGCTATGGTTTCGTGACTGGCATGAAGACTAACCCAAGTATGAAAATGCTCTCACCTGAGAGGATTTTTCCACGCATTCCTCCTTGAGTAGCTGCCTTGAGGCCAGCCTGGCGGTGGCTGGGGTGAGGGAGTCTGTCCAGCTGCCCCTTGCCAGCACCTGGACTAAAGCAGGTTAAAGCAGTTTCCCACTCTAGTTACTTGTCTCTGCTCCTCCTGGGAGGTGGCAAGGCCTCTCCTGCCTGCTCCCTCTGGAGCTGCCTAATGCAGCCTTGCAGCCCCATGCTAGAGCAGGGCACCGGCTGTTTCCCTCCCACTTCCATGGCAAAGCTCCAGCTAACTGAACTGGGAGGCTTTCTCCCCCTTTCACCCTGTTTCACTTGCAAAACCTTTAGGAACCAGAGCTTTCACCCCTTTCTTTGCCTCTGAGTAACCTGCGTGTGCTGGGCACGTTCGTCATTTACCCCCTTGTCTCAACAGGGAACTCTTACGATCGGTGGCAAAGAAGTGACCCTTGAATACACTCCGTGCCCAGAGTTTTGGCGCTGCAAACGTGTAAGTATGTGCTCAGAGCTGTGTTGTGCTTCCCCTGCTGGCACTCGTGGCACTCGCAGCTCAGAGGAGTCTTAGGTATTTGCTCGGTGGCCAAAATCCCTCAGAGTAATTAATACCTGCCCCGAAGCTCTTGCCTCTTCTAAACTGTGCCTTTGCCTGCCTTGTTTTGGTCCCACCTCCGAGTGCATGTTGCTCTGGTACAGGTAGCCAGATTTTTATGCACAGATCGGCCTTGTCCCTGTGCAGTGGTTCCTTTTTAACATGTGGGAAAAATAGCGTGTGAATCCTTTCTCCTTAAAAACCACAATGAGACAGTGATTCCGCCAGCCGGAATGGAACGGGCTTCGCTCTGGTTCATGTGTAACCACCCCTCTGCCTCACACAGGAACCTGTGGTCTAGCTGACTGTAGTAAGTGCAGCAGAGAAGGAAGCATGGAAATGAACCTAAGTCTAGGCAGCATGATCCAAGTCTAGAGCGTGCCGGAACTGGCCCATTTCTGGGAAGGCACAGTTGCCCAAGGGTCAGTTTGTTCCTGTGCCCTCCCCAAGGTTCTCCCAGAACAGGAACTTGCGGCTGCAGCAGGCTGGAAGTGATTGCTGGAGAAAGGACAAGATTGTTGCCTGCATTCCCACTGACTGCAGGCTGAGAGATAGTAGAACCAATCCCTTCATGTCCTGCTGCAGAGAGTCCCACCTTGACCACTGGATCACCCTGGGCTACAGAGACCCTCGTCCAGCTGACTGGATGCACTCAGCTGCAAGCAGAGCTGTTGCTCAGTGTCTCATCTCTGCTTGCAGCGCTCCAGAGATGGAGACACGAGTTGCAGGCAGTGGTTTCAAATAGCTGTCAGTGGCCTGAGGTGGCTGCACCGTATGTCCCCACTGTTGCCGTGTGTAGCCGTGGCCTGAAGGAGCTTCCTTGTGCCCCACAGCATTCACAAAGCTTGGGTTATAGGAAAGAATTGCTATGAAACAAAAGCAGTGCATTTACAGAGAGCTTAAGGAGGAAGTCAGGAATGCTGTGTTTGGAGAGAGCTGTGAAGCACTTGGGGCACTCGGCTCTCCCCACGGTGGCTCTAGGTGGTGCCATCCAAGGTACCATCCAAGCCTGTACAGCTCTGCCTCTTGGTTAGCAGACACCTCATCATTAACTCTCCAAATTACATCAGTTTTTACAGTTCAGCTCAGATCAGGACTTTGTCACTGCTTGAGGGGTGAGTTCAGGTTAGAGAATGCCAAGGTAATTTTGGACCCTTTGAACCAGCATTGTGCCTAGCAGGGAGCTTTTGATCCAGCATCACTTGAGAGGGGGAGGAGTCCCGTCTCAAGGACTAGGGAATAAATCTGTGCTTAGAAGTTGTGTGAAAGCCCTGTTCCCAAGGCAAACCCAGCTGAGAGTCATATGAGCATTTATCTGCAATTCCAGCCAAGGCCCCTGCTGCCATTACCCATCACTGTAACTTTTTCATGGCTGCTACTTTCTGAAAGCACACTGCAGAGTCTGGAATTCTGGAGCAGGTTGTATCCACTGCCTTCAAAACACGACTTCCTCATGTTGTCCATCTTCCATTGCAGTGTAAGGTGTGTACTGTGGGCTACAGATCTTCCTGTTCCTATTGCAAGCTTCCAAGAGATGGTGAGTATATCTGGTCCCCTGAGCTTGATCGGTAAAAGTTTCATCTATCCTGACAAGTAAGTTTCTCTTCTGGCTTCCCGTGGCATCCCTCTTGGTGGACTAGCTGAGCACTGTGTAGGAGGATTGTTAGTTTTGCTTCACTTAGACCCTTTTTGCCTGCCCACATTAAAGATATTACATGCAATGGGTCGCTGTCAGGTTCTCTGCTCTTGTGAGGCTTGGTGGAGGGGTGTCCTACTGCCCACAGCCTTTCCCTCCTATTCTCTGCCATTGTCCTTCATCCATGGAGTTATGGTTGCGTGTCCTCTGGGACTGTGAGCTGGTACTGCTGGCCATAGGTGAGATGGCTTCCCCTCAACCCGCCTTCCTTGGGAGATGCAGCTGCATGTTTTTAGTGTCACTCAGAGACACTGATTTGCCTCACTTTTGAGACTCTCAGATTAGGATCACAGAATCATGGAATTGTTAAGGTTGGAAAAGACCTCTGAGATTGAGCCCAACCATTAACCTGTCATTGCCAAGCCCACCACTAAGCCATGTCTCTAAGCACCACACCTACATGTTTTTTGAACACTTCCAGAGATGGTGATTCCACCACTTCCCAGGGCAGCTTGTTCCAATGCTTGACCACCCTTTTGGTGAAGAAATTTTCCCTAATATCTAACCTAAACCTCCCCTGGGGCAACTTGAGACCATTTCCATTCATCCTATCACTTGTTGCTTGGGAGAGGAGATTAGGGATGAATCCAGGATTGGAATTGCTGAATTCGCCTTGCTGGCTGTAAAAAACACGAGAGGAGTTCTACAGGAGCTTCTCCTCACCCCGCCAGTACCTCTGCTTTTTGAGGTGGCAGGGCACAAAAGCCAAAGCACACTTTCCTTGAGGTACTGATTTCTTTGGGATGATGGCTGTGCCAACCTTCACCATCCCTGGGTGCAGCGCCTGGGGCCGCAGTGCCGTGAGTGAGTTCTCCAGAGTCCTCTGGCACTGCCTGTGCATTCCAGCCACTGTGTAAGCCTCGACTCTGTATCTTTGAGCAGACTTCTATGTACTGCCCTCCTGCCCCGGGCAGAAGGGCAATACATCAACTGCTGATGCACAGATCTCTAATTACTGAAGCACCATCCCTGTTGCTGTGCTTCCCGTGCTCTGTGGCTCCTTCATCAGTGCCGTGAAGGCAGAATTCACACAACAGCAGCTGTGGGTTGTAATGAAACTGCCCAGGAGCAAATCAAGCAGAGCCTTTAAGCTGCTGTGAAGACAGATTGTGGTGAATGCTTCTTACTGACCTGCTTTTCTTGGGAAAGGGTGCAGTAAGGTAACCTCTCTGTGACTGGGTGAAACAAAACAACTCTCTAGGCATTTACGGTGGTTACTGCAGCTTTGTGACTGATGGGTGTGAAATGGACTTTAATGTGCCTTTCTTACAGGGAGCAGAGCAGGCCCAGAGTCCAGAGGTGGTGCTGAGGGAGAGGACACGTCGGCTGAGCAAGAATTCAGTAAGAGAGTTGCCCTCCCCATCTCTGGGGTTGTGCTCATGCCTGTGTGATTTGCACGGGCAGTTTTCACAGCTGCAGGTGCAAGCTGGTTGCACGTGCAAATTTTGCATGAGGTTCTGTAGCCAAAACTCTGCACGCTACAAACTGCAGACAAATGAGTACAAGCCTGTCCAAGGTGAGCTGTGCTGGCAGCCAAGCAAGGCACCGTGCAGCTTTCCCAACAGTTGCGTGCAAAATCATCGTGTGTTCTGCCATGCCGCCCACTGCCCAAACAGGATGAGAGCAGGGACTTGCTCTCAGGGACATTGAAGAGGGAAGCTTCGCTGTGCCACGTCTTGCACCCTCATTTCCTTCTCTTTGTGGGAGGAGGCTTCAGCAGCAGGTGCAGGGCTGGTGGTATCTGTCTTTGCAGCTTCACAGATTTGGCTTCCCTTTTCAGCAGTGTTAGAAGCTCAGGTAGGGATCTCTCTTGCAGTGAAACTAGGCCGTTCAGAGGCCTTCAAGCACAGAAACTTGTTGGGGTTTATCTTCTCTGAATGGCATAGATAGACTGGGGGGGCAGAGTGTTCCCACATTGTTTCTGCCTCGTCTGTGGTCAGTAGGCACCTGGTAAAATCTGTGATGTGTTTCACTCGGTGGTCAAGGGGATCTGAACCCAGTTTTCCTCTAGCATAGAGACAGGGTGACAGTTACTAGTTGATATTGCTCAGCTGTGGATGACCAGGAGTACATAGTGGGTAGTAAGGATATCACTGCCATAGAGGTTGTCCTGGACATGGGAGGAATGTGTCTAAATCCATCCCTGATTCTTGTTTGTTCAGGGAAGAGCCAATCCTAAAAGGAGGCCGGAAAGCCTCTTGTCTTGTAAAGGAGCCCAACACAAAACAAGGCAGTGAAAGGATGACAGTACCTGAACAAACCTTGTGTTTGCCAAGTGTTAAGACACTGGATATGCAACAGGCAGTACAGGTTGGCCTTTTAGAAGGAGCACTGCTGCAAGGGCCCGAAAATAGGAGAAGAAAAATACCTGCTGAAACATTCTTGTGTGAAACCAGTCCATTTCTCCTCTAATAGCAGAGACAAAGCTTGAAACACCTGAGCAAGAATTGTCAGGTCAACCAGGATCTCCAAAGCAGCCTCTCCAGCCCTCAGTTCCTGCTTCACAGCAGGAATGTCAGCCTCAGGAACAGGAGCCAAGGAAGAGAGATGAAGGGAGAGAGCGTCGGCCCTCACAGGAGAAGAGAAGGGACATGGACCGGCACCAGGATCCACCCTCTCAGAGGGAAGCAGAGGAAGCCACGCCACCAGATGGTGGAGGCAGCAGAAGTGAGTGACACAAAGACCACTTTTGGATTCCTTTTGCTTGCACCCCATGAGGCCATCCACAGAAAGTGCAGCATTTCACTAAAACCTCTGGAGGCTATTTCTGTGTTGTGCAAATCCATGACATCGAGAAGCGAAGGGCCGTCCAGCTCCAAAGGTGCTGACAAATTGTCTTTAGGAAAATTAATTCAGGCTCAGCTGGCTTCAGGGTGGTGCAGTTCACTTAGCACAGCTTCAAAAGTCTCTCGGGCCAGCAGTTAACCCTGGGCTGAGCTCCGAGAAGGGGCTACTTTCTGCTCTGTTTTCTGGGAAGGAAAAGTTAGCAACTGGAGGCAATACTCCGAGCATCTTGCAAAGTGGAGAGAAAAAAGCCATGTCTTTGAGACCTGACTGCAAGAAACCGTGCTCTTACTTTGAGTGGGTTTAGTCACAGTGAACTTGGTTCTAAATTATCTTTTTTTCGCTACTTTTTCTTCCCGGGCCACCTCCCTGATTGTCTCTCAGCAATTATGCTGAAGCGAATCACTCGGTTCACCCCACCAGAGGTGATCGTGGGGCTCCTGGCCCCGTACGTGCGTCTGTCCACGTCCAGCGTGCGCATCATGAAGAACAAGGCCGGGCGGATGGGGCAGACCTATGGCTTCATCGAACTGGAATCCCATGCTGTAAGTAGTTTCCTGCTTTCACCTGCTCTCTCTGTTGGCATCTGAAATCTGTAGAAGTAGAGAAACCACAGGAATATGAGAAATCTCTGTACTCATGAGAGCAAGTCCTCTCTTCTGCCTGTCTGACCAGGTATGGGAATTAGCTGGTACAGCTGTCGTTCTCTGGCTTTAGGAGTCCAAGATTGATTGCTGTCACAAGCTGTGACACTGATTTTCTCACCTCAGTACATTTCTTTGTAGACACTCCTAAACTTGAACGCTTCTTGCATAGACATTTTATTTGCAGAGAACTTGAATTCAGTGGGTTTTGTTTCTAGAAGGCAAGAATCTCAATTAACAGACCGTCCCATGTTGGAGGGTTCACATTTTCTGTGTCTGGGTGGCTCCCAGACTCCATAGCTGTTCTTTGATGTCGGTCCAGAGGGTGTTCACCAAAACACTTTGGGGCAGCAGCAGCCATGGTGCTGCACTGTCTGGCAGCCCTAGGAGAATGCAGTCCCCAGCTGGCTGCTGAAAGTGGTCATAGGACAAGCAGAGAACCTCACGTTGCATTTATCCCTTTTGTCGCATCTCGAACACCCTTCACTGACACTTAGACTAATATTTAGTGTTGTGTTTCTTGTCCTGAGCACAAGACATTCCTTTCAGGCAGACTGGATTTGGAAAATGTGCTGTTTCCTTCTGATGAAAAGTGACATTCTCTTTCCTTTTACAGGAGGCGCTGAGGTTGCTAAAGATACTGCAGAACCTGGATCCCCCGATCTGCATTGATGGGCGTACGTTGGAAGTGAATCTTGCTACAGGGAGGAGAAGGTACAAACAGATGAGGCCGTGGGGTTGTCCTTTTGGTGATGTGCAGTGAGGCTGGAACTGTGTTGTCAGAGCAGGTGCTTAAAGTTTGGCATGGGAATTAGCACAGATGTTCCTACAACCAAAAAATGTGTTGGAGAAGTGAAGGCATCGAAGCTTGAAGAAGCTTCAGTGATTGAGCAGAATGGGATTAGCGATCATATTGCATCTTGTTGTCCAGCCATCAAATCCCATTCTGAGGGAATCAGTGGGTTCAGCTTTTTAAAAAACATGTGGAGAGATTCATCTTTGTAGACACAGCAGAGTGGAGTCCTATTTCTCATGGAGACAGTGGTTTGCCAAATCTGTCTCCTGGGATGGACACAGTCCAGCATGTGGCCAGAAGAGATGGTCTTTCTGCCTTTACTGGTCCTGCTGATCCTTTTGAGTATACAGAGGTTAATATAAAACCAAATTGACATTAACTTGCTGCCTTTATCTCAACAGGAATGACTATGGGGAGCACGGTGACAATTCCTACTATGGCCCGGTAGGTCTGCACAGCTTCCCTGCAGGCTGCTGAAAGGGAGGGAACACTGGTGGATGATGGGCCTGGCTGCCTTAGGCTTTTTCTCTTTGGGCTGCTGAAATACTGCAGAACACGTTTCACCACGTTTGAAGATGGGGTGATAATGCTCGAATGTGCCCAGTGCTGCTCTGCCCCTCACACTGTTTATCATGTGCGTTGAGGTGCAAGTCAGTGCTGCTGGAGGGAGTTTTGGGCTGGGTTACTCGATACCACACTTTACAAAGTGATTTCACTGGTGAGTGATCTCAGTTCCCAGAGTGAATGTCTCCAGTGCTTGTTACTAGACTGCAGGACTCTCCCCATATACTGGGTGGGGTGAGGGCTTCCATATGGTTTGCTATGAGCACCTCTCGTGGAAGCTGCAGAGATCTCGTGCTTTGTGACACCGTCCGTTGCTCCATAGATGAAAAGCTGTGTCTGCTTGTGCTCTGTCTAGGGTGGTTAAATGAGCCCTTCTCCTGATCTTCGGGCCTGCGAGAGGGAGGAGAAGCAATATGATGTTTGTTAAAGAGTCTCTGATCTGTTTGTGTTGTTCACTTACTCCAGGGCAGAAGGGGCATGAGAGACAGGAGGGGTGGCGAATCACAGCGACGCACTAGAGCACAGTGTAAGTTAAACTCTGCTTCACTCCTACTGTGGAGACTTTTCTTCCTTAAAAGGGCACTGACATGTAGAAATCAGCCCAAAAATATTTTTAAAGGCTAAGAGTAGGTTTGTTTGCTACACCCACTTGTGAGTTCCTTTGCCAACTTTGTTTAGTCACATTTTCCTATCTGATGATGTGTTTCTCTCTATTCTCACTGTGCGAAACTACATGCAGATAAAGGAAACTTGCTGCCTATTTTTCCTTGTTGTGGAAAACTCATGGGATAAAATCAGCCTGGCAGTTACTAGAGGAGACAGAAGAAAATACACTTGATGCAGCAATGCCAGTAGCTGGAAGAGCACTCCTGATTGTTTCACTAACTTGTGTATAGCATTACTGAGGTCTGTCAAAGGACACTTTGGAAATGAGAAACATTCCTGACATTATGGGCCTACTACCCTTGAGGCCTTTGGCTTTTCCTGTAGAAATAGTTCACTCCCTTTTCTTCTCTTGAGCTTTCGTGAGCCCATGGGGTGGAAGGGATGTGGGGAGTGTCATCACTTTAAACAGGATATTGTTTGAGAGAGAACAGCTTTTCCTTGTTCACAGGGGTGGGTGGATGTAGATACTCATTATCCCATTCTTGGGGAAATTACTGAATTTCATGACCAAGTGTTGTGGTCTTGTGATCTCAGCACAGCCCCTGTAAATCTGTTTTGATGTGGAAGTTTTGCCAGAGTCCTAAACCAGAATTGTGAAAACTTACCACCCCTCTTACTCCTTAAAGAAAAGATGATGTAGGTCAAGTGATGTGAAGATACTCCTACGTCTCTTGCCAGGAGGAAAAAAAAATTATCCTTTCCCGCTCTTGATCCTTTCACCAGCGTAATGTTTGTTCGTGCTTTTGTCTTTGTAAAAGGCAAGTTCTGCCTTTGGAAGCCTGTGGTGCTAACTCTTGTCTCTCTCTTCAGCACCATCAGATGTGTCCACATACATTTATGATCCTGACACTGGGAATTACTACGACCCCATAGCTGGGACATACTATGACCCCAGAACTCAGGTGAGTGTGTGGGAAGGAAGCTTTAGGTGCAGTATGTTCTTACAAACTGCTCTTCTCTGGAGGGATATTGCAGCCAGATCCTGGAGACGAGCCAGCATAGGGCAGTACAGAGGCAGCTTTGTGTCTTTCACTCTGTCCTCTGACCTGTGTGATAGGGATGCACGTTGTAAAACATCAATTTAATGAGAGGCTAGGAATCCATTAGCTGTGTGTTGAACCAGCTGTAGCTGCCTCTGGCCTCTGAAGCCCTGCCTTTGGAGGGTTTTTTGTCTGCTTTTCCTCGACTAGACTTACAGGCAGAGCATCATTGCTAAATTTTGCTGTAGACATGTGATATGTGACTGTCTGTAATAAAAAATGAACAGCAGAGCTCTGTTTTCATCTGTGGTCTCTTCACTTCTCAATCCTAGCCAGCAATAGCTATAAGCAAGCCAAAAAAGAGCCATCAGCAGAGATTTTCTGGAACTGTAATCTTGTTTTCATGATCCTGGGGATGTCCATGTTGTGGGGAGAGCAGGGCAGTGCTCTGGTGACCTGGCTGTGGTCAGCTGCCTTCTGCCCCAGCAAAGTTCTGAAGCCTTTGCCCTCTGCAGTCCCTTCTTACTGTGCTGGTCTCCCCAGCCCAGCAAGGACAAGAAGCCCAGTGAGAAGATTGCAGGGGTTGGGCTAAGCCTGCTCCAAATGCCTCTTTCAGAGGGAAGTCACGATAGACCGGGAAGCCTCCTCACCCCCGACGGAGAGCAGAAGGCGACGGCACGGGAGCCAAGAACGGACAAGTGACAGGAAGGAGCCACACAGCAGGGACAACAGGGACAAAAAGGACAAAGGGAAAAGTACTTCTGCTAAGGTAACTCCTTCCAGGCATCCCTCCCTGAGGCCAGGAGGCTGAGGGAAGAGAGGTTAGAAAATAGAGAGTAATTAGAGGATTCAAAAATGGAGGGACGGTGAGAGAAGACAACAGGGTCAGCAGCTGGATAGGAACATGGTGGTTGTCCAGCCAGGTGGGACTAAGTTCTTGAAATTTTTCTCTCCTGACATTAAATACAGAATGTCTCATCCCTTCCTTATGGTGAAGGATTCAGACACATCCAGGTAACCGAGACATGTTTCACTCACACTGCCGAAAGCATCCAGCTGTTGTAATAGAGACAACAAAAAACTGGCAGAGACATTTAAACACACCGAGTCAGATGATGATAGAGACTCAGCTCTCCCCCAACTGCAGTTTCTGCCCCCCCCAGTCCCAGGGCAGTGCGCTTCACTGCTGCTCCCAGTGAGCAAATCCTGTCTCCCCAGTGTGGGAGCTGCTGGTTGGGAGTAACTTCCCAAAGCGATGTTTGAGCACAGCCCAGGGCTGTGATACTGACAGGGCCTGAGGAATGCCAGGAGAGTCGGTAGAAGTGATTCAGCCACCCATGCAGAAACTTTGTGTTCTTCCTTGCCTCTTGGTCTGAACATGCTCAGTGGCATGACCAGTCCTGGGCAGCTGGGACTTGAGCGCTGTTAATTGTCCCTGAGGCTGGTAACAAGCCAGCCAAGGAGTCTCATCTGGTGTGGAGGCTTTCAGGGACACTGACCTTGGAGAAACACGGTCCTGTCTGAATGGAGGGTAGAAGCATCTCCAGTAGAAATCATTCCATCATTTTTCCCACTTGCCTTTTTTCCATGGATGCTCAGAAGTGGCTTCCTGGCTGCTCTGACCCCTGTGTTGCTGCTGGCCTAATGCCCAGTCTTGGATTTTTCAGAATGAGCCTGGAGAGGAGAGATTCTTTGCAGAAGATGTGTTCAAAAAGCCATTGCCTCCCTCTGTGAAGAAGGACGAGAGCACGGGCCTGGTAAGACACTCATCTTCCCTGGTCAAGTATGAATAGCTCACGAGCCACTAAATTGGAGCCTATCCTGGGCTCCAGCCCAGTTCTCTGTAAAAGGTGTGAAAGTGAAGCTTCACTCCAGCCTACTGTTTGTGCTGCTGAGCACACAGCTGAGTATCACAGGCTCATCCTGTCGCAGTGCTGACTGCAGTCTCTGGTGCCCTCTGTCCAGGATAAAGGAGATCCTGGAAACCCTGCCATGCTGGCTGAGCCTGGCCATATGTTGTGCCACAGTCACAGCACAGAAAATTGGTGTTGTCTGGCAGCGAGGGTGGCTTTGTACCTGGTCTTCATATCCTTTGTGCACACAGAGAGGTGCTCAAATATGACCTGGCCCTGCCCCAGCTCCCTCACTGGTCTGAGGCATGATTGGGACCACTCTCAGCATCACAGTGTAGCAGAGAGTGAGAGTGGGGCGGGCTGGGACAGCACGGTGAGCTGCTGCAGCTCTCTCTGAAATCACGAGTATGGCTCCAGGAGAGCTCTGGATTCCCTAGAATGGGAATGTCTCCCACCAAAACCACCGCCTCATTTCTGCCAACCACCTGGTTTCCTTGGAGGCCTGTTAGAATGAGTGCTTAGCTGTTGTGTGCTCTGAGTCCATGCTGTGGCAGTCTCAACCCCTGATCTCGACTGTTTCAGACTGAGACTGGAGAGGAGAAGTTCTCTGCGGAAGATGTCTTTAAAAAACCTTTACCTCCTTCTGTGAAAAAGGAAGAGAGTGCAGCCCCAGTAAGTATCTCCATGGGATTGTATTTGCCCTGTTTGAGCCTGGGTACAGGACTAGGGAGGCTCAGCACAGCCTGGCTGCAACCTCGAGTGCCAGAGGTGCCAGAGATGTTTCTCATGCCAGAGGAGGGAGTGCTGAGGGTGGAAGGCAGTTTGTTTTTTAAGTCTGACCTTATTTGTGGGCTTCTAGCATGGGGAAATTTGATACCTGCATTTAAGCAGGATCTCACTCAACCAGTCCTAAGGCAGAAAACTCTTCCAGCCGCCTCCAGGCTGAGGAAGGCCAAATCCCACTGATCTCTGTTTCTAGAGGAAGTGAGTGACAGCAGCTCGCTGCCAAACAGCCACGGCCTCGGTTGGCTTCTTGCGCTCAGGTGTGTGGCAAGTTGGAAAAGCCTGGCACCAAAGCACGGCCTGTCTAGAGAGCAGAAGGGCTTCCACCCTGTGGTGTGAAGGGAAGGAAGCCAGCCAGCTCCTCTCTATTCCCTGCCTGTGCTGCTGGGAAGCAACTCTCTGCCTCTTGGACTGGAGCAGAGATGGGAGTCACGGGGAGATGGGTTGGGGAAGCAAAGCCCCGCTGGCCAGGCGGGCTTGATGCTACAGATTGTCACACTTTTCTCCCACTTCCCTCAGCCCAAGGTGGTGAACCCTCTGATAGGACTTCTGGGAGAGTATGGAGGAGACAGCGACAATGAAGAGGAGGAGGAAGAGGAGGAGCAGTCCCAGGCTCAGTGGCTGCCGCCTCCCCCGCACCCACCGGCGCCGCGCGAGGAGCAGCCGCGGAAGGCCAAGGCCAGCGACGACAAACTGACTGACTGGAACAAGCTGGCCTGCCTGCTGTGCAGGAGGCAATTTCCCAACAAGGAAGTTCTCATCAAGCACCAGCAGCTTTCCAACCTGCACAAGGTACGGGGAAGCTGGGGGCTGCCGTTGGCTCAACAGCTTTGTGAGCTGCAGGGAAAACGCAGTGGTTGGGTGAGAAGAGCTGTGCTGAATTTGACACAGTAGCAGGCAAAGTTCCCCCAAAAGTCTGTTCAAAGCATTGTGTGAACTGCTTGTTCCTGCCACGGGAGTGCTGTAACATCAAGGTGTGACTTTGTAAGCTGTAGTGAGATAGCTGAGGCTTGGGGAGAGTGGGGTGCTGGCACACACGAGTGTGAGAGCGGTGAGAACTTGGCACGTGCACCCCCATGTTCTGCGCTGCCTTTGGGTTCTTGCTTTTAGGAGAGCCAAGCTGCACATGGGTTAAAATAGGACCGGTTGCCTTCCTTACTGCAGGGAGGAAGGGCTCCAGGCCTCTGTGGGGGAGCAGGTAGTCTGGGCTGCAGGAGAGGGGCTGCTGTGCCTGGTATAGTGCAGCTACAAGAGCATGCTGCTTTACCTGTGCTCCTTGTAGGTGGAGCAGATGACCCTGACAGCTTGTGTTCTCTGCTTGACACTGCCTTCTGTCTTCCTCCTTCCAGCAAAACCTAGAGATTCATATGAAGATTAAACGATCCGAGCAGGAGCTGGCGTATTTGGAGAAGAGAGAGCGTGAGGTGCGTCTGCGGTGGTGGGCAGGCGGCTGCTTGTGCTTCTGCACTGAGGGGGTGGTGGTCCCAGGCAGACCTCCACTTATGCACCAGGTATCACCAGGCATCCACTTAGGCACCAGGCATCAGATGCCTCCCAAAAGTGAACTGTGGGCTCACTCTGCACCGGGACCTGTAGGTAGTTCTGTGACTTCTAAGAGCAGATCTCGCCCTTCACGGCAGGGTCTGAGTGTGGTTCTGTTGTCCTGCAAGCCAGCACTGGGCTCAGGGCTAAGCGGGACACAAATTTCCATCTAAAATTGATGGGCTGTATGGGCTGCTGCTGCCTGGCCAGGGACAGGAGGGCTGTACCTGTCCATTGTTCGGAAGGTCACAGAGCTGCTCTTGGTGCTGTAGCTGGAAGGCTGCAACAACAAGTCTGGATCAGCCCAACAGATGGCATCTGAACAGAACAAGTGGATTGTTGGATGTGAGTATTGAGTGTTTGTGAGTCCCCAGGACAGCCTTCCAGCTAGCTGAGGATCAGATGAGGCCTGGATGCAGAGCAGTCTCCTGCGGTGTTGAATCCTTCATAGCTCCCGTACTTACTTTGTTCTTTCTGTTGTGAAGGGGAGGCATAAAGACAAAGGAAATGACCGGAGAGAGAAATTCCAGCAGATGGATTCACCAGAGAGGAAACGACTCAGATATGACCGGGACTCGGAGAGGTAATGGCTGTTCTGGGTTAGGTCTCTTTGGGGATGCTGGTGCTGGGATGGGATGTGTGCTGCTGGCAGAGCAAGGCTGGGAATTGGCCACTGGGGTAGATGTGCAAAGTAACAGCCAGACAGACCAAGACAGAGTTCCTCAAAGTGTGAGCCTGTTGTGCTGCAGGACATCTCAGACAGGTCAGGAAAGGGCCAGGGTGGAAACAAGGGTTTAGGGCAAAGCAGAGATGAGCTGCCTGGTGCTGGAGGGGTGAGATGGGGATCTGAGTGTGTCTGGCTGGACACAGAGAGCGGAATGCAGCCTGTTCCTATCCACCTCGTCCTTAAGGCACTTGCTGCCCTCCTGTCCTGGCATCTAGCCATTGAAAGAAAGAGCAAAGCTGTGTTTCATCTGTTCCCTGACTCAGAGGAACGCTGGGAGCTGTTTCCATCTCGTTCCGAGTAGGTGGAGGAAGAAAGTGCGTGCTGTGTGGAGTTTTCGACAGGCCTGCCTGCCTTGAGCTCGCGTGTTCAGTGGGCTGAGGAACGGCCAGGCATGTGTTGAAGATAGAACTGGTTATGTGCCTGTTTTCTTCTGGCACAGCACCTCAGAAGGAGACCTTTCCTCTGTGTCTTGCAGTTGAAACATCCACATCTTCTCTTCCTTCTGTTTTCCTGGAATAGCTGTAGATAAACCAAAACTGTTTGCGTGCAGTGTCACCAGCAGCCAGAAAGGAGAAATTGTCTGAAGGAAGAGTCTTTTATGCTGAGAGGTTTTCAAAACTGGGGCTTTTGGTTAATGGTCTTGGATGAGTAATGAGGTGGGAGAAAGGGTGTCCGAATCAACACTGCATCTGTTGAGCTCTGTGACCACAGCACTGGGAGAAGGGAAAGATCTGTCAGAGCAACAGGGATTAAACTTTGTTTTCTTGCTATTGCTAAGATTCTAATTAAGAAGTACAAGCATAGAAGGCTCCTGGCTTGCTTATACTGTAAATATTTTGGAGTCTGAGCTCATTTCCTTTGCCCTGGTGTATTTCCCCCTGAGGTGGGACAAGAAATTTTGCAGTCAAAGGTGTGTGAGCTCTGCACTCAGGATCTGCCGTGGTGGTTTCCTTAGGCGGTGTGCTTCTGGCAAGAAACTTGGATATCCCTCATGAGAGGCTGAAATGTCAGTGAAGGTTCTTTTAGCAGAACTAAAAATCCCTGGCATGTGTTTGAAGCATTGCAGGACTGGACAATTGATTCTGGCTCTTTTGCAGTGACTATGACCCAAGGCTTGACAGTAACAACAAAGGGAACCAAATGGTGCAGTCTCCGGGGTGGAAGAAGGGCTTTGGCCACAACCAGCAGGGCACAGCATCACCAGTGGAGGTGAGTCTTCCTGCCTTTCAAAGCACACCACTGTCCTGCAGCCCATAATGTTTCCCAGGACAGCTGGAGGGGGTTCAAGGCAGGCTGCAAATCTCGGCACCCGCTTGATGGAATAATATGTGTGCACTGATGAACTTTGCAGGCTGGGAGGGGCCACAAGTATGTTGGCCGTAGAACAAGGTTGGAATTTATGTGGATCTGGAGGTGTTGAAAATAGAGTAACAGTGAACAGGAAGGGCGTGAGCATCTCGTTAGTACCTACTCAAAGTCAGGCTGGGGTTTGAACAAGTCACCAGCTCGATTCTCTACAGCCATGTGAGCTGGGGAAACAGGTGAACTTCTCCTGGAGAAGTGTGAGCATAGCCAAAACCACGGGGCCCAAGGTGCTCTTTATCTGCTCTGCTTAGCACTTGTGAGGCTCTTGCTGCCATTGCAGACTCTGGACATCAGAAGATGATGCCAAGGTACAGCACCTGGCAGGGAGCAGAGGCCCATCGGCAAAGGATGTCAGGGGTGGGCAGGGTCAGGTGGATGCTGCCTTCTGCGACAGGCTGGTCTTTCAGTGGACCTTAATTCACTGCAGAGGGTTTATCACAGAAGCAGCCTGGGCCAGGGGCTGCTCTGCCTTGCCCAGGGCCGTGGTGGCAGGTTTGTGGCTGGCCAGGTGCTGTGATGTCCATGCTCTGCTGAGGGACAGGCAGCTTGGAGCAGGGCTCACGGGGGTGACATTCAGCCTGCAGTCAAGTAGATCATTAAAGCAAATATTTGAGGCCTCGTGACGCATGTTTGCTTGAGCCCACATACCCGAGGCAAGAGTCCCTCTTCAGTGCATACAGCAGGAACGGGGGGCCCCAGCTGCTGCTCAGTCCTCGTGGTGCGGTCCCCATGCCCATAAAACAGGCTTTGTCCAAGAGCCAGCTCCAGCGCCGCACCCTGGGAGGTCTGAGCTCCCGTCAGGGCTCCCTGTCTGGACGGGGAGCTGATGGCAAAGCACAGCCCTCTCATAGTTCATAGAAAGGCCAGAAGAGATGTGCTTGCCTTTCACTTCCAAGTCGTGCTGGGCAAAGCCCTGTGACCATGTCAGCCCCACACAACTCTGATCTCCTGGCCCAACTGGTGAGATCTCTGGTATTCAGGTAGGTTGGAGTGAAAAGCCAGAGAAACTTCCAGCCTCGGGCCTGCTCTCCTGGGCTGGCTCCAGGCAGGTATTGCTGAATAATGCAGGTGCTGGCTGCAAAAGCCAGTCCTTGAAAACTGGTTGAAATTGCAAGCGAGGTACCAGTGCCCATGGGAGCTCTGTTAGAGAGAACAGCTGAGCTTGTGCCAATGCAGGCTAACAGCAAACAGCTCCCCTGGAGCCCAGCTCTCGTCAGAGCTTTCCTTTGCTCCGTTTCCATCCTGGCTCGCCCGCGGCTGCCGGCACTGCCTCTTGGCTGCCCACTCCTCCGTATGCTCCTCCACAGCTGATCCCTGGGGTTTGATTCCCACCGGGCATTTGCTGGCTGCTTTTATTGCCCGCAAAGGGTCTGTAGTTTTTCCCAACCAGCTTTTGGAAGAACACGGAGCGTTTGCTCTTCCTCTGCTCGTGGATCCACATGGGAGCAGTCAGCAGTCCTGAAGCAGCCCAGGGAAGCTTTTTATTTATGGGAGGAGAAATCACTAACACGAGCTGTGTGTCTGTTTGCAGGCAGAAAACAGGAGGAAGGGCCCTGGGCTGGGGGCCCCAGGGAAGCCCCCCAAGAGGCAGTCCAACGAGACCTACCGCGACGCCGTCAGGAGGGTCATGTTTGCCCGCTACAAGGAGCTTGAGTGAACGGTGGAGGAACCGGTGATCTGTCTCTCTCCATCTCCATCTCTTTCTCTCTGTGTCATGTTCTTTTGAAGGTTTGGTCTTATTTTTTTGTTTTGTTTTTTTGAATTGTTACAGGTTTTGCTGCTAGAATTTTTTTAATAAAACTGAAAATTTGTCAGTGCTTGTCTTGTGGCTAAAATGGTGTGTTTTAAAAGCATGTGATGCTTTGAAATATTTCCATTGTGTTTCGCTCTCTGCTGATGAGGTCCCTGGGAGTTGCAGCTGTGTCAGTGGGACTGGAGCAGGTTTGGTAGCTTGGAGACCCTACCAGCGGTGCCACTGTCCTGCAGTGTGTTCCCTGACATCTCAGGGACGGATGCTCCTGGTGCCATGTACTCCTGGGTCAGGATGGGAGCTGGGAGCAGAGAATGCCCCCAAGGCCTGGGAGGAATTCAGGAGAAGGAGTGATCTGTGTGGGATTCATCCTGGCAGCTGATGAGGTCAGTGGGGTTCAATTAATAGCAAGAGCTTAATGGCTCAAGGTGACCTCATTAGCGCTGGGTGTTGTCTGGGCGTCCCAGCCAGGGCAGAACATTCCACATGGGGTGGGCTGGATCTGGTGGCAGTGTTGTGTGAGGACCCTCGTGGGGACATAACCATGCTGGCCCAGGGTGTTGGGAGAACAGGAAAAGCCAAATAGGTGCTGCTGGCCTGTCCCAGGGAGGTGTGAAGGCAGCTCCTGGGCAGGAATGTGTAGCAGGGGCAGTTGGACCAAAGCAGAGGGCAGTTTGTGTGTGTGAGCACAGCAGGGCCCACGGGTGACAAGGGTGAGTGTGGCCTGCAGGGATAAGGATGATGCCAATGGCAGTGGGAGCAGATCTCATGCCTGGTGAGGAGCTGGTACCCACCACCACCTTCCTGTTCATCTGGCAGAGAGCAGGGGCTGACACTGCTTTCAAATACCCCAAAGAAGGGAAAGCAGGAGACGTGGAAGCTGAAGACAGCAGGATTTGGAGGTGAAGAGCCACCTGCAAGAGCCGACAACTTCCAAAGGCAGCAGAAGAGCTGTCCAAGCTGTGTTTCCTGTCTCTGGCACAGGCAGTGCCACAGGAGCGTGGAGGACTCGCTCACAGCATTGCGGCCCCTGGTGCTACACCCAGGGATGGTGGAGGTGGGCATGGGGCTGGTGCGTACATGGGGGTGAGGGCCTTTAGTCTGCCTGGGGAGCTCCAGGCATGCAAGGGATGAATGGGGAAGGTGATGGACTCCTGAGGATGAGCTCCCACACAGGGAGCAATGGTGGTGGCATAATAAGCTGGTGCTGTCGAGTTTGGAAATTACCCATGCACGAGGGGGGAAGAAGTATGACTGTGATGGGGCATCATTTTCAGGGAGGGAAGAGGGGAATCTGGGTGCAGATTTGCAGCTGCTGCACAGGCTGTGCTGCACCTGGGTGTGTGGGGCACCTGGGTGTGCCAAAAATGAACACCCACAGAGCATCATTCCCAAGACAACCAGAGGGAGCCTTTACAGCTGCCAAACGTGGGAACCCATTAGCTGATTTTATTAATTCGCTGAGTAGGTCCATGCATCTCGGTGAAAGCCTGTTAACGGCTGATAATACGTGATTAATTAGAGGATAATAAACCAGATAAATGTAAGAGCAGCTTCCCTTGGACAGATGGACCACACTAAATAATGTATGTTCCTTGGCTCAGTCGTGTGCTTGCTTGCTTCTAGTCCGTGATGTGCGTGTGTGAAAGGAGAGGCAACACAACACTTTCCTTGCAGGCCCATTGCCAGGGCTTAAGTCAGGAACAGAAAAGGAACAGGAACAGACTGCTGTGAAAACAGGGGGGAAAAAAATTAATTAAAAATATCTACTTGCAGGATGTACCCGTCTCCAATCGAGAGAAATCCTTTTTCTGTCTGTGGTGGTAGATCTGCCTCCCATTAGTTGGATTAATCATAGAAATGCTTGGTGTGTGTGCTTCTACCATTTTGAGGATCGTAGTAAATGATCATGGGAAATCAGGAATATTGTTTGTGTTGTAAGAGGTGAGAGCAACACAGTGTTACTCCCACAAGTGTGGGATTTCGGGGATGTGCTGTGTGTGGCTTGGGAACACCTGAACTGTCGGGAGTATCCCGGTGCCAGCCCATGGAAAATCAAGGTATCCCCTGGATAGATACTGACTGAATTCCTCGAAATTCCACTTCCCCGAGGTAACCCAGTGTGAGCTCCTGTGTATTCCCTTGATGTGTGTGTATAGACTGTACATGCAGATCTCCATAGGCGTGGCATCTACCCACGCTGTGCATCCACAGGGGGATATGCAGGATTGGGGAACGTGGAGCCCTCCGCTGGGGCTGGGTTGAGGTGACTGGAACGAGGATATTAACAGACTGGAACAGACAAATAGAGTGAGAAGCTAAAAGCATCACAAAGAAACACCGAGCCAGAAAACATCATATTCTCTTGGGAAAACAGCAGCGTAGTCGGTGATGCAGAAACCCCAACTATTTATCCTCGGTGCAGTGGTTTTGATGTCTTTAATATTTTTTAAAGGATGGTGACCCAAAGCCATAGCTGAATTGCAGCTACCTTCATATCTTATAACTATTTTGCTTTTATTTCAGAGATTACTCACCACTGTGCTGCTGCTCTGGCTGTGTTCAGCACGTTGCCTTGTGTGCCATCCTGTGGTGACGGGTATGGCTCAAGCTGCAATTTATTTTTATTTTTGGCAAGTCCTAATGAGAGAATCGGAGCAGCTCACAGGGTAAGTCCTGTGCTGGAGCAGTTGCTTGGCGTGCAGATGTTACACACAGGAGGAGGACTGGGGTGACCCATCACCAGCACTAAGGTTGGGATGAATGGAACTGTGTGTACAAAAAGCCCAGGGAGAAAAGGCAGAACAAGGGGGTTGAAGGGGTTGTTTTATTTAAAAGGAACAGGCAACAGGAGCTTTGGACTGAGAGTGGAACCAAAGGGGAGGTTAAATCCACCATTTAGAGGGTTGGAGGCACTGCTGCTTGGACCCCTGTCCAAGGGAGTGTCGATCTCTGAGCTCTATCGGTCACACAGTCACATGCAGGAGGCTGCTCCAGACATCTGAGAGGTTCTGGAGCAAGAGCTGCTTTTTTCCCCCCTTTCCCAATGTAAAGCAAGTAGATAGTCTTAGATTTCCAATATTTATTCATATTAATATTGATACAGCAGTGACTCAGGCCCTTTTAAGTGAAACATATTTATGTAAAGAGCCGGAGCTGTGCTTTGTAAATAGAAAAAAACGGTAAGTTGGGCTGAGGGAAGTGTTTGTAAAAGGGAAGAAGAGAGAGAACCCAGGGAATGCACTCCCCTCTGCAGCAGTGACCTGCCTCAGGGAGAGGAGGGCTGCTGGAAGGAGGACGAGGCTGGGGGTCGCCCCTCAGATGCCAGATGAATATGATGAACAATTTTGCTCATTTCATGTTTTAAGACTCGAGGAACAGGAGTTCAGTGTTCAGAGGAGGTTGTTGCTCAAATCATGCCCCCGTTTCCATGTAGGTTCCCCATTTCCTTATTTATCCATATCCATACAAAGACCATTCTGTTCTTTGTTCCTGCACTGGGGACGTTACGCTTTCAAATGTCACCAAGTATAATCTTTGTGAAGCTGCACTTTAATGGACTTCCTTTTGGTCGCACAAAGCTTCAAAGGAAGATGAATGACACCACAGTCAGTCACACAGAGCCCAGAATAGCCGGGATAAGCACGGACACGAGCCCTTGTCCAAGCTTCGTGTGGATCTTTCTTGCCAGCACGTTTTGAAGGGGCTGTGGTCTGGTCAAGCTGCTGCTGGTGGGTGTGTGGGTCTGTACATGTGCTGCTCTGCCCTTTTGCAGCCTGGGGGAGGCCGGTCCTGTCCAGCTGTTAAAGTGCACCTCCTTTCCCTGTGGAGCGCTTGGGAGCGCTGCAAGGAAGCTGGGAATGAGAGCATTGCCCCCCAGGGACAGAGTCCCCCCGTCCCACACAATGGAAGGATGGGCTGGTCCAGAAAAGGCAGAGGGCTGGGTAACAGCTTGGAGCTCACCCCTGGAGCTGCCCCAGCCATCACCCCACAGGCACTGCTGCTGTTGCAGGCACCAGGTGAGCATCTCCTGCCCCAGGACGTCCCTCTGCCCACCTACAGCAGGATTTCACACTGCCCCAAGCTGGGCTCCATCACCAGGGAAGGAGAGGATCAGCCTGAGGAGCTGGAGCTCCTGTGTCGGGGTGGTTTGGACTCCCATTAAGGAGAGGCAGCAGGAGCAGGGTCACCCCAGCTTGTCACAACAAGCTGGCACCAAAGCTGCCTGTAACTCCTGTCCAAGGTCCATCCATGGGATGGGGCTGCCCACCTCAGCCTGGAGTCTGGCCAGGAGAATAGGCTGGACCAGCAGCACAGCTTGAGAGAGTGCTCACAGCACTGGCCTGGCCTTAACTGGAGTCCCCAGCCCAGCGGGCAGCAGATGGGTGGGTGGGGGCTCACCTGAGGCCATTTAGTGTCCCCAGGGCCTCAGCAGGATCTTAGGTAACTCCCTTGGGTCCTTCTATTTCTGGGGCATAGGAGAGGGGCCAAGCAGCTCTCTTGCACAGACAGCAAAGTCCCCTTTCCCCAAAGTCCTGTTGGGCTGTGCCTGATCCATTCATTTGGCTCTGGGGTGCACTTCTGAAATCCATCTCAGGACTTCCCCCACTTTTGGATTGTGTCCTGAAGCAGCTCAGGAGAGGTCTGGCTTGGGCCAGTATCAACCAGATTCCTTTCAGATGAAACCAAACCCAATATGCTCCAGGAATGCACCTCATGCTCCCCAGCCACTGATGGGCGTTCAGGCTGCAGGATCAGCCCAGAGCCTGTCTGGAGCTAAAAAACACCTTGTAAATCACAGAATCATTTAGATTGGAAAAGACCTCTAAGATCACTGAGTCTGGCTGTTAACACTGCCAAGCCCACCACTAAACCTTGTCCCCAAGTGCCACTTCTACATGACTTTTAAATCCCTCCAGGGATGGTGACTCCACCGCTCCCCTGAACAGCCTGTTCCAATGCCTGACAATCCTTTCAGTGAAGACATTTTTCCTAACATCCCATCTAAACCTTCTCTGGCAAAACTCGAGGCCATTTCCTCTTGTCTTGTCCTCTTGTCCTGATTAAACCACAGCACACTTGTTGCCTGGGGGAAGAGCCTGAACCCCCCCTGGCTCCACCCTTCTGTTGGGGAGTTGTAGAGAGCAATAAAGACCCCTTTTCTCCAGGCTGAGCCCCCTCAGTTCCCCCAGCCCCTTCTCATCAGCCTGTGCTCCCAGCTCCACTGCCCTTCTCTGGACATTCTCCAGCACCTCAATGTCCTTCTTGTAATGAGGGGCCCAAAAGTGAACACGAGATGCGAGGGGAAATGTATAATTAATACATCGGGTCCTTGGATCCCTGTGTCTGCTCCTGCTGCACCGAGCTTGTGCATTGGAGCCCAAACCCTCCCAGATTTCCCTTTCCATCACATTTCCCTCTGGAGTTGCCCGTGGGCCCGTGAGTTTCCCTTCTAACCCCGGTGCCTGTGTCCACGAACCTCTCCCATTCACCCCGCTGCTCTTTGGCTTCCCAATCCACCACAGGAGCCCCTCATCCGGTGCTTTCCTATCCCTCTCCATGAGGTGGGCCTCGAGCTGCAGGGATGGAACTTCCCGGGAGAAGTCGAATATTTCCCGGTGGCTCCGTGGAAGCCCGGCAGCTCCGGCCGCTCCAATCCCGCACCGCTAGATGGCAACTGCGGTGTGCGCATGGAGGGGACGGACCAGACGGAGCATTCCCGCAGCCGGGGCTGGCTATGAATGAGGGGCTGCCCACGGCTGTCCTCTCCACCTCCGGCTCCTCCTGCCGCCTCCAGCCTCCAGGTGCTCTGGGTTCTTTGGGAGGAGACGCCGGAGCCGCTGGGCTGGCGGCAGGGTGGGCATCGCCGCTGGGATCCCGCTGGCCGGTGAGTAATGAGCGATGGGTTTAATTGTTGGTGAGCTCGGGCAGCCCAGGCTGCTCCGGGCTGCCTCGGTTCGCCCCCCGAGAGAGCTGCCTGGGGGAGCATTCCCAGCGGGAGCAGCTCAGCCCGGGAGGCTGAGCCGGGGTTCATCCGTCGTGGGTTCGTCTGCTTTCGCTGTCAGCTTGGTTCTGTTTTACAGCTCGGTGCAGAGGAACTCCTGAGTGACTGGGTCTTACCCCAGCCCCTGCAGAGAGAGCAGAGCTCGCTCTGTTTGCCCTGGCATGCCACGGTAGAAAAGTTCTACTGATCTTTATACTGTCATGGAATGGTTTGGGTTGGAAGGGACCCTAAAGATCACCTTGTTCCAACCCCCTGCCACCACCTTTTACATTTGTGTTGTATCTATTAACGCTGTAACTTGGGTCTCAGGAGGTCTTGTGGTTTTTTACCATGGTGAAGCTGTTTCCAAAGCTGGTTTTTCCAGGGTTTTTCGGCTTCAATGCTGTGCTTTGCTGCTGAGGTTTAACAGCCTAAAACCCCACACTGGGATAATTGTCACTAGCCCACGCTGGGGGCTTTGCCACTCCTCAGAGATAACTTTGTCAGATTTCTCCCTCCCTATCGCATAAAAATCAATCATTTGCCTCCTAAACAGTTGTGACATCTCGATCTAAGGCGAAAAAAACCAGCCCCCCTGATCAGTGGGGGAATTGTCCTCTGCTTGGGCTTTATGGAATCTGTTGGGACAGGGAAATTGCGTTTCTTCAACCTCCCTCTGCAATGCCTCAGCTCTCGGAAACTCGGGTCAAATGATACAGCAGGCAGAAAAGAAACAGAGCCTGAGAAATGCTGGGTGCTCTCCAAAGGAGTCCCTTAACTAATGATCCTTCTGCTTGGAAGCATCACAGATCTTGGGTATGGACGGCTGGGAGTCGGGAGCCTGAGTGTCCTGAGAGTGAGGAGGGGGTGGTTTGGTGTGAGGGGCTGATACTCAGCATGAGGGAGGAAGGAGAAGGCTGAATGGTTGTTTATGTCCAGAAACAAATGACAAAACACTTGAAGAACTTAATTTAAGACAAAGAGGGTTATTTCTTTCTTTCTGTCCTTGAAATAAGACTACCCTTGGCATGAATCACGGCTCCTGAGCATGTGGCAGCCTTAGAAGGCAGCCAGGCCGTGGGATGCGCTGCCCACTGGAAATCACCTCTGGTGAGCCTGCCCTTAGTTAAGAAGTTTATTGCCCTTAGAGAACCACTGCATTGATCCATCTGCTGAGCACCGTCAGGAAACTTCTGCTAAACTGGAAACCAGCATTTTTTTCTGCAGCCAGAAAACCCCTCGAGGGAAGGGGGGAAAGTGCTGCAGGAGATCTGGCCCCAGAAGTGCGGCCGCCCCGCACACATGCCGGCCACGCGCCCCATGCACGAGCCACGGGGAGCTTTCTCTTTGCCAAGTGGAGCGTGGCCCAGCTTTCTGCCGGCCACTCCTCGCTCAGCCTTCAAAGGGAGGGGGTCAGGCAGCCCTGATGGGTCACTGGCTTGACACGACGGGCTGCTGGAACAGATAGATTTCTCCTGCCGAGTTAACGGGGTTGAAAACGACAGAGACACAAACACCCCGGTGATTAATGAGCCAGGGATGGGGAAGTCAATCTGAAAGCCAGGGCAGAGATATCAGCCCTATAAGAAATATGGGAGGAATTCATCCCTAATCTAATCTCGCTGAATTCCACAAGCGTGTAAGACAGGGATCATTTGCTGCAGTTCCTTAGGTTGAGAATTAAACAGGAAACCCCCAAGGATGTGAGATGTTCTCCCAAACACCATCGTGCCTGTGCTCGGAGGCTGGAGAGCGGCTGTTGTGGTCTGAGCCATCTCTTCTGGCTGGACAAGAGGTGATGCCCAGGCTGTGGTGCTGCCAGCAGCAGCATCCAGCAGCACCCAGCTCCAGGACAGGGAGCTGGAGCCAAGTCTGGGGTCCCTGGCAGCTCTGGCTGCTGCCAGTGATGCTCTTTGCCAAACCAAGCCCGAGCTGGCAGAGGTTCTAGATGAGGGTTCTGCTGCCTCACTCTCTTGCCGTGCTCCTGTGACACCCTCTCAGGGGCTGTTTACAGCAAGCATGAAGATTTATTGTAAATTTTGGCTCCCAGACTCTTGGAGCTGCCTCTTCCTCCAAGTTTGGTCTATCCCCACTCCGTCTGGGATAACAGTGAGAGGTGGCTCAGAGAGCCAATTAGATCAATTAGATCCTTACAGGCACTCGCTCACATGGTTACAAACCTGCAGAGTCACAGACATCACTCAGCTGATTTATCTCCTGGCCCGGGGGGGGCAGGCAGGAAAGGCTTTGGGATGGGGAAGAGGGGGTCACACCCAGCCTCGCCTGCCCTTTTTGAGGAGCCCCCCATTTGGAGGAGGTCAGATCAGGGGATCCTGCTCCCCACTGCTTGGAGCAGGGAGCAAAGAGGGGAGTGGGAGCAGGGAGAGAGGAAGAAAACAGCTTTACCTGCCCTGGACTGGGTCTCCATCTTTGGTCCTCTCTGGTCATTGCAAGCCACCTGACACCTCCCTGCTCCTGCCCTGCTCCCAGGAGCTGGCTGCACCTTCTCCAGTGCTTTTTGCCTGGGGAAACTGAAGCACAGGGTGGCAAAATGACCCGTGTAAGTGACGGTGTGTGTAAGACTCGCAGTGCAGAGGACCTAGTCATTTTCCCTCCCTAAAGACTGGATTATCCCAAATCACACCCATAAACCCCCAGCATCTCCTTGCAGGTAGATGCCATGAATGGCAGTGGTTCTGTGGTGCCCAGAAGGGAGCACCCTATACTCCTGGCAGAGATAAGCCTTCATTATTCCCCTATGTGGTCACTGTAGGATATTTGGGCTCTGCCACCTCCATGCTCAGTGATTCCATGAACCCCCTGATCTCCCCCTGGCTCCACTGTACCTGCAGGCATGCCATGCACGTGCTCCAGACCAGCACAACCCCTCTCCACCATGGGGATGGCACGGCACGGAGCACAATTTTTGCCAACATCAGCCCCAGTTGACTTGGGAGCCTGCCCAGGACCTGGTTTCCCTGGAATGACACCGTTCACAAGCACTCAGCCGTGTGGGGTTATTGTTCTGCTCTCGTGTGCTGGCGAGCTGCCATTTATTGTGTGCAGGAACTCCCCTTCTTCTCCCACCATCGGGTCCAGGTTTATTTCCCCCTTTTCTAGGAGGAGACCACTGATGTCAGCTAACTTGGCCTGAGCTCTCTGTAGTGTGAAAAGGAAAACAAGGGCTTTCAGTTTCAATCTGTCCCTTGTCCTCTGAGAGGAGACCTGGCCTTCCCACGGAGACCTGCTCCCACGCAGGCAGGCGGTGACATGGTGACAGCTCTGCCACCGTGTGCCGGAGCCACGTGCATGGAGTCAGGCTCAGTGCTGAGCTGCTCTGTGCTCTAGGAGGACGAGCTGCTCTTTGGGGGAAGATGAGACACTTGGGGTCAATCCCTGCCCTGCTGTGCTTCCCATTTGGCCGTGAGCAGGGCACTTAGTCCATCTGTGCCTCAGCTCCACCCTGGAGTAATGACGGCCATGGTGGCCTTCCTCAGTGGAACCTTGTGCAGACGAGTACGTGGGGGCAGAGAGGCCTTCCCATGAGGCAGGGGTTGGGCAGGAGGGATGGGACCGTGGTGCTGTCTGCTTCCGACCCTCTGCAGATCCCAGCACAGGGGCCGTGCTGGGCGGGGTTACCCCATTTGTGTCCATGCTCTGGGCTGGCTTCTCCCTGTGTTGGCAGGGCAGGGAAATGACTGAAAGCAGGGGGGCTGTGTGCTTTGGGGCATCCTGCTGCGGCTGCCCTGCTTCCCCTACACCAACACTGTGACAGCTGCCCAGCGCCTGACCTGTCCCAGCCCCTCCCAGCCGCGCTGCACCTCCGGCTCCGCCTGGAGCCGACCTGGCCTCTCCTGGGAAGAGCGACCGAGCAGCTGATGGGGTGAACGGCCCGGCGTCCATCCCAGCGTCCCTGGGAAATACCCGGCACAGAAGCTGCAGCCGTGATGCAGGCAGCTGCCCTGGCCGAGATGCCGAGGGGGGATGGCAGGGGTCAGTCCCTCGGGAGATGCCGAGGGGGGAGGGCCGGGGTCAGTCCCTGGGGAGATGCC
>VZTA01006049.1:84707-104051 GCA_013398855.1 Mohoua ochrocephala | reverse complement strand
GGAGCCCAGGGCAGCCGGGCGGGGAGGCTGCCGGAGCGTGGTGCTCTGCAGGGCTCCAAGGCTTGAGAGACAGAGAGCTCACCCGGCCATCCAGGCTGTAATTCCCGAGGAGCCCAGCCAAGAGGCTCTGAGAAGAAGCAGATAACAGCTCCGGCACCCTCCATCCTCATTAAAATACTTTCTCCGGCGGAGCCCCCCACGCCTGCCCAGCCTGTTCCAATTAGCGCAGCGGCCAGGAGCGCCGGGAGCAGGGCTCCCGCTGATGAAAAGAAAACACTGCCGAGCTTTCAAGTGTCGGGGGAGGCGGGTGGCCCCAGCTGGGACAGCCAGTGGCCTCGGGAGCGCGACCAGCAGCCGTGTCGCTGGCTGGCAGTGGTGAAGTGGCTCATGAGCAGGGTCACTGAGCAGCAGAGCAGGTGCTTCACGGCCAGCTCCTGCCTGGAACGGGGAGAAGTGGCAAAGCTAAAAGCTCTCTGAGAGGTGCTGAGCATCCCTGTCCAATAGGTTTGGAGGTGGGAAGCAACAATCCCAACGTGAATGAAGAAAATGAATGCAACAAATCCTGTGGGCTCGCTGCAGAAAGCCTCGGCAGCTTCAGGAAGCAATCAGGGCTGATTAGGGAGTGCTGGGAAAGGCTACAGCCTGCCCAGGGAACAGCACTGTTTTTCCCAGGGCTAGCTCTCCCTGGAGACACCCTTGGGGATGGAGCTGTCCCCCTCAGCCACCTGAGGGGGTCTGTGCTGGGATTCTTCACAGGGATCGCATCAGGACCCCAACCAAACCCACCACCTCTTTCCCAGATGCCACCGAAGGAGCGGCAGCCTGTGACACTGGGTTCCCGCTGGTGAGCCAGGGCTGGCAAGCTCCGTGCTGGAAACCCTGGGTGCCACCCAGGCCTCCTCCCAGCAGAGGCTTTAGAGCCAGTCCGTGGCAAGGAGCACGGGCAAACCCACCCCTTGCTGGAGTCCGTGCTGATTCCCGGCCTCGGAGCCCCTGCCAGGTTTTAGCACGTGTGCGATTCACCCAGGCTGAGCCCGGAAAATCTGAAGCCCCAAGAACAACTCCCGAGTGGGGCAGGGCTCCCGAGCCTCCCCAGGGCTGTGCTGAGTGTCAGGCCATGTGGCAGACAGGTGACAAGGGTGGGTTTCAGCGCTGGAGTATAAATGGCTCTGAGGAATTCAGTGCTGCCTCTGGGGACCCCCGAGGCTTCGGGGACCTGGCGTGGCAGCTCGGCAGGCAGCACACGGCCTCTTGTCTGCCTTATTTGGGTACTTTAACACAGCATTAAAGCATGGCAAGCCCCTTCCAAACGTGAAGTGTCTCTTCTGAGGGGAGACTGCAGGAGCTGGGCCTGTTTAGTCTGGGGAAGAGAAGACTGAGAGGGAATCTCATTAATGCTTATAAATATCTCAAAGGTGGCTGCCAAGAGGATGGTGCCAGACTCTCTTCAGTGGTGCTCAGCAACAGGATGAGGAGTAATGGCCATAAAGCAAAACACAAGAAGTTTCACCTCAGCATGAGGAAGAACTTCTTTGCATTGAGGGTAGCAGAGCACTGGAACAGCTCCCCAGGGGGTTGTGGAGTTTCCCTCTCTGGAGACATTCCAAACCCACCTGGACGCGTTCCCGTGTAGCCTGGTCCATCTGACCCTGCCTTGACGGGGGCTGGGGGGTGGACTGGGTGATCTCCAGAGGTCTCTTCCAACCCCAACAGTTCTGTTATTCTGTGAAAGAAATTTAAGCTTCTCAATTGCACTAGAAGGCAAATTGGGAATTTCATATGCCAAGTCAGCCCAGAGTTTAATACACCAAGTTAACCCACACTTGTCCCACCTCCACTTTGTCCATGGAGGAAGCCAATCCTCTATGAATTTGCCACTTCCTGCTGGTGTCCCAGGGTGGTTTGCCCACTCCAGGAGCCCTGGGGTGGGCAGCAGGACTGTGGCACTGCTCTGTGCTGGAAGCTGCCTGTGCTCTGGCAGCACTTGAGGTGAGAGGAGACCCACAAGGTGCAATTAATGCTGTGTCTCCGTTCAGCTTTCTCTGCACATTGGACTTGCTGCCTCCCTGGCACTTGGGGTAAATTAGGAGGAGGAACAGTGAAGGTCCCGCTCAAGCAGCACATTCAGGAACACCTGAAAGTCCTGCAGGGGCTGATCCAGCCCTTCACTGTGCCCATCACTGTGCCCTGACACAAGCCCACTGCTGAGCCACCTTCCCAGCCAGATGCCCAGGAGCCAGGCCAGGTCAGGCTTCACCTGTCAGTAGCAAGGGAAAGGCAGGGGCCAAGCCAGCAGCCTCCCAAGAAAGGGATTAGCAGGATGTTAAGGGAAGCCAGCTCCTTATCCCTTCATAAACAGTTATTAATACCCTGGCCAGCCTCGGGCTTGGCAATTCCCCATTTGCTTTCAGAGGATGTGGTCCCGGCTGGAGCGTGCCTGAAGCTACTGCAGCTTCAGGGGGACAAACACAGAGGAGATGCCGTGTTTGTGCCCTGAGGTGTCACCACAGGCAGCGAGGTCCCCCTGACAGTACCCAGCCCCCAGGGCTGTCCCTGCCCCATTGCCATTGTCACCCAGTACCCGTGAGCGAGGAGCCCCCCTGCCTGGCGGGGGTGACATCCCGAGGGTCCGCAGTGTGCCAGCAGCAGCTGGGCGCCTTCGTCCCCACCCGTGGTGCTTGGCACACTCCAGCGGTGTTGTCTGGCGAGGAAGGGTGGTCTGGGGCTAACTGCAGCCAGGGAACTGGAATCTCAGGGGGTGGCAGTGGGGAAGGCTGCCGGGAGATGTCCCGGCTGGACGGGATCCTGCTGGCCCCTGGCTGTGTGATGGCAGAGACGCGGCTGAACCTGGAGCAGCCCAACAATCCCTTCATCCAACCCGTCCAAAAATCTGCTCCCCTCGATCTCTGCGGATCTGTGTGGGCACGTGTGACCTTGTTACTGAAGGGCTCGCTGGGACCCCGACACTTCACAGGGCACGCCGTGGTGCCCCAATGCCACCCAAGCTCTGGCACTCGGTTTTGTGGTCCCAGCTCTGATGTCGTGCAGCAGGACCGTCACGTCCTCCTCCCACAAATCACTCAGCACCGCAGGCTCCCTCAGGGATTGGCCCTGCCCCAGCCTGGCAACTCGTGGGGAAGGCAGGGAGGGCTCACCCTGGTGCCTTTGTCCTTCCACTGGAGAAAGTCGACAGCTGCCTCTCCCTGCAGCTGCCAGGGTATCCATCATCCCGCGCGGGATGGAGAGGGACAAGCACAGCCCTGGGCTGAGCAGGGAGGGTTCTGTTCCTGCGCGGGCAGGGAGGGGGCAGGCGGTGATTTAGGAAGAGGGACAGCTGCGGGCAGGGGCGCTGGCCAAGGCGCGGGGCCGGCAGCTCCGGCTGTGCGCGCTCCCCTCACACGTGGCTCCGCATTCCCACGGCACGGAGCATGTGGCAGGCACCCAGCTGACCCGCAGATGTGCGCGCAGGATGGGCACCCGGGCTGAGTCCGCTGCACCTCCTGCCCTGGCTTTGGCCCTCAGTTTCCTTGCCAGGGTGCGACTCGTTTCTCCCAGCTCCCAAAAGTGGAGAGAGGGAACCACCCTCAGCGGCGCTCCTGCTGGGAGAGGCAGCGCAGTCTCAGGAGCGTGGGGCTCAGGTCTGGAAGCCAGGGCTTGGGTGCTTGGGAGCCTTGGGAAGCACCAGCCCCATGGAAGGGGTCTTGTCTCTCCCTGAGGCTCCCCCCTCTCACTGCGAGTTCTAGCCCAGCGCTTCTGTCCCCCCGTGGGGATGATCCCTACGGATGGATGCTGACAAGGGGTGCAGCACCTCTCCTCCCCCCGCTCCTCTCCCGTGAGGTCCCCCAGCTGTTGGGGAGCAGCGTTTCTCCTCCTGCCCTGGCCCTGCCAGCCCTGCCGTGTAACCGGAGAAGGCAACAGGCTGTCAGCGGCGCGTGGGGATTATCGGGGATACAATCGGGGCTGTGAAACGAGCGCAGCCCATGGCAACACGGCCGCCGCTGTTCGTGCTGCGGGATCGCTGGGGAGCCGAGTTCAGCGTGCTCTTCCCTCTCTGAGATAATCGACAGCCTGATAAACCCACTGCCAGGGCCCTTCCCCCTCTGACATTTGGGCTGGTTTACGCTGTTCATGGCATTGCAGCACAAAGGAGATGTCAGGAGGAAATTGGTGCTTTCATGGATAAACGATTCCCTCCTGTACCCACGTCTCAAAAAGAAGGGACTTGTCTTTCCTCTGGGCTTTGCACTCTCTGGCAAGGCTTTCCAGGGGATTTTCTGTGACAGCCCAGAACCTCAGACCTGCTGGACTTCTGTTCTGTGGAGAACTCAATGCAGCCTTACAGCAATTAAAGGGAGCTTATAAAAATGAGGGAGAGCGACTTTCTACACAGCCAGAGAGTGATAGGACAAGGGGGAAATGGTTTCCAACTAAAAGAGGACAGATTCAGATTAGATATTAAGAAAAAGTCTTTACTGCGAAGGTGGTGAGGCCCTAGCACAGGCTGGCCAGAGAAGTGGTGAACATTCCTGGGAGTGTTCACAGCCAGGTTGGATGGGCTCTGAGCAGCCTGACCCAGTGGATGGTATCCCTGCCCATGTCAGGGGAGGCTGGAACAAGATGATCTTTAAAGTCCCTTCCAACCCAAACCATTCTGTGATTCTGTGGCTTCTGCAGGTCTCCAGTAGAAGGGGAGGGAGGGAGGAAGGGCACAGGGAAACGCTGGGACCAGGGCAGCTGGTGGACTGCTGGCAGACTCAGCCCAGCACCGTGGGGCCACCACCTGTGCCACCTATGCCTGGCAGTTCTGGTGACTGCCAGCCCCCCCAAACAAGGCTGCCATCCCCCAAGTCCTCCCCTGCGGGTTCTGTGGTGCCTGGAGTATGAAATATTAACCCCTGCCTTCCCTCCTCTCGGCAGCCCGCCCTCATCAGCACTTCCCTCTCCAAACTGAGATGGAAATAGTTGCAGCTCTGGACAGTTGATTATTTAAAGCTGTCGGGAGTGTTTAATTTAACCCTGGATTCATCATTCCCAGCTTGTTTCCATCCACCAGGCACCCGAGCTCCCCCTCTCCGTGTAAACTCTGCCGAGCTCCTCACCTCCAGCAGATCTGTTTCCCTGTGTCCCTGCACTGACTGGCACAGCGAGGGATGTCCCTGTGCCAGGGGCTGTGGGCACCGGCGGCTCAGGGGGCTCTGCTGGGGTTTTAGCTGGGTGTCAGGAGGTGGATGTGCCCCACCACTGCCCGGGCACGATGGGAGGGAGCCCCTATATGCTCATGAAACAATGACACCCGTGGGAAGTGTTTCTTGCTGGAGGTTATCCTCTGGCAGGTTTTTTCTTTCCTTGTCCTCTGCAAGACCCTCCAGCAAAGCCCTCACTTTCCTGTGCCAGGGCCCAGCTCTGCCAGGGCTCTGGGATCCTCCTGGGCATGGCTGTGGCTCCTGCTGCCATCAGTCCTGCTTTTGGCATTCCCAGGGCAGGAGATGGAGCGCTGGTATAACCAAGCTGTGCATGTCTGCCCCTGTCTGCCCGACAGCCCCAGCCCCTGCACCAGGCATGTGAAGAATCCCCAAAGCTCACCGTGTGTGAGCATGTCCTGAGGCGGGAGCAGTGCCCTGCCCGCCATCTGCAGAATCCCAGCCTGCCCTGGCATCCCCTGGGTCATGGAAGATCCCTCCAAGTCTGCCTTAGCCCAAAGTTAAGCCTAGCACAGACCCGGCTCCATTTATAGAAACCTTCAATTAGAGGACAGCATTTTCCCAAGTCCTCCAGCAACACAACACGCTTTGGCAAAGGAAAAAAAGAAATATCCCTGTCAAATGCCAGCCCTGTCCTTGTGATGACCCTTGGGCCAGCAGTGCTCACTCAGGGCAGGGCTGTGAGTCCACAGGACGGCTCTGGGAGAGCGCTGCAGGTGCTGAGCAAGGGCAGAGCTGAGACGACTGGAGCAGCTCATCATTGCTGCCTGCTGGGGAGGTGTTTGTGGGAGCAAGGGCAGCACTGCCTGTGAATCCCCCTGTGGCTGATGGGGTCCTAACAGAGAACCCCCCTCTCCACAATCCAGGAGCAATTTGAACCTGACTGAACCCATCATGCTCATGGGGTGGGTTTTTTCCCCTTCCCTAACTAAACCCATCATGCTCACGGGGTGGGTTTTTTCCCTTCCCTAGGCAATGGCTGACATGTTTAAAAGTGCCCAGGAAGGGCTGGCTGGGTGGAGAGAGCAGCCCCAAACTAAAGAGAGACAGAGAACGGCACAGCCACCACCCCGAGGTTACATCCATGTCCCAGCGTGGTGCCAGGTCTCCTGGTACAGGGGAAGGACCTGGAGCAGCAGCAGGTTGTGCTGACCAGGGTGAGATCCAGGCAGTAGTGAAGGCAGGGAAGGAGCAAGAAAGGAGCTGCACCCCAGCCCAACCAGAGTTTGCTGCTGGGAGGGAGAGAAAGCCCAACTCCCCCAGCCCGAAACCTCCTCCCTAGGCAGAGCTGAGCACTCCTTATTGTGCAAGGCAGTTGGAAAGACTTGGCTCCACCATCCCTCCCACAGCCCTTTGCTGGGATGGCAGGAATCCCCTGCTCCTCGTGCCAAGAGCCTCTGGCCAGGGATGAGCCAAAAAGCTCATTTTAAATCTTTCAGTCGTGGGACTGGAAGAACTTAATATGCAGCAAGACAGGGAGGTAGTCAGAGCTGTCATGTAGGGACCAGGTTTTTTATTAAGTGGAGAAAAAGCATCCAAATAGCCTGGATTAACTGGTTAGAGCTGGCAGGGCAGCCCTGCTCCTGGCAGGAGCTGTGGGAGCTGCTGGGCAAGGCCCTGAACCCCTGTACACCTCTGAAGGGGGGTATGTGTTAAAGAGCCCTTCCAATCCACAGCACCCTGGAGCCAGCAGATGCTGGTGGCCTCAGAGAGCTCTGTGGTGACCAGGAATTTGCAGAGATCCTGGCCAGAGATGTGTCACGCACACACAGAGTCACATATTGGGGGGATCACAGAAATGGCATTTATGGACGGTGCTCCGAAACATGAATTCCCCTCTCAGTGAGAGGGATGAGATTTAACCCCAAACTGAGATCAGGTGAATATTAGGGATCCTTCACCAGGCTCTGCCAAGCACTGGGGTCTGAGCAGACACTGAGCAGAGGACGCCCAAGTTCTGAGAGCCCGTTGGAGGGGGTACTACTGCCCTCATGTCAGTCACCTCCAGGATGCCCAAATCCCAGTGCTCCAGGTACCACATGCTGTGGGCACGCTGGCATCACCCCACACACCTCCCCTAGGCAGGCTGGAATAGCTGGCCTGTGAATTCCCTGGACAGGGAATGTGCTGGAGCTCCCAGGGGGGTGGAAGGTAAGTGGGTGTCCCAGCCACAGCTGCCTTCCCAGTGCCCACACTGGTGCAGTGAGCACAGCTGCAGCCTTCCCAGTGCCCACACTGGTGCAGTGAGCACAGCTGCAGCCTTCCCCCTTCTCTTCTCTTGCAGCCAGTGTTGGAGGTGGCATCTCAGCGCTGGACCATGGTGCTGTGAGGGCGAGCAGACCCTGCCCACTGCCCCGTGCCAGCATGTGGGCTGCCCCTGGCCACTGGCTGCCCCTGGCCACACTCCTGCTCTGCCTCCTCCTGCAGCAGCTGGGCAGCAGCAGGGCATGGAAGCAGCAGGCCCCGCGCCTTCGCCTCGCCTACAAAGGTAAGGGGTTCCTCGGGGTCTGCACCTTGCCTGGGAGGGCTGGGAGAGCGTCCTGCAAGGAGCAAAGGGGTGCCCAGGGCTTGGGGAGACAGGCAGCCCCGTGGTCGTGGTGTAACCTCTCTGCACTCTGGGCCCTCGGGATGTTTCAGGGGTGCAGCTCCAAGCACAGTCCCTGAGGATGCTGCACCAGTGCTGCTGGCATCTGAAAAGGAGGTCGGACAGGGAATGCCCTGCCCTGATCCAGCAGAACGCTGGGACCAGAGGGGATGTGTCCTTCTGCTCAGACTCTGGACCTCTCTTGGTGTGTCCTGGACTGGGGCTGAACTGGGCACCCCCTGCCTTCAGCTCACAGTGCAGTGGGGACACTGAGCCCCAGGACAGCCTCACCAGCCTCTTCCTCTGCCTCCCACCAGCACAGTCCCACCCCAGCTCAGCCCTTCTGCTTTTGCTCCTCCTCTTCTGCCAGGAGAGACTGATTTCCTGTGCAGATCATCTCCCTGCTGCACTTCTCCCTTCCTCCCTGCATCTGTCTGCTCTGTCTAGATGATGAGTTCATCAGGGGAGGCACAGTTTGCTCCTCTCACGCCTGAGGGGGGGACAGCTTTGGTGACCTGAAGATGCAGCAAGGGCAGACTGACAGGTAGCACAGCACACAGCCCAGAGAAGTGTGGAAAGGGAATACCTAGAGAAAGTCTACGGGAGAGTGACCTGAGCAGCTAGAACAGAACCCTGCCAGCCCGGCAGCTTCTCAGCCTGCCCTGAACCTGCAGCACGGATGTGGCCAATTGAGCTGCTTTCAGCTTCTCCTGTGTGAAAAACAGCAAGTTGCTTTGGAGGATGGCAGCTCAGCACATCCCAGTGCTGCCTTGGATGTGACCATCGGGAGGGCTGGACCCTCTCCACACCTGGGAGAGGGCGGAGCAGCTTTCCCACGGGCGTGGCACTCCAGGCTCCAGAGCCGTGCTCTAAGCCCATCCTGCCACTCTGAGAAGCTGCTCTCCAGGCAGGGACAACCAGCACAGTGAAAGATGTCCCTATTTGTGGCTGGAGAGGGCTGCACCTCCCAGGGATGCAGGCTATCTCTGTGAGGAGATGGCCCTGCTGGTAGCCCAGCTCAGAAACGATGCAGGGTCTGCCTTTCCTTGGAGCCAGAGGAGGCAGACGGGGCTGCTGGGGCAGATGGGGAGAAGAGGGACTGCTGACTTCAAAGCCCCACAGTGTCCCGGGGTCAGGCATGCCAAAAGCCCTCCAGCCTTGGGCAGAGGCAGAAGAGGAAGCTCCCAGCATCAGGAGGGCTCAAGGACGGAGCGAACAATGGCGAAGGGATGTGACTCATGGACAGCGCGGGGCAGGTTCAAGGACACAATGCCTGGAGAAGTTTAGGTTTAAAAACCCCTAGGAAAAAAAATAAATAAAAGGAGGCCTTTGAGAGTCCATCCACGGGATCAGCCTTGCCCTCAGATCCCAGCATGGGGGTGGCAGGCAGAGCCCTCGGTGGGACGGGGGGAGAAGACGTAAGCACAGTCGAGAGAAGGAAATGACAGCAGCGAGGGCCGGGAGAGCACAGGAAGGATGGGGCACAGGGCACGGGGCCAGGAACAACAGCAGCGGCTCCCACCCTGCCGAGGAGTCGGGAGGAGGTTTATTATAGCACACAGGGGCAGCCTGGGCTCAGCTGGGTCAGGCTGGGTCAGCCCCAGCGCTGCCCGAGCTCAGCCTCTTTCCCCAGGCTGTGCAGCGGTGAAACCACAGCGCGCCTGCCAGCTCCTCCTGCGGGAATATCCCAGGAAGTGGCCAGCGGGTGCTCTGCCAGCCTTTGATCTGCAGCCAGCCCAGCCTGGCAGGACCCAGGGGCCACCACCGCACAGCAAGTGCTCCGGAGCACGGGGAGGTCGTGGGGCTCTGGTTATCACACCAAGGGCTGCCCTGGCGCTTCCCTTATCAGCCAACAGCAGTGAGGGGCCAGAGCCCCATTTAGCACCGAGCTTCCCCTGGGCTTCAGGGATCTCCTCCGTGGGCTGCTGTGCCTGGTGAGGGGGAAGGGGAGAGGGCAGCCCTCCGGCACAGCCGGGCTGTGACCCCAGGAAGCTCGGGGTCGCCCTGCACGGAGGATGCCGTGGCTGAGGGGCAGGCGGAGATGATGGATGGGACAAGGCGGTTACAGTGGTCCCGGCAATAAAGACAAACACCACGGCCTTGGGAGATAGCGAACACAAAGGAGAGGATGTTTCTCCGGGCTCACCCATAGGTTCGGCCATGGCACGGCTGCTGCAGAGCGCCCCTGGTTCCCTGCCTCCAGGGTCAGGTTCGGATCTCATGACCAGAAGGTGAGAAGAGGCTGGTTTTTTGTGCAGCAGCTTCCTGGGTCTGGATCTCAGCCCTCGATGTCCCCTTGGTGAGGGAGCAGAGCCATGGGGTCAGGCTCAGCCCCTCCTGGTCATTAACCTGCCCGAGGGTGCCAGCGCAAGGCTGGTAGTCCTTCCAGCATTGTCCCACGTACTGCCAGAGGCAGCAGAGAGGGCTCTTCCATCACCCTGCCTGACCTTGTCCTCGGACAGGGCTGGTGCAGGTCAGAGGGTGACCAGCAAGCGACATCCACTAGGGCCACTCTTGTCCCCACTCCTCTTAATTACACTCGTGTACTGGATGAGCCTTTGCCCTCCCCACACCAACCCCCCTCCCCAGAGCCCTGCCTGACATTCAGGCAGGTCCTGGGAACGCTGGCAGACACAGGAGGGTGAACGATGCACCGCACCCTGTTGGAGATCCAGCCGGGACAATGGCCCGCAGGCAGGGACAGGAATTCAGCTGTTAATCCCATTCAGCCGGTGGGAAATGGCTTGGAAGCCTTCTGCCCTATATCTCCGGTACCCGGAGGAGAGCCCGTGGGCACCCGAGGGAAGGCGGGGAGTGCAGAGGGGCTGTGCAGTTTCTGTGGCAGCGGGAGGAGAGCCGGGGGCTCCCTGATGCAGCTCGGAGCTGCTGCTGGCGGAGGAGGATTTGTGTCCCCGCCGTAACGGGAACTCTGACCCCGGAGCAAGGGGAGATGGAAGCACAAGCTGGGAGCCAGCCTGGCTGCTGGAGCCGGGCACGGCCTCGCGTGCTGCCTGTCCCAGCAGGGACCAGCGCACGTCAGTGGCGTCTCCAGCCCGCAGGCACCGGCCTCGCTTCCCCTCTGCCCTGGAAAAGGGGTGGAAGGAAGTGAGACAACCTCCCGGGTCAGCCGGTTCCCTTTGGATGGAGCCGTGCCAGTGCCCACGTCCACCCCACCTGCACCCGGGGCCGCACGTCCGCCCACGCTCCCGTCCACACCTCATCCACCTGGCCAGCGCCGGCTTCCCTTGACCGCCTCCTTCCTTCTGTTCCTGACACACTGCTTCCCTCCACGTGCTTTTGGGCAGACACTCAGCCTGGGTCTCACAGGTTTCCCGGGTTTCCAGCCACATTCCACCTCCATTCAGTCCCCATCCAGTGCAGCCCATCCCCATCTCCCCCTCCCACGGCCCCACTTTTGCACAACACCAAAGGCAGGAGCAGCCTTGCCAGAGCAGCCAGCCCTCTATCCCCAGCCACGTCCTGTCACTTTTGGGCAGGGAAGAGATGTGTTATGATTTCTGGAAGCTCCAAGGACTGCCTCAATGCTGGTTTGCCCTGCCTTGATCCCTGGGAGCAGGGGCTGGGGGGTGGCAGCTGCTGCGGTCCCGTGTCGGTGCAGCCGCCGCTCTGGCGGCGCTGGGGGATGCTCGCCCCACAGACAGCCCCCAAACCTGGCACTGCACATCACGGACCCATGCTGGCCCCAAGGATGTTGTTTCCGGAGTTTTAACCAAGACACAACAGCTTATTGTCCTCCTCACACACCCACATGGCCACAACTGTGCCAGAAGGGCCAGGCGAGCCGCCCCGGCTGCTGCTTGGGAGGATCCGCAGCCAGAACCGCAGAGCCCTTCCCACTGTCCCGTCTCCGCCCCCAAAGGAAGGCACTGGCTCTATGGCACCCTTGGATCTTCCTCTGAGCCAGTCTGATGCTGGGTTTAGGCTGTGTCTCAGGACACAGAGTGGGAAATGTGGGGTGCTGGGTTGGAGTGGCACTGGGGGCACAGCTGGGGACTTCCCTTACAAGGGTCTGTCCCAGGGCGTTTGTCCATCTGCCCGACCCTGTGTGTGGGGTAAAGCCCAGCAGCCACTTTGCAGACTCCAAGGCTTAGGAGTGAGGGCAGAGGGTGTCCAGAGCTGGTTGTGTTGGCTCTGTTTCCACACAGCCTTTCCTTGAAGGGATGCTTTGCCCCAGCAAACAACAAAAACGTTTTTTATGTAAACTCTCTTGATCTGAAGCCCAGGGAAAACTTTACAGGAGTCTCAGCAGGCCAGTCACCTCTCTGCTCCATCCTCTGCCCCCGGTTTCAGGGTGCAGAGGCTTCGGGGCTCCAGGAGTTGCTCTGGAAGGCAGGCTGGAAGCTGAGCACCCCAGGATACTGGGGCTGCACCCCTGTCCTGCCCTATGCCCTGCAAACCAGCCCAGCCAGGGCCAGGTCAGCACAGTTCTGCTCTCTGTAGGAGTGACCCTTTCCCTCGGGTAGGCACGTGGAGGAGGCTCCGTGATGAGCTCAGGGGCACCGAGGGAGGTGGGCAGGAATGTTGTGTACCCTTGGAGCAAGGATAGGCAACCAGAGCTGTCCCAGACAGGGAGGCGTGGGGCCTCTGGTTGTGTCACTCACGGATGGGTTTCTCTTTCTCCCACCTTGTTTGTGCTCCTCAGACCTGCTGAAATCCAACAGCTCTCGCCTGCTGCTGGCCTCAGGGGACGGGATGGATTTCCAAGCCCTCTTGATGGATGAAGACAGGGCCTGGCTGATGGTGGGAGCAAAAAACCATATCTTCCTGCTCCACCTGGACCATCCCAGCAGAGAGCCTGAGAAGGTCAGTGCTGGGAGGAGGGTGGCCCTGGCCAGGCTGGTCTCTTCCTCCCTGGGAACCACTCCTTGTCCCAGCGCCAGGGCGTGGAGGTGGATGTGCTCTGAACCGGGCTGTTCTAACCTCACCAGGGACACATTTACACCAGGATGTCTCAATCAGTGGGGTCAGCCCATCCCTGGTGGAGCTGAGCCCTGCTGGGAAGGGCTGACGCCAGAGGGACGGGGTGGCTTGGCCAGGAGAGGTGACCTGGGTGGACTGCGGGCAGTGCCCGGAGCCCTGCTGTCACACCTAGTCCCTGCTGCTGCCTCAAGAGCTCCAGCAGCCAGTCCACTAATGTCATCCCAAGACATCCTGCTGGCCGGGTGTACGGCCGGAGCCCAACAAAAGAAAATCCCATTAAGGCACTGCAGCCTGGTGTTCCCACGGGCTGGGATCCAGGAGGGCCTGCCCACCGCCTGGGTGGGCCACGGCACGCCCAGGCTCTGTCCCCATGCCAGCTTCACTCCGAGTTGGTTTGGCAGGCTGCCACTGGGCCCTGGGGACTCAGGGGGGTGTCAGACCTGTGCCAGAGCAACCCCATGTCCTCGCTGTGCACCTGAGCCTGGCAGCGCCTGTTGGCTGAGCCCGTTCCCAGTGGTGCCACGGGAGGCCGAAGGAAGCAGGGGCTGCATCCGTGGGGTCTTTGTGTTTCAGATTTTCTGGCCAGCCCCCAGGGAGCAGGTCGAGCACTGCCAGCTGGCAGGGAAGAACGTGGAGGTAAGCAGGGCTGGCAGCCCCCACCCGTCTCCTTTGGCAGCTCACCGCGGGTATTAAACAACCCCATCACCCTGAAAGGGAGCCTGGGGGTCCGCCTGGAGTGGGGTTGTGGAGCCAGCCGGAACCAGCCCAGCTGGCCAGCTGCCAGGACAGGGTCTGGCCAGGCTCTGCACCCCCAGCAGTCGCCACAGCTCGGCCCTGACAAACATCTCCCCTGCGCAGACGGAGTGTGCCAACTTCATCCGCCTGCTCCAGCCCTTCAACCAGAGCCACGTGTTCGCCTGCGGCACCGGCTCCTACCAGCCCGTCTGTGCCTTCATCCAGCTGGGAGCCAGGGGAAAGGTGAGGGACACCCTGGACAAACATATCCCTATGGCAGAAGGTGTCAAGAGACCCCTCTCGCTGGGCACAGCGGGAGAGGGAGCCCCAGAACCTGGGGAGTCAGCCTGGTGCAGTCCCTGGCATTCACATGGCGAGAGCAACTCCGACTTGGGAATGTCAGGGTGTCCCAATGGGGATGGGACCAGATTCTGGCACCCCCTCGAAGAACCCACTCATCACAGACACACCAGCCACCTTCCCACTCTTTCCCCCAAATTCCATCTTGTTCCCAGACTCCCCCTGGGCTGACATCTCCCCCTTGGCTCTGGCAGGGTGCTGGGGCTCCCCGCATGCAGTTGGTGACCCACTCCTTGGAATCAGGGCGAGGACGGTGCCCCTACAGCCCCCACGAACCCTTCACGGGACTCCTCGTGGGTAAGAGCGAGTGAGGAGCAGAGGGGATGCTGGGAGGGGGAGTGCTGGGAATAATCTGTGCTGGGAGGTGCCGCTTCCCACCCACACCCCCTGACCCTGCAGATGGGGAGCTGTATTCAGGCACCTCCAGTGACTTCATGGGCAGCAGCGCTGCCTTCTTCCGGACCTGGGTGCACGGGGCCGAGCAGAGCTACATCCGCACGGAGCAGAACCAGGACCACTGGCTACACGGTAGGAGCAGGGGGACCTGTGGGGCGTGGGGGCTTGTTCTTCCTGCTGGGGAGAGGCTGGGAACAGCACTGGGGACAGAGCTCTGGTCTGGGCCCTGTCTCCTCTGTTGGGGGAAGCACAGATGAATCCTCTGGTGGGACCCATGCTCCACCGCATGCTCCACAGCCTGAGCACTGGAGTGGTGTTCTGCCTCATGGATGGGTGCCAGGTCTCCATGGGCCCTGTGTCCCCTCAGTGCCTCACACCGCTCCCAAGGGCTTTCAGAGCAGTACCACAGGGTGGGGTCAGGGCTCGGGGCCATGTTGTGCTGCTCCTTTCCCCCGCAGAGCCCGCGTTTGTTGGTGCCTACGCCATCCCCGACACCTACAACCCCCACGATGACAAAGTCTACATCTTCTTCCGGGAGACGGCCATGGAAGCTGGGCAGTGGGAGCAGCGGCACATCCACGCCAGGGTGGCCAGGGTCTGCAAGGTCAGTCACCAAGGCCAGCACTCTGTGGCCAGTTGTCCCACCAGGTGGGCTTTTGCCTGCTCTGGACCAAGGAGCATCCCAAGCAGAGGAATGTGAGGGTGTCACTGCACACCTGCCACAGGGCAGAAGGCTCAGGGCTGGGGGTGTCCCTCTGTGGGAATGAGGAGGGCACAGCAGTGGGGGAGACTCAGAGAGGCTGGATTGATCCTGGCTCTTGGTGCCTGGCAGAACGACGTTGGAGGGAAGCGCAGCCTCATCAACCGCTGGAGCACGTTCCTGAAGGCCCGCCTGGTGTGCTCCATCCCCGGGCCCCAGGGCACTGAGACCCACTTCGACCAGCTGGGTGAGTGCACAGCCCTGTCTGCAGCCGGGAGCAATGCAGCTCCACCACGGCTGTTCCCTCCAGCACGCCCCCGGGATGCCCACCTGCATCCTCTGGACTGGTGCTCCAGCTCTGGGGTGCCTCACCTCCAACCCCTCTCTTTGCAGAGGATGTTTTCCTCCTGCGCACCCGGGACCCCCAGAACCCCCTTGTCTTTGGGCTCTTCACGGTCTCCAGGTGAGCAGAACCTTCAGCAGCCCCTCTGTGGGACAGTCCAGCCCCCCAGCCCCTACCAGGGAGCTCTGTGGGGAGAAGGGCAGAACCAGCGCCCAGCTGGCTGAGGAAGGGCCACCAGCATTTCCCTGCTCTTGGTTCACCTGCCCGTTGTCAAACCACAGTTTTGGCATCGGCACAGTCAGTGATCCCCCCCGGCTGGACTGGCAGTGCCAAAGGGATTCCTGTCACCCCCGGGGGGCTGTCCATGACGCCAGGGCTGAGAGGGGACAGCGGGGGCTCAGGGGGATGTGGGTGTGCATTCACCCGATCCCCGTGGAGCAGCCGGGACCCTGAGAGCCCTGTGCTTCCCGGCAGTGGTGTCTTCAGCGGCTCTGCCGTCTGCATCTACTCCATGGCTGCCGTGAGAGCTGCCTTCAGCGGCCCCTTTGCGCACAAGGAGGGATTCGACTACCGCTGGGTGGAATACAAGGGCCGTGTCCCCTACCCCCGCCCCGGCACGGTAAGGGAATGGGGAGCAGCTGGAGGGGCAGTGGGACAGACCGGCCTGGCCCTAACGCAGCCCCTGTGTCGCACAGTGCCCCAGCGAGACGTACGACCCCCTCCTGCAGTCCACCAAGGACTTCCCCGACGAGGTGATCAGCTTCATGCGCAGCCACCAGCTGATGTGGGAGCCCGTGTACCCGCAGGGCCGGCAGCCCGTGCTGGTCCGGGCCAATGTGCCGTACCGGCTGCGGCGGCTGCTGGTGCACCGGCTGGACGCGGAGAGCCGCCCCTACGACGTGCTCTTCCTCGGCACAGGTGGGAGCTCAGCCCAGCCCTGGGGACGCTGCCACCGCGGGGCAGCTCGTGGGGGGCTCTGCTCCCGCCAGCCCGGGGGGCTCCCAGCCCTGACAGCTCCTCCTCCCGCTGCCTTCACAGACGACGGCAAAGTCCTGAAGGTGGCACTGGCCGGCGGGGCGAGCCGCGGCCCCGAGGTGATCAGCCTGGAGGAGATCAGCGTCACTAAGGTACAGGCAGCCAGGGTGGCACCACGGGGGCTGAAGCGCCATGGTCGGACCGCACAGCCTCCCGTGGCCGTGGCACCCTCCCTGCAGGCTCTGCAGCAAATCGCTGACCGCTCTCTGGGAGGTTCTCACCTCGTTGCTGGGGGCTCCCATCTGCCCTGGGCAGAGGGGAATGCTACAAGCATCGAGGGGAGCCGGTGGGACTGAAGCCAAATCATCTTCCAGCTCCCCATCCAGCCCCTGAGGGGGCATGTGGGTGGCACATTGGAGCCCGCACTGAACTGGGAGGGCTGAGCCCAGGTTTGAAAGAAGGGCTGCTGGGCAGAGCTGTCCTGGGCTGCCCATGCCAAGCAGAGCCAGCCCAGGCTCCTTCCATGGAGCAGATGGAACTGTGACCACGGACCTGGCCCAAGGTCCTGGCATCCCGCCACCCCTGGGGACACAATCCCACTGGCAGGCTGGGGCACCCAGGAGGGACTGACATGGCTGCAGCACCCTCTTGTTTCCCCTCCAGGTGCCTTCTCCCATCCTGGACATGAAGTTATCACCAAAGCGGGTGAGTGTCCCTTCTGCTTCTCCCTAAAGCAGCCCAGGGACAGGGACAGAGGGCAACCGGTCTCAGCCACTCTGCCGAGTCCCTTGGCCCCAGGGAGTGCGCATTTAGGCAATGGGATCCTGCCACGGCATTAAAGGAGTGGCAGGCTCAGTCTTGCACTCGTGCTGTCCCCCAATACCCCCACCCCAGCACGGGGCAGGGGCTCTGTTCCCTGCCAGTCCTGGTCTCCAGCCGTGGGTGCTGATTGCCACTGTCCCGCCTGCCCGAGCAGCAGGAGCTGTTTGTGAGCAGCACCCACGGGCTGCTCCAGCTCTCCCTGTACCGCTGCGAGCTCTACGGCAAAACCTGCACCGACTGCTGCCTGGCCAGGGATCCCTACTGCACCTGGGACAGCAGGACCTGCGCCCCACACCTGCTCACCGAGAAGAGGTGAGCGTGTGCCCGCGCCAGCCCTGCATCCCCCTGCAAAGTGATGCTGTTCGGAGCGGGGAAGGGCAAGCGCCAGCCCCGGAGCTTTATCCTTCAGCCAGACCCCTACTGCCGCTCTGCCTGCCTGTCCCCCACCCTTTCCTGGTCCCCCTTCCAGGCTGCATTGCCACGGAGGGGTCCCGCAGCCTGGGGTGGGACAGCCACAGTCCTCTCTGCTCTCCCACAGGCGTGCCCGCTGCCAGGACGTGCTGAAGGCTGACCCGCTCAGCCAGTGCCAGGACACGGCAGAGGGTGAGCGCCAGCCCCGGCGGGGGCAGCCAGCTGCGCCCAGGGAGCGCCATGCCCGGGAGGGCGGGCGGCACCGCGCTGGGAAACCAGTGCCCCCACCGCGGGCTGGGTGCTCCGTGCCGCCCTCCCTCCCTCCTGTCGCACAGCCCCACACAGGGTACTCACCCCTTCCCCTGCACAGGGACTGCTGCGCTGGAGAAGACGGTTTTTGGGGTGGAGAAGAACTCGACCTTCCTCGAGTGCCTGGCGCGCTCCCCGCAGACCACGATCCGGTGGCTGGTGCGGCGCGGCGAGGAGACAGCCCCGAGCGAGGTACGGGGACAGGGCAGCGGGGACGGGGGGCAGGGGTGGCTCCATCCCCAAAGACTGACCCACGGGCTCTGCCTTTGCCCCAGGTCAGGAACAACGGACATTTCTTGGTGCTGGAGCAAGGGCTGCTGATCCGCCAGCTGGCGAGGGAGGACGTGGGCACCTACGAGTGCCAGGCGGTGGAGCGCTCCTTCTCCCGGCTCCTCACCCGGTACAGCCTCCGCGTCATCAGGCACGAGGCCATGGAGCTGCCACCGTACAAACGGAGCAAGGGGGCTGAGCTGGGAGGGACCCACCAGAGCCTCCGGCCCCGGATCGACCTGCACCCGGGCTCCAAGGGCTTTCCCCGGGCCCTGGGGGCACCGGGCACCAGCCTGGACGCCTACTGCAATGCCCTGCGGCTGCAGGAGCGGCAGCGGCAGCGAGCCTGGCACAAGTGGCAGCACCCGTCCCCCGACAGCAAGAACGGCCGGGTGCGGAGGCACCCGCAGCGCCTGTGAGGGGCAGAGGGAGCCAGGGCTGCCCACAGCTCCCTCTCCGGTCTCTCCAGGGCCCTTCTCGCACGTCGGCACCAGCTCCGGGACAACTCTCGCCTTCCCGTGCAGAACCGCCTCGCTGTTACTACCTCAACCCCCGCCAGCCCCGCGGCCTCTCGGCGCCCCCCGGGGCACGGGGGACAGGGCACGCAGCCCGCGCCGGCTCTCCGAGACTCAAAGCTATTTACCTGCAGAATATTTATTTTCCTTGTTTTCCCCTGGCCCTGACTGACGATCAGCAGCAGCAATGATAAGCACAGAGGACAGGGAGGGGCAATGGTTCCCTGACTCCCGCAGCACCCAGCCCAGGCAGGGCCAGCCGTGTGATGCCTCCCTCCGCTCTGGAGGCGGCAGGATGCTCGCCTGGGTGGCTGCCGAGGTGTGGATGGAGCCCAGGTGCTGCTGGAAGCAGCAGGACACAGCTGCTGGCTGAGCCTGGGCTCCAGGCGTGCAGAGATGCTCATGGCCAGCCCAGCTCCAACCCAAACCAGCTTCAAACCACACCACTTTCTTTTATTTTTTTTTTTTAATTTTGACATTTATTTTACTGGGGAAAAAAAAAAAGAAAGAGAAGCAACAGGCAGTTATACCAACTTACAATTTATTATTTTTTTAAAAAATGACATGAAACACAAGTAAAAATAAATACATCATATAAACAACAAATTGTTCAAAGTCTCTGTTCTGGGAGATCAGGCGAGCACATCCCATTCGACAGAGAGAAGAGGGAAGCACATGATCATGCGTGGGGCCAACCGACCGACCCACCCTGCTAGCAATACTCCTCTTTCCAACCACAACAAGACAGGCCACAAACTAAGGCGGTAGTAAAAAAAAGAAAA
>VZTA01006049.1:57198-79509 GCA_013398855.1 Mohoua ochrocephala | reverse complement strand
TCCGGAGCCGACGGCGACGTCGACTTGCGCTTGTTGCCCCGTAAGTCCAACACCGGGTGGGCATCGCCGTGCTGGCTGGTGGCTGGCAGGGCCGAGGACACGGAGGGAGCCATGCAGTGAACCCCCACGCGCTGCTCGGCTCCTCGGGCGGCGACGCCGGGCGCGTTGTCCGTGCGGGCGGCGTGGCCCTGCGCCGCGTTGGTGCTGGGAGAGCTGTGGCGGGACTCGCGCGCGGCCGCCGCCTCCGCGTACTGCTGCAGCTCGCTGATGATCTCGGGGCTGTCGGGGGAGATGGGCCGAGTGAGCTCCTCGGCGCTGGGGAGCTGCGGGGATGAGGCACTGTGTCTGCCATTGCTCGTGGACTCCAGGGAAGAGCTCTGGGAGCCTGCAAACAAGGAGATGGGGCAGGTGAGAAAGACGAGCTCAGAGAAAAACCCGCGGGCCAAGAGGCAGCAGCGGAAAGGAAGGCGGGAATATCTCGGGGAGATGGCGGGGTCAGCTCTAAATACAGACGTGATGGAATACACCAGGGAACACTGCACATGTGCAAGCCCCACACAGCACCCACAGGCTCCTACCTGAGGCAGCTGTCCGACGGTCTTCGTTGCCCTTTGGCTTCCCAGTGGTCCGTATGGCAAAAATCCGACCGTCGCTGGTCCGGATATACGTCCCTGGAACAGAGGCAGGACAACTTTATTCAACAACTTCATTACAACTCCAGTCTCAGCTCAGGACCTGGGTCTGTGAGCCTGCAAGGTTCTTTGGGCAAGAATAAGACAGCAGTGCTGCACAGGCCCAGCCCAGATCATGTAGGAAGATCAGTGCGGGGCTTCTACCCCCTTCCTCACCCTTCACTTTCACCCTTTCAGCTTTCCTGGACTGGAGATCACCCCCTCCCAGTGTGCTGCTAGCGGGAAATGTGGAACTTCACATTTGAAACAGTTTGCTCTGGGAGAACCAGGGAGTGTTTGGCTGCCTCAGGACTTGCAGTGAGTGTTGGGAGAAGGAAGAACTGAGCCATGAAGTTCAACAGTTCCTCTCAGGGACAGGAGCAGCCACAGCTGCAACAGCCCTGCAGCATCAGCACACCCAGAGCAGGGGCAGCAACAGAGTCACTGCAAACTTTAGACCTCCTCCCCTTCTTGTTTCTTTTTTTCTCAAGGCATTGATTCATACCTTTACAACATTTCCTTTCCTAATTAGCACTGGCTAGGACCCTATCCACAAGTCTTAGCAGGACAGAATTACCTTTTGTCCCTCGGATGATGTGGATGCTCTCGCCAGCACTGATTCTTGCCTGTACATCAGTGGATGTGTTTGTACCCGGAATCACAATATCTGGCAGTGGGGAAAGAAACAGAATAGCGCCCGTTAAACTACACGCCAGCCACAGCCAGGACAGGGCAGGTGCACCACCAACCCCTTTTTTTGCAGTGCAATTGTCTCTCCTATGTGCTGTGCTATAAGCAAGCCCTGGGTTTATTTCTACACAGCACGGGAAGGCAGCAGAGGCTCCAAGGAAGCAAAAGCCATGCTGTCCTGGCACAGCATCTCCAGGACCACCAGTGACAGTACTGCAGGTCCCATCAGGGAAAGTTCACTGCCAACAATCTACCAGGTCCATGGCTCTTGCACACCTGCAGGGAAAGTCCTCCAGGCACAGGGGAACCACTCAAATGCAGAGACAGTATCTTTGGCTCTGATGCCCAGCTGCCCACAGGCCATGTGGGCATCAACAACTCACCCTGATCCTCAGTTCACCATGGGCATCCTCAATTCACCATGGGCATCACAACCCAACCCACTGTGAGCAGCAGCAACTCACCCGTGGTGGTAACAATCTTCTGCACAAAGACACCAGCTCGCTGTAGATAGTTGATGGGAAAGTTGACAGCAGGGTTGGAACTTGAGGTTGATCCTGCACCGCCCATGGGGACATGCCGGGGCATCATTGGAATGGGGGTGGACTGAACTGGGCGGACGCTTGCCACCGGTTTGTCCTCACCCTTGAGGGCTGGTCGCCTAGTGAGACAGGAGGGAGGAGAGTGCAGCGCCCACCCCACAGGGATAAGCATCCTGTGCCTGCTCATTTCACGTCTACAGCACGGGGAGAAGGGAAGGGGCGGGTGCTCACCAGTTCCTCTGGCTAAAGGCAGGGATGCTTGTCAGACTCTGGTCACTGGCTGGGTAATACTGTGCGTAGGACGGCCGGGTGTAGGGGACGGATGCTCGCTTTTCCTCCTCATAGCTCTTCTTGGCTGCTTTCTTCTCTGCCTTGGTCAGCTTGTGCTCCTTCCGGTCGATCAGCAGTGACTCGTGCTGAAAAGGCTCCTGCAACCCCACAGCACCGCGGTTCTGGCACCCACAGACCGCAAGAGGGAACCAGCACACCCCGAACGGCAGCCACCCGCTCCCTGCGGCAGCCTGTCTCCTTCCCAGGCCGGCAGAGCTGGCCGTGGCAAAGCACGTGTTGGGGGCAACACTGTGGATGTGACCAAGGCTCATCTTGAAGGGTGACAGCCAGCTAATGCCATCATCTGCCCAGCCAAGGCCATCACTTAGCAGGAGCACACAGCAAAACCCCAGGAGCTTTGGCCAGGCCAGGAGCACAAGCACTGAGCCTGCCACGATGTCACACAGCCCCCAGAGCCCCACAGCACCTGGCACAAGCCCACTCTGCAGCACCACCCCACCAGTGACACTCCTGACAGCACAGGCCAGTGCCGCCTGTCCCAGCTTTGGTTTAAAGTCACCCCAGGAAAAGAGCTGGCAGCAAGCTGGGATATTCCACTGCCACCTTCATGCCCAGCACCAAGTTGAAGAAAGGGGTGCCTAACAACCTTTCCCCAAACCTGTACAGGACAGAGGTGTTTCTAAATGCATGGAAGATATCACGGGGAAGGGCAAGGATCTTTGGGTCATCTCTAGAGAATTTTCTGCCTATTCCCACCAGCACTCAGGTGCATCCCTCTTGCCACCATGGCCCCATCACACTGCCAGACTCCTCCAGGCCCACTCCTGCCTGTGCAGTGCAGTGCCAGCAAGGAAGAAGGCTGGTCTTACCTTGGTGATGAGGTGAGGATACTTGAGACAGGCTAATTGTAGAACAGACTCCTTCATCTTGCTCGGATTGAGGGAGAGCTGAGCAGGGTCAGATTCTTCTTCCACAAAATGCAGCAGGTTCTCCACCTCCCGTCGAGTGAAGTTCAGCACTGGGTTCAGATCATCCACCACCCGATCTGGAAAAGAGAGGGAACGGAGTGAGCAGAGAAGGGAAGAGATCAGTACTGCTTGCCTGCTGCCCTTCCTACACTTCTGTCCTAACACAGCTCCCTCCTTGCAATCTACACAGTCCTCAGAAGTATTCTGTAAATGTCAGGGCAAGGAAAAAAATCATGTTCGGAGCTGAGCCTGTTTGACCAAGTCAGGCTGACAAGTGCCTGTGCTCCAGACTGCTCAGCAAAGCTGTGCAGGTCACCAAGCTCCTGGCAAACAGGAACACAAAACTAATTATGGATAATGTCCCACCTCACGTAACGAGGCTGTAAACTTACGTGTCCTGGGACAGAACTGCAGCCACATCAGCATGTGTTCTCCCACAAATCCCACCAAAAAGGCTCAAATTAATAAGTATGTACTAAAGTGGAAAGCTCAGAAAAGCAGACACGTTCCCTCCCTCACAAGAGCCTGAATGTTTTCCTTGAACATTCCCTCCTGCACACAGGTCAAATGGGAGCACATGGAGAAAACACCTCTATCCAGGACTCTCCTGGGAGCCAGGCCAGCTGCCAGGGGACTCCACCTCGAGTGCACAACAGCAAACTGAGCTGATCACGCTGGACTGCTGCCTCTGGAGTTGGGTTTTGAGCAAAGAAGGACACAGAGCTTTCTTTGGGTCACCACAACCCTCAGCTGCACGTTCTATGAGAGCAGCTTGACAACTGGCACAAACCACCAAGAAAGATACTTTTGGTACAAAGGCAGGTCAGAACCACAACGAATTAATTATTCTTGGCATCTAAGCAAGCACTATCAGTCAAAGGTATCAATATATGTTTTAATTTAGCTATTTTCCCTCTCTTACTGCAGGAAAAATGGAGATACAGAGTCTCCAGTCTGTTGCAGCAGTCAGAAGAGGAGCAGAGAAACTGAATGGCACAGCAATGGATTGGGACCACAGCCTTGCTGCAGGGTGCTGGCTCTACCACCATGAATTTCTTACAGGATCCCATGTCACTGCCAACTCAAACATCAAACATAGCCCTGGGACAGTGCCTGTCACCTCTTTGACTGGTTTTCAACCTTAAAAAAAGAAGTTACAAAACCCACAGAAACAGGGCTTACAGGAGCTAAGAGGAGTGAAAGCTGAGACTGGAACGTTGTGTTCATCCACACTTACCTGACATGCCCTGCTTGGAGATCTGACGGTCATAGATCTTCTTCTCCAGGGTGTAATCAGAAACCAGTCTGTAGATGTGGCACGGCTTCTTCTGCCCGTAGCGGTACACCCGGCACACGGCCTGGGCGTCGTGGCACGGGTTCCAGGAAGCATCAAACACCACCACTCTGTTTGCTCCAATGAGGTTGACACCCAAACACCCAGCACTGGAAAATTAAGGCAAATTTCAAACTGCTGCCTTGGCCCATTTCCAAAACTTCTAGACAGGGACAACCATCGCAGCCAAGAGTCCATAAAGGGTCTATGGAAAATTTCCTTCAAACTTTAAACCCAAGTTTGGTTTTCAAGACTGTCAAGGTTGAGGCCGAAAGTTGCAGAGGCCTAAGGCTGAAATCCTACATCCCTAGGGAATTCAGAAGCAGATGGCACTATCATGCCATGGAGAGCATATTACAAAGGAAGTTAAGCACTGAAAACCCACATGCATCCAGAACACCAGTCTGAGTCCTCCCACGTGCCCTTCTGCTCCAGCCAACTCACCGTGTGGACAAAAGGAAGAGCCAAACAGAGGTGTTGCTGGGATCATTAAACTGGTTAATCAGCCGTTCTCTTTCCGAGGCAGAGGTGCTGCCATCCAGTCCTGAGAAGGAAATTAAAGAGACATTTAAAAGCTCTGTATGTTTGGGGGATTTCTACCAGAACAAACCCACTTTCCAAACACTGATCTTTGAAACTGTTCCGGGTCTTCTCAAGTCATGTACTCCAGGATCTCAACTGGACCACTCTGTACCTGTAATGTGCCCAACCAGGCAGGTGCAATGCAGCCAGCCAGGTTGGGACTTGTTCAATTGAAAGATCAAGTAAAACATTACTCAAGCTTGTCAATGCCAGGCCTGGGAGCACTACAACACATTTAGCCCATTAAGGCTCTGCTTTAGGCAAGATGGATAGCAAGCAAGAACAACAGGAACAAAGGCCTCGTGTATGCAGGAAGCTCCAGGAATCAAGAGAAAGCAAAATTGTAAAGCCTTTGGCAAACCCCCAGAAATGAGACCCGAGCACAGAGAGTGCTGGTGTAAAGGAGTGCAGGGGGTGTCATGTCTCTGTTCCTGGGCAGCAGCTTGCTTCTGGCAGCTCTGCAAAAATCAGGAACACCATATCCACCACTCTTCTCAGTCCTGGCCTGTAAAGTAGCCACACAAAGCAACAACCCATACCAGAAAAAGATCTAAAGCTGGGGAAGAAGGGAGAGGAATTCACAGCCTTGAGCAAGTGAAAGCATTCCACAGTGATTCTGGTTTTGGAAGCAAGATCTAGCAAATAGCCAACAGGAAGCAAAAAGTATCTTTGGCAGCATTAAAAAAGCAGTAGTGTGTAAGTGAGGTGTCAAAGATGTCTAACATCTTCTAAGTAAGATGTCAAAAGAGGAATTGGAAATTACTGGCTAGTTGCCATCCAACTGACATTGTCTTTCAAAACAACTAAAGTAAGAACAGTCTGAAAGAGATTCCTCAGAAGAATGCTTCAGCAGAGCATTTTCACACCCAAAGACAACAAAAGAAGATGGTGGGCGACTTTCAGGAATTAGTCCTTCACAGGATCAAGCAGTGTCACAACAAAAGAGAGGAGGACTGGCTGCACTCACTGTAGTAGTTGATGTTTCGGACCCAGTTATGAACTCCTCCATCTGAGCCTGGAGGACTCGGCATCGGTCTCTTTGCCAAAAACTCTTCAATGACAGATAAAGTGGACAAGCTCTGGCTGCAAAACCAAGATCTCTGTTTAGGAAAAAGCCCCCCAGCAGCAAAAGTGGAATATCAGAACCCTTCCCCAACCATGACAGTGCTGATGGTTGCCAAACCCTGTTTGTGCAGCACACCCCTCACCAGTAAATGTGACAGTGGCAGAAGTATAAAATCCACAGATGAAAATCAACATTAATACAACAAAGGAGAAAAGGGGAACTGCCACACCACGCACCCTGTGTAACAACCTCCTAGTACCGGGGGGATCCAACTACTCCAGTATTTAATGACTGTAGGATCAGTTGTTGATACTCTGCTTACCTGAAGACCAAGATCTTGTCTCCAAGCTTCACGCTTTCCTCAATTAGGTGGAAAAGTAACACCATCTTGGGTGAGTTCTCCAGGACTCCCGTCTGGTAATCACACAAGATGTCTTTGGCCTACCGAGAAACGGGAGACTATTACAGGTGGAGTTGCTCATTCCCTGTTTAGTTCAACAACCCTGTCTCAAGGTGAGAGAAATAAATCATTGCAAGGAGGTTATTTGCATCCAGTTGTTTGAGGTGACAACGTTACTCCCAACTACTGCTGCTACCTCCCATTCCAGAAGCTCCAAACGACAAACTTCTTTGATGAGTGTCCTCTTAACCTCTCATGACTCTTTTATCTCAAGAGCTTTCCTTCCATCCTTCTAGATTTACCACCATCTTGTTTAGATCAAACTTCACCCTAACATCTTTATTTAGAATAGTAAAGTCCACGGCCTTTTTGGTCAGATGAGAACAATGGCATAAGAGTGCTGCCTGCACTTCTACCTCATGAGAGTCACAAATTCCTCCTAGCACCACACAGATCTGCTTATCAAGATGCTCTGTGGTAAAGAGAACATAAGAGAAACCCACAACTCAAACAGAAGAGTCTTCTCTTTGCTCTGCTTCAGAAAACTGTCCAGCCTTTCAAACTCTCCAAATCAAGAGTTTTCCAGCAGTGACACTCACCCACTCGTACGTTACGACCTGATTTGCTCTCTCCTGGAAAGGGTTGAAGCCAACACTCTGGAGGAACTTGCTATTAGTAGCTTCTCCAACTGGTGATGCCAAGGCATTACTCTCTGTTTTGACTTTAATTCCCTGAGGCTGGCAGCGGGAATTAGTGCTTGCTGTGCCAAGGTCATCCACATCCAAATCCTGCTCGTTTGCCAGATTCTCCTTTTGCAGAGCTTCATACAACACATCTGGATGGTTCCAAATCTGAAGGGATAAAGAAAGAAAGTGGTTAGACCTGCACTGGTCTGCTGCTTGCCAACGATTGTGACCTGAAAGCCCCCCCCAGCTATTCAAGGGAAAGAACTAATACTTCTTCTGGCTCTCATATCTTTAGAAGTGCCCAATTCTTTCCTTGAGAACAAACCAGGAGGTCACTGTGCACCCTACACAGCACAAAGGCAGAGCAAGCTGCCTGTTTGCACTACAGCAGGTAAGGTTATGCAGTTTAAGATATCAGCCCAGACTGTTTCAGCTGATGGCAGCAGGTTTCTTGCACAGTTTGAAAGAGACATTTAACATCCCTGCACCCCGGTTCTGGAAGCAAAGATAACAATACTGTAGAACCACTGCAGAGCACTCTGGGGAGAGATGATATCCCTGGCCAACCACACTTCCACCTCCTATTTCGACTTGTATTCCCCTTTCCCCAACATATCAGAACATTTCTTTGCATCTTCTGCCAAAACCTACCTTACAACAGACACAGAAAGCTTTGAGTGGGTTCAGTCCCAGCCAGCCACTGTTGCCTGCATCTCGGAAGCGGTTCATGAACTCCGTGTAAAGGGCCCTCTGGATCTTGGACAGACGTACCAGAATGACGTGTTCTTCCTTAGAGGGGAGCTGAACCTTCAGCACGTTGTGGCCTCGCCTGGGGAGGAAATAAAAAGAGTGAGATAAATACAGGGAAGGGAATTTCCCAATATGATCTCAGTGTGGCTGCCTGTAGGGTAAGATTTTGACTTCTTGCCCACTCAGCTGCAGGGAGAAGGACCTCTAAATTACATGTTTCTCTAATGCAAGACACTTCTGAGATACTCTCCCTGCAGCCAAATACCAATTGTAAACACAAAGACCTCAAATACTACAATCTTCTAGCACAGGTCACAGAGTTAAGAGGGTGATGAAAGTCCTGTTTTCCATGGTAGCTGAAAAACAGAAATAAGGCGTAAAGTCTATTTTCAGCTCTGCCAACGATTAAGACACTCCAGACCAGCATCTTAGAATCCTCATCTGAGGAAAAAAATGCTGGTTTATTTTCACAGTGGTGGAGTCACTGTCACTTTTCTTAACACCTTCACGAAACACTTTCAGATCCTCGGATAAGGATGTCACAAAGTGCACATCCAAATTGGCTATTAAGCCATCAAAATAAACCTGAGGTCACTCTCGGGCAGTTAGAGGTGCAGTTCTCTATTATCAGAGTCTGTGGTACCAAAGCAAACCAACTTTTAAGTGTGGCCAGCAGGGCCAGGGCAGCGACCCTCCCCCTGTACTCAGCTCTGGTGAGGCCCCCCTGCCTTGAATCCTGGGTTCAGTTTTGGGCCCCTCACTGCAAGACAGTGAGGTGCTGGAACGTGTCCAGATTCAGGCAACGGAGCTGGGGAAGGGTCTGGAGAACAAGTCTGATGAGGAACAGCTGAGGGGGCTCAGCCTGGAGAAAAGGAGGCTTTGGGGGGACCTCTCTCTCCCCACAACTATCTAAAAGTAGGTTACATGCAGGTAGGGGACAATCTCTTCTCTCCCAGGTAACAGAGACAGGACAAGAGAAAATGGCCTCATATTGTGCCGGGGCGGTTTAGATTGGATATTAGAAAAAATTTCTTCATGGAAAGGGTAGTCAGACCTTGGAACAGATAGTTCAGGGAAGTGGTGGTATCATCAGCCCTGGAGGGATTTAAAAGACTCGTAGATGTGGCACCTGGGGACAAGGTTTAGTGGTGGCTGTGCGGGGTTAACGGTTGGAACTGATGATCTTACAGGTCTTTTCCAACCTAAACGATTCCATGACTCTATAAAGCAGCAAGATTTAGTTGTACTACATAAACTCAGCAAACAAGCCAGGTAACTGGGGATGAAGGAGCTGTTTGCACGGACTACACCCCTGAGAACTGCCCGTGGACTCACCGCTGCACGAAGCCCTCCAGCAGGCTGTGCAGGACGTGGCTGCGGTACCGCATCAGCCGCACGTCCTGGGGGGTGCTGTCAATGCACTGCCCGTTCAGGATGGGCCGCTCAAACATGTTACTGAATTCCTGCCGCGAGCCCAGGAAGTCAGGCCGGACAAAGTCCACCATGCACCAGTACTCGATGAGGTTGTTCTGCAGCGGGTACCCAGTCAGCACCACCCGCCGGCGCGAGCGGATGTTCTTGAGCGCCTGCGAAGTGCTGGCGTGGCAGTTCTTTATCCGGTGTCCTTCGTCACAAATAACCACATCTGGGCCGGGGCGAGACAAAGCCTTCTCAATCCCTGAGGACAAGGAACATTACGTGTTAGTTAGAGATCAATAAGACAAAGTTCTGGTTTTATAAGGTCACCAGCTTCACAAAAGAGGAGTAGTTCTGAAAGACAAAAAAGCAGTATCCGTAGGTGCAGAGAGCAAGGCTGATGCAGGAGATAATGTATGACTAGACACCAGTTCTGATTTAGCAAAATGTGGTAATGAGCAAACATGACTGTCCCTTGATTTCTGCTCAATGACCTGCATTGCATCAAGCTGGGTGTCTTGCGTCAAATCAGAGTGGCAAACCTCACACTGACAAATCCCAGAGCTCAGTGTACTGAATTCCACTTGCAGCTCTTTCAAGAAATTAAAGACTCAGACAAAGCTCAACAACCTTCTGCCTCCAAAGACACAACCCTGCCCAGCAAAGTTTGATCATGTCAGTGATGCTAAAAGCAAGCTATAGGTTGTTTCCCTGTGCTGCCACAGCTGACAGCCAGCTGGACAGCAGGGTCACACTCTCCCTCTTGAGGGCTGACTTCCCACCTTTCAGAAGCTCCTGCTGCCGGTCCTCCTCATCCAAGTCAATAATGACAGGCCCAGTTTGTTTCTTTGTTCTCTTCTTCCTGCCAGTGGCAAAGGACTTCTTCAGCGAGAGGAGACGGTACATCTCATATCCCATCAGCAGCACACCACCTTCTGTCACCCAGTCATTCACCACCTTTGCACGTGCAGCTGTCGTCCTGCAAAACAACCAAGTAAACTGTAAGCTTTTACTCCAATTTCAGGTTGAATCACTGGATTGGAGTCTGCTGAGAGAAAAGACTCATTCAATTAATTAAAGCACTTTTCTCACATCTAACCAGATGGAGGGATACAATGAAATTTCTTTAGGAAACAAACTGATACAGAGGGGAAGAAAAGCCTTTTATGTGCCATGGATAGCAGCCTTGAGAATGACAAATCCTTACAGGAACTGAGGTGTAGAAGTTTATCATGCACAAACGCATATCAAACTCAAGAGTTCCCTTTTTATAAAGCTGTTGAGTCTGCCTCTGCAAAAACCATTTTCAGAATGAGCTGCCAATGCACTTGGCTGTAACCTTCAGTTGTTTATCCCCTGTTGTCTCCTCCAATGCTCCTGTCCCCCCAGGCTTCCTTCCCTTCCAGCCTGCTCAGAATTGGCTCAGATCAAGACACTGTCTTTGCTCAGTCTATCAGATGCTGGCCAACACTAAACAACACATGGCTGGAACAACATCAGCAGATTCACATATATCCCACCCAGAAGGTGAAGACCTCAACAGGTAGGTGTATGAATACAGCCAATGAACTGAGAATTCCCCAGGACCACTGCACTGCTCTGATCCATGCAAGCAAAATGACCCAGAAAGAAGCAGAGGTCCCTGAGCCAAGAGCTCAGAAAAGCTTTTACTGTCACCTACTTGTGTTCATCATTCAGGATGTGGACTTTGAAGGTGCGGGGCTGGACCTCTTTGGAGTTATAATCAGCAGGAAGGTTTTCAGGTGCTGGGAGCCACATGTTGAACTCTGCTAGCCAGTTCTGGAGCGTATTCACCTGAAAAAGTTAGCCACAGAAGGATTAAAACCCAGTTGAGTCACTTGGGATTTTTAAGAGCAAAAACGAGATTAGGGAATGACACTCGGTGTGCCCAGATGGAAGCAGCAGCTCACAGCATGCAAATTCAGGAACACAGGGAATGATAGAGGGGGAAGAGCAGCAAGGATGTGATAAAACTTGATGTATGATGGGACACTAATCAACCTTCTCTACGCAAAGAAAGAAGTAGTGCAAGGAAGTCCCTCAGCCAGCCCTTCACGTGGCTACTTACAGGTACAATGGCAAGAACAGTCTTTGCCTCCGTGTGCCGAAAAAGTACATCCAAGAAAGAGATGACCTGTATGGTCTTGCCCAGGCCCATGCTATGTGCTAAAATACACCCAAACCCACTGCTGGTTTTAAATCTCTCCAAGGACTCGACCAAGTTGTCATATAGGAATCGGATCCCACCAATCTAGGCAGAAAAGTAAAAAAGACATTAGAATGGTGGGAGACAAAAAAGCCCAAGATGGGTATGTATTTACAGAGTGGCAAGTACGTGAGGACCATGAAAATACAAAGGGGATGTTACAAGTTCACTAAAATACCCTAATCTAGGGAAGGCTCAGCAACTCAGTATTTTTAGATGCTCATAGAATTTCTTGAGAACGTATCAATAAACCAAAATTAATTTATAGCCAGAGAATCTGAATTGGGGTTGATTAGTTTGTTTATAAATATAATTTTATTTTTAAAAAGTTCATCTAAATATACAAAGGTCTGATAATAACAACAGCCAAAGTTATATAGAGCCTTGGCCTTCCTCTAATTCAGCCTTATCATTTGACTGTCCACAACAGCTGCCACCACCACAACCCAGCTGGTCACAGGGCTCACCAAAGCAGTTCTGCTGAGATTCCCAGGCAGGCTTGCCTGAATTAATTGCATTTTCAAGGCCAACAAAGCCTACCTGATGAGGTTTTACTGCATGTGCAAGCTGGGGAGCCAGGAAAATGTCCTCCTCATTTGGTGGATGATTGATGTTGACGATGACTTGCCCCAGAGCATCTGACTGATTTAAGGCATCATTCACATGAGAGCCACTGCTCTCTTCACTGCCATCCTCCTCCCCTTCATTGCCAGAGTCACTGCTGTCCACAATTTGGAGGGCATCATCCTCTCCTGAGCTCAGCTCAATCACTTCTGTAAAGTGAACCAAAACAGGGGAGAATAAGGACAAAGTTAATTTGACGTCAGGGTTTATCATGAATGGAAAACAAACCTATCAGGAAATAAGGCTTCCCCCAGGTTTTGCAATTCCACACTGGCCTAATGACGTGTCCTGAACAAGCAGGTGTGATACAGGCACACATCAGGCCCCTCAGACCAGCACATGAAAGCATCAGCTTCCCTGGCTTCCAAATGTTTCAGGGAACATTAGCTCGGGCTGATCCAAAGAGAACATGAGACAGTTTCTGAGTGTTTTACATTCTCCTCCATATGTTCTCTTAATTCCCAAACCCAGACATGAATTTTATCTACTGATGCAATGCCTAAGGATCACCAAAGAAGTCAGGTTAAATCCATTTGGGACAAGGGACACAAAACCCACTTTCAGCAGCAGATCTGAATACTTAGATGCTCCTTTTACACACAGCAAATGATGCCACATCTCCTGTAAGCATTCTTCAGCAATGCACTGAGCAAAGTTAAGTGCATTTATAAAGCAGAAATAAATACAAGTTCACAAGAGGGCCTGACAGTTCATTTTATAAATGTCATTTTAGGACTCGCAGGCCAGAACTGCCCATATAATTGGAAACCAAGAGGCCTACAAAAATCTGAAGTGATTCACCACTGGAGCATCTGACCAGATGAAAACAGACTTGTGGCTGAATAAACAGCATATTGTGAGAGGAGCAGGCTGAGGCAATTGGTCACTTACCATCTTTAATGCTATTTTTTCCTTTAGTATCATCTTCACTGCCACTGCTGGTACTGTCGAGGCAGATCACTTCCTCAGCCAGGACCTGAGGGGGGAGCTGGGTCGCCTCTGCTGTTCTGAAAACGATGTCCTCTACAAACGTAAATTACAAACAATAAGTAATTCATAATAATGGGGAAGGAGACAAAACTGTTCAGAAACCAGACAGTATTTCCTTCCACTTTAGCTCCAATAACTTAGTCCCGGAATTTTCCATAACAGACTCTCACTGTCTACAATACTGCTATGACTCAGCTTCCTGGGTCACACTCTCCTCCTTTCTCAATATGCTGAAACAATAGCCCACTGCTGATGGCACCCTCTGTTTCATGCCCTGGCTGGGGCACACTGACCATACAACATGCTAAAGCCCTTTGTTTCTCTTTTTTTTGGTCCCAGCAAAAGCTGTGTTTCATCCAGCAGAGAAAGTACCAACTGCTGGAGGGATGATAACTGCCCTTTGTTAGTAGGGACACTGTAATAATTACATCCCACACATCATAAACAACTTTTGGTGATCAAGAGCATTTGTTTGTATGTTTTTAGTGCTGCCATGTGGGGAGGGAGGCTAATGGGGCCAAATAGCACCACTGCACTGACACAGCAGGCAATGATGTTCTTCTGGGGCTGAACCTACTCTGCAACAGTTAAAGTGTTTTAAACAGCTCAGATTCCTTCTCCCACGTGTAAAAGTGTTTTTAACACTTGCATATAAGGGAGAATATATATTTCCTCAAGAGGCAAGGCCAACTCAAGAACTCCTTACCCCTGACACAACATCCAGCTGCACTTCTCTCCCTTTACACCTTTTGAGGCTGTGCCATAAACTAAATCACCAAAATGATCGAGGTTGGGAAACAGTGCAAGATGACATATTTGCCCAAAGATATGAGTGATGCTTAACCATTTACACGGCCTGCAACTCACTGCTTGCTGAAACATGCAAGAAAGGCCAAGGTTACATCACCAACATATGTGCACCCAGTCTATTGTTCCACTGTCCCCAGTACCAGACACGCACGTTACCAGACCATTCCCAGGACAAACAGGATCTGGCATTTCTGCCAAGCCTGTTGGCTTAAGCCCCCATACCAGCTGGAAAGACAAGAGAGCTCTGTTTCAGCATCCCCCTACACACACTTGATGTGTCAAAATATCTTCAACAAACGTTACCTGGCACCTTTCACCAAGCAGCCACTGTATCTTGACACAAAACAAACTCAGAAGTGGAACTGCCCACACTGAGCCTACAAGTGGTTTGGAACTGCTGTTCCAAGAGTTTACACTTGAAAGTCCAAGGAAAGCATAGAATCACAGAATTGAGGTTGGGAAGACCCTTCAATGGTCATCTAGTCCAACCCCTCTGCACTGAGCAGGGACATCTTCAACTACATCTGGTTGCTCAAAGCCCAAGCCATCCTGACCTTGAACGTTTCCAGGGGTGGGGCATTTACCACGTCTCTGCACAACCTGCGCCAGTGTTTCACCACCCTCACCGTAAAGCATTTCTTCCTTGTATCTAGCCTGAATCTACCTTCCTTTAGGTCAAAACCATTACCCCTTGTCCTATCATGGACAAGCATGGCACTACCTTCTTCATTCAGCTTCTATCCTTAAAGCTCTTGCTTTGGCTGGCATCTCCCAGCGCTTACCAGGAAGAAACTCCAGGGGTACGGTCGGTATAGAGGCTGGATAATCCTTCCGCTGCTGCTCAAGCCGTTTCCTTCTCTCCAACTCTTCCTGCTGGGCTGCCTTTGTCACGGCTTCCAGTTGGTCCTCACGCAACAGCTTTCTGAACACAGGAGCAAACATGGTTTGGTTACACTCAATTCCTTCCAAAAATGTGAATGGCTGCACAGCTGCTGCAAAGATGACTGACAAGCTCCAGGTATTCTGTCAGCCACACAGAGCAGGAACGTCATCCCCCAAAAGACACAGGCAAATTCCACAGCTATTTCAACACTCTGCTTCCCAACTACAGGTAACACTACTATCAGTCAAGGAAAAGACAAAAGTTTGACAGAAGCAAAGTAATGGAAGGAGGAAAAATATAAGTGGGTAAGCACATACTTAAACTAGGTTACCAGAGACTAGTTCTTCTACCAGAAAGGATGTTTTTTATTGATATGCAGCTTATAAACACAAAATGCACAAACTCATGCAAATAAGATACATGGGAAGAAAATGCATCAATTCCTCCACAAAAGGTCATCTACCCTGATTCTCTTCTGACAGCATTTTCAGGAGCTAGGAACTCTAGTGGTTTTAACAATTGTTTCAAGGCATCCTCTCAAAGCGTCTTCCCTTTACAGGTAATTTTATTTACTTCCAGAAGTTGCTTTTCCCCTGCTTCAGTGTCACATGTCCAGCCCTGGAAACGAAGGTGCTTTTGCCAGGGGAGAGGTGCAGAACAAGCAGTGGTAAAATCCAGCTCCCTCGAACTAGCCTTTAAAATCACCCAACCCCACACTTCAGGGACATCTCCCTCATCCTAATAAAGTCTCATTTTCCAAGGCCTATTCAATGCTTCTTCCTTCAGCTTTAAGAAAATCAATTTGCACGAGCTTAAATATGAACCAAACACCATCAGCACAGGGCATGAGAGCCACTTGCTGCCACAGGAGCTCCTGCTCCATTACTTCTCCTCTGAGCTTATAAAACTCCCTTGAGCAAAATTTCCTAGTGATTTACCACCTCACAACCTGTCCCAGAATATGCATAAAATTACACAATCAAACAACTTCTGCTTTACAAAATCCAGGTGAAACTGACTTCCAACATTTCAGTCGTAGCATCAGCATTCCTGCCAACAAGCACCCAGGACAGTACAGGAAAGGACTGTATTTTAGGCTGTTTGCAACAGGATTCACCTCAGCAAATATCTGAAACTGGTATTTACTTAATGGTGGTACTGTTTTTCGGTTACATCTCTCACAAGACAGCAGCAATTACACAATTTTTGCAATATATTCCATAACCAAATATTCACTCTTCTGAAATACCAAACAAGTCTGCACCCACATGCAGCTCTCCAGTCTGAGATCACTCTACTCCCACTGGTGAAATCCTAAGGTTTTGGAAAAGAAAAACCATCTGGTTCGCCAGCAGTGGCACAACGTAGCTCAGAAGCAAAGTGCAGAGATGCTGTTTTCACCACCATATGTGACCCAAGCTCTTTCTGTCCTGCTGCTGCTGCTTACCTTATGTTCCTCCGCATGTGAGACGGTTTCTGAGCCCTCTTCTTTTTGGTGTCCTCAGAGGCCAGGCTCTTGTGCTGGTTCTGCAAGAGTTGCTCTGCCCGCTCGCTCTGAGATGAGGTAGTTGAAGTCGAGCGCTGCCATTCTCCATCCTCCGTGTGCTCCGCATGGTCACTGCTGAACACGGCTTCCTGGGGTTGGTCTGCAAGGGGAAGAACATGACATGGGAACAGCTGTGCCAGGCTGGCAGCTGGCTTTTCCATGAGCATTCAGCAGGATTTGAGCCGAATGGGAACGGACAAGCCCTACTCTCGCTCATTTGCAAGCACGTCACTCCGAGGGTCAAAACTGGGGTCCTTTCTGACAGCCAAAGACAGTTAAAAAGTTTTACAGTGAAGGGTCTGTGCCCAGTGAAAGCCAAGACCAACACCCTCAACACAGCCCAAAAGCGTCCTGACAAGAAAACAAGGTAAAATTGTTTAGGTCCATGTGGAGCACTTGCTATCCCAAGAGTTGGGTTTCCTATGGGGGCCTGATGAGCTCTGATTAAAACAAGGAACTTGAATCTCTTTGTTTCACATCATTCAAGTAGGGCAGAAGTTTCCCTGTCTATGACACCTGTGTAACCATCTCCCAAGTCAACAGAACACAGCACGTAAAAGGTTATCTGGTTCAAACACTGGGTCATGGCTCAGCAGGCAGCTCAGTGGTTCTAGCACCAGGCTTCACTCTCATGGTTTAAATGGTAACTTCCAACAAGTTTTTTTTCAAACAAAACGTAAGTGCAATACCCTTTCTATATTATAAGTCACATGCACTCCTTTTTCTCCTAATTCTCCTACTTTCAGACTTCCGTTTGTGCCCAATTCCACTCTTAAAGCACAATGTGAAATGACACCTTGTTCTGTGTGACACTTGGCTCTTCAACAGGCTGCCAGTGACCAAGATAATGCTTCCAGAGCAAAGAAAGGAAATGTTTCTGTTCAAAAGCTTCCCTTGAAGCAAACTGTTTCTGACAAGCGTTGTAATAGCTTCTTTGAAGCATCTTGTCCCCTTGTGTCAGGCAAAGAGATACCCTGAACCTCATCTTGTAATCAGCTTTCTTGCTTACATTGTGTATCTGAGCTAATGACTGAACTGAAATGACACTTAGACAGAACTATGAAGGAAAGAAGACATCAGTGCAGAAGAATGTGGCAGATGAAGTAATACAGAACCAACAAGCATCACATTGTGACTCCGAGGGATCTGGAGACAGAGAGCATTCCTTCTCAAAATGCTGGGAGCTTAAATGAAGGATGCTTCAGTACAGCACATTGCACCTGCAGCTGTCATGTTGATATGCCCATTAAATTAACCTTATCTCCAGTATCACATCTCAAAATTGAGATGACAAGAAGTAGATTCACACCTTGTTCAAAAGCACCAACTTTGCAAACTTCCTCTCCAGACATCCCACCAGACCCACCCCAGCATTTGCTCCAAGTCTATGCCAGAACACATTTAGGACTTCAGAGCTCAGCCCACCATGGAGCAGTACCAGCAGAGCAGCTCAAACATTTCTGTGAGTATCTGTCTCTGCAAGCCCTGCACGTATTGGAAAACCAGGTATCCACAGCTTATGGGATGAAACTGATCTCGTGATGAACGCAAGGAGAGTTCTGCATATGAAGATAAACGCAAGGGGGTTCACTGCTACGAGCACAGCAGTTCTCCTACCACAGCCAAGGTCTTGGAGCCCTGTCCTCCCACAATGCCTCTTTAGACTTACAAGCTCAGATATCAAGCATCAGCTCACTTGCAGACAGAGAGCTGTGCTGGGAATAAACCCAGTTTCTCAGGCTTCCCAGACAACAACTCTGCTATTTGAGCTACAGACACATTTTAGTCACATTACCTGCAATTCTTCAGCACTGTTTCCTTCCCCCCACCCCTCTCGACTCCTGGTTATATAACTAGATCAAAAGATTGGATGAAATAGGGCAAAGGGAAGCAGGGAGGCTGCACACGTGATCACATGCTCCGGGATGAGTCATTAAACCGGAGACAAACACTGCCATGGTTACACTGCTGCCATCTCACCCCGGGCCCGGAGGACCTTGACAAGGCACCAGAGAGCACAAAGTCATGCTTGTTTGGAAGAGGAAGCGCTTCCCTCCCCACACTCCAGCAACTGCCCACGTCACCTCCTCCAGCTTCCACCCTGCCACCTGCGTTGTGCCAGGCAAGGGTGTCTTCAGGACAAGGGCGATAATAACAAAACCTAGAGGCTCAGGAGCCCAAATTATTATGTCTCCTCCGTGTTTTCAGAGATGTTGTGCAATCCCTGTGTACACTCATTCCATTTCTGCATTTTACCTTTTCTTTCCTCATAATGATATGCAATACAAGCTCTGGTGAAACCTACACACAGCTGGATCAGATAGGGTTTTTAAAATATAATTCTCATCTGAGCAGGAGCCTAAAGCCCAAAATTTGATGATAAATTTGGTCCCGCACTGAGTACAAGTCCTCATCCACCACAGCCACGTCTGCTCAGGCTGGTGTTTGTCCTGCCAATACAAGTTCTGAGGTGAGGAACACAATCTGTGCCTCAGCCCACATTCCTGACACATATGCACCAAGAGAGCTCTTCCATGCTAGTGACAGCTCCAAACATCTCACTGATTCAGCTGCAGTGGGATTCAGGGGACAGCCGGCTTCCCAAGGCTGCTCCCATCCTTGCCACCACCACGAACAAAGCTTTCCACAAAGTTTAACTAACGCAATGATAAAATCACAAGTCTAACCTTGCAACAGCTCCCACCACACCTGCGGCATGAGCTGGCACTTCCAAGCAGGAATTGTTTTGCTGCTGCTTTGTATTAAACTCCTGATTATGTGCACAGCCTAAATCTAACCCAGATGAAAAGCAAGGCTCCCCGCTGCAGTCGTGTGGTTGCTCTCCAGCACGGTGAGCTCCAAGCTGTGTAACTGGGACCCACACTGGGACAGAAACACATTAAGAAACAATAACTACACACACACAACACCTACTTTGTATAAGAACAGGTCTGATCTTTGGGTTGGAGGGAGTGTGGGAACAGCCTTGCTGAACAGGTCCCATCAGGTAATCAATGGAATAATCCTGCCCCAATTTTGCCAAACCTACATCTACAACAGAAACGCAATTACGGTTTTATAACAGGAGCTCAACATGCTACTCTGACATGGTTATACAAGTAGCTTTTTACACAACACAGAAATTCATCAGCCACGTTTGCATGTTCACAACTGTCTGATCATGCTGGAGCTGCTGTGCGCTCTAGGACAACCTGGGCGGTTATCCACATTGCCTCCTTGAGAAGAGCATTGCCACCAGCCTGGGGGTGACAACGCAGCACAGCCCTGCACAGCGAGATGAGGCACATCAGAAAAAGCAGGCCCAAGTCTGCCCAGCAGAAGATGGCCATGGGTCAGATGTGGTTGTTGGCAAGGAGGTTAATCTATCCCATGTTTGCCCACTGTGGGCACCAAGAATCACCTGGTTCACACCAGCTTCATTCCATGTTTTGCACTGTCCTCACCAGATCTACAAACAGGATCTCCCATGGGAAGTGGTGGTAATGTCAATGCAGCTGCTCCTTCAGGTGGGTTATAGCTCTCTGAGAAATCCTCAAACAGCTCCCAGTGGTTCTTGGTTATGGACACCCGCATACACCCAGGCACTCTGTCCTGCAAGGTACCCTGAATGCCAAGAGGGACACAACTATCCTTTCTCATTCAGAGGTGTGAAATGTGCCTGCACTCTCAAAACCCAACAGACCTGGTTATAGCACGGCTCTGATTTGTGCTGCAGGCACAGTTGTCAGTTTTCTTTGCTCAATAAGCAGCAGCAACCACCACCCCTAGATGTATATACAAACAGGGGGAGGTGTTTGGTTTCTTGACCAACGCTTGCACGTCACGGTATTACAGTTTAGAAGTCTCTGTAAGAGAGTCGTGACTGCCGTGTGTAACTCTGCTTCAGATGCTCCCTGTGTGGTGTGACTGCCAGAGCTGTCCCTAAACACTGCACACAGCTGTGACTCATGATGTGTAACACAGCAAAAGATTTGTCCTGCAGTCAGGCACTTCCTATTGCAGCCAAGCTTATAAAACTCATCACCTCCTTCTCAAACTTCCCTTAAAACAGCACAGGATTCAGCCTGGAGAATATTCTCTAGCATCATCAATTCAGCAGTGAATTGCTCTCGACACAGCCTGCTCTGAAAAATGACTCAGGTTGCTGCAGAGTGTCATGAAGCTGCAGGTTGTTTTGAGGTGTGACATTTGTGTAACTAACAGAGTCTTCTGACACCAAGGTAAGCGAAAAACAGTGCTATAGCAAATCTCCACGCTCCAAGGCAGACCTCAGTAAGTCCAAGTGTCTGTGCATCCACAGTTTGCCTCTAGCAACAGTCAGCACTCCTAGGAGTACAGAAATTCCCAGTCAGAAGAAGATCTGAGGGTCTCCTATCTGAGCTTGCTGCATAAGAAGACCCAAGAGACCCATCAGTGGACAAACTACTGTGTAAGTTGGTAACTTCCTTGCCTGTTCAGTTACTAGCTAGCTAACAGGGCTAGCTAGAGGTACACTTCCTCCTGGGAGAGCGTTTTTACTGCCAGGGTAACTCCAGCGACTCCAGGAAAGACATAGCACTGAGAACCAGACACTTGTTTACTTCTAAAATCATTTCACTACGGAAACTCAGGATACCAAATAGGACAATTTTGCTGAGTCTTCAAGCATTATTTCCTACCCTAAGGACAGGGATGTGCATGCATGGTGAGGAAGGTAGCTGCATGCAGAGCAGCGAGCAGTTAATTCTTTGGGAGCTTTCTTTTGTCCTGCACAAAGAACAAAGAGCAGTTAAATATTATTGCAGGCCTTCTGGGAACTTCTATGCAGCTTGTGGGCAAAAGCCTGTCAGAGACTAGCTAATACTAGCTAGTGCTACTACAGCCGGTACTGAGCTGTCAAAGCAGGAATGGGAGGAGCACTGAGGGATGGCACAAGAAAGTCTAATTGCACAGCTCCAGCTGCAAACTCAGTCCCTGACACACTGAACTACAACTGTGCCAAAGGCTGGAGGAGCGACTGCGCACAGCAAGCCTGACTGCAAAGGCTCTGACAGCCTGGAAGATGCTCTCTGCGGTTATGTGATGTTTCCCCAGTGCGCTGGGCGCTGGAGTGGCGTGTAGGTGATGCCAGAGTGCAACTGTACCTGGCTCCTGAAGAACAGCGGCTCTCTAACTGCGGCACAGCAATCAACTCGGAGGCTGGCAAGAGCCAGAGTGCTCTGGCTCATCCTGTACTCAGCTGCGCAATATACATGAAATATTTTCAAAATATTCTTTGTACGCAACTGGCGCAGCTGTTGCATGGACGCCATGCAGGAAGGGAGAAGCGGTTATCTGCACGGAGCACCTCTCACACAGGTGGCATTGTGTGAAAACACTTGAGCACCACAAGGCTGAGCTGGAGGCAGGAAATTCCTTGTGAAACCCCTCAAGTACGGTGTAGATGAAAGTAAGGGGGAAGCTCAGACTCCCTTCCTCCAGGCTTTACCTGTTGCAACACCAACGAGAGGCACAAAGCCGGCACACATCAACACCTGGTTGCTTCCATCCGAAGCACTGGGAGAGCCACCTCAGAGGGGCTCGGAGCGGGACAGAGCAGGACAAAGCCTCTCCGGGAACTCGGGGCTCTCCGCTGCAGCCGCTGTCAGGGCAGCTAATTAGCAACAATACTTTGTTCTCCTCGGAAAATAATCGGGCTCAGTCTTCGACGGCAGGACGCCCCTCCCAGCCACCAGCGCTTAACAAAGCCCTAATTATGTAAGTATTATATAACCCGGCACACCTGCCCCCCCGCGCCGGCCGCGGCACCCGCGCCCGGCCGCGCTGCCCCCGGCAC
>VZTA01006049.1:16972-56980 GCA_013398855.1 Mohoua ochrocephala | reverse complement strand
CGCTGACCACTGCAGGGACCGACTCCCGGCACTGCTCTCGCCCTGGCTTTGCTGCCGGCAGCGATGCCTGGTGTCCTGCTGAGTCACAGCCACGGTACTGCCAGGCACAAAGGCGTCTTTCGGGCTGAGCTTGCTCAGCCCCAGAAGTCGCCCGCTCCCAGGGGAAGCTTCCCTCACCTGTCAAAAAGCACGTACATCATCATTCCCGTTGCTGATTTATCTAGGAGTTAACCACCCCAGGTCTGTCGTTCATACCTGTCACTGTAACCAGACACAGATTCTGTCATGTTGGTATAACAAAAGAGCGCTGCTTGAAGTCTGAGTAACATGTTTTTCATTTCTCTAAGTATCAGTAAAGCGATCACTCGCTGTGGGTTCAAGACGCCTCCGTGAAATCTGCAGATTGCTGGTGAGGGACGGCAGGCTGCCTCTGTCCCCGGTGCAGGACCAGAGGATGGAGGGAAGAGATCAGCTCTGAAGAAAAAGCCACCAGCACTGACTCCATGGGCCAGAGCATGAGCAGGGAGCCAGAGCAGGAGCATGCACAAGTCAAACCCATCTCCAGTCTCCTTTGGCAAGAAGTAAGCCCAAATCAATGGAAAACTTTAAAAGACAAATTATAAGGCAGCACTGCCCTTCTTTTTTCCTTCAGCTATCTTTCAGCATATCAGTTGCTGATGAGGTTACGCTGCAGAATAAAACTCCTTTCCCGGCCTGAAGGAATCCTTCAGGAACAAAAGGCAGCAGAATTGAAGGGCAGGAGCAAGGAATATACCACCCAGAAACCAAAGGGAAAGTAAGCAGCCAAGAAGTGCCGAGAGGCAAACTGGAATATCAAACAGCCAACTTTGGTGACAGGCAATATATCTTCTAACCCTGGGATTATGCAAGCAGAACCAGGCCCCAAATACCCAAGAGATCTTGTTCTGGCTGGGCCTCAATGCTGCGGACGCTGAGACCCGGGTTACATAAACACCAAAGAGCACTTATATAACTGTTGTATGGCACAGGCTCGCAGCCACTGGCACCCCATGGCCACCGGAGTGTGGCAGGTACCTGCTCCGGCACCCAGCCCCTCCAGGACCTCCTTCCATCCCTGCACAAGCCCCCGAACGCAGCCCAGGTGAGGTGCCCGTCAGGTCATCCTCCCTCTCGCAGGCACCACACGCTCGTGGTTACCCTGGAGCATGGGGCAGTCTTGTATCCATTTCCAGCTCCGACATGCTCAAAAGAGGTTTACGAAATTTCAAAGCAAACGTTTTCATAGTGCTTTGAGACGGCAACACCTGGAGAGATACAGAACGCTGCTACCTGCCATCCCTCTTCTAGATATGTAATCGAAACTACTTTTCCCGACAAAAGTCCTCAAACCTGGACTGTTCCCTCCTGCCGTGCCCCCTCGCTTGCACAGACACTGTGGGCATTAGTGAAGACAGGGAAACAAAGCCAGGAAAGGCACCCGCTAAGGTAGCAAGGGAAGCAGGGATCGGTCACATTTGTCCTTTAGCCAGGGGTGTGCGAGAGCAATGAGTTACATAAAGCTACTGCTCTGGAGTCAGGAAGTGTTTCAGGCTGAGTGCTGGGAAGTTTTCAACAAGCTGTGCGCAGGAGGGAACTGAAACCTCCCCTTTCTGGTTATCCCAGTTAACTAGTAACCCAGAATAGAGTTTTGTCAACCAGATTACGAAAATTACCATGGGGATCTAAACCACAAGTAACTGGATTTAACCTTATTTATTTTAGCAACAGTTCAAAGCTTTTTAAAAAAAGAGAAATGTGATCTAGTCTATTGAGGTGGCTAAATATTGATTTAGGTAACAAAGATAAATTTCCCCTCTCCAACTTCAGAAAATAGCTGCATATGGGGGCTTGACACGTTCCCAGCACAGTGAATCCAGCTGGCTGCTACCATGACTCTTCTAGGGATAAATTTCAGGGACTAAGAAAAGAGGACGTGTAGGGGAGCAAGCATTCTGCATTATGCAATGATTACATAAGCATTAATTTACACTAGGTAGCTGGGAGTTGTAGCTTTATACCAGCATACCCTCAGAGCAATGAGAAATAATAAAGGAGGGATTATTGCTACCACACACTTCCAAGGCCACCAAAATGGCAAACAAACAACAAGCACCGGCCGAACTTTAATCTCTGCCGCAAGCTCTCACCAGAGCTTTGCTCAGGACCTGTGAACAAGGACAGGGAGAAGACAGGTAACACTCCTAATTTAAAAGAGCAGCATGGGAAATAATCCCAGCATAAAGCATCCTTCAGCATCTGAGTGCTCCTTTGTTGTTGCTCCTGATGGCAGTAGTATAAGAGAGGAGTGATTTCAAAATTATAATAGTGTCATTTGTACTCTAGCCAGTGTCAAAGGAGTTCACAGGCATGACGAGCTCCTCACAGTAACCTGTGAAACACCTTCCTGTCCATCTTGCAGAGGAGGAAACTAAAGCAAAGCAATCAGGTAGGCATCAGTGCTGAGTAACTCAAGTTGTTGGCTCCCTGTCCCATGCTCTAACCAACAATTCTTTGTCTTCTCCTTAAATATCATTTCCTACTTGAAAAAAACAAAACATAGTTGTGGATTTTTTTTTAGAACTGTAACAAAGCACAGAACTTCAGCTACATTCCCTTTTTCTGCCTCAGTCTCTAAAGTAATTTCAGAGGAATTTTTAAGGACTCTGTTTAATGAGGGAGGCATCACTTGGGAGAAAAATTCAAATTGTTGAGTTTGAGCCTGTGTGCCACCGCATTCCACTGGCACTTCTCCCATCAACTGCAGCCAGAAAAGTGACCGAGAGCACTGGAGAAAGTTAATAAGACCAGGATGAAACACCATCACTGAAAGAACAATCTGTTTCTAGTTTTCATTTCCAAAATATTGGTGCTGCTAAAGGAGTTTGACAAAGGGCTCCAAAGCTGTTTGTGTCAATCAGACTCACACAAATTGAAGCCGCAACGTCACAAGGACCCCCCCATTCAAAATACACAACAACACCCCAAAAGCTAAGTACATTACAGCCTGGAAAAGAAACAGGCACTTGTTCCTTCGTAAGGTTGCTAAAATGACAGTTACCTCCATGGTCAAAAAAGAAATATATCTGTATATCAGGAGGAAACAGGGATCTTTATCTAAAAGACATTTTTCTCGTGGGACAACAGGGGGATAGGTAGTGTGCTGCAACAACCCTTGATTTACTAGCTGGTGGGTGCTACCATAAAAATAATGAAAATCTGCTCTAACTTTCCAGAAACATTTTTAAAATAACAAAAAGCTATCACAGCACTGCATATACACGTGCTTGCTGCTTTGAAGACACTAAAGAAGTGTTCGGGCACCTGGAGTGAGGAAAAGCCATATAAACCAGAGAGGAAAAGAAACATTGCTCAGTGGTTGAAGCACAAAAGCAGGGAAGAACATGATGTGTAAGTTCTGCCCAGACTCACTCAGTGACCTTGTGCAGTTTATCATCTCTCTGGGCACAGGAAGGTTGTGCAGAAGTGTGATCGAGACTCTCCTGGATCCACCAGCCAGAACACAACCTCATCAGATCAGTTAAAAAAGCTTCCTCAAAGAGAGATAATTATCTACTGGTAGAGACTTTGGTAGAGACTGTGACAAACCTTGCCCCGGACTTTACAACTTTAGAAGTACAAGAAGGAGTTAATTTGCACTTTTGCTCTCTTACTTTTGTACAAATACCTTTCCACCCCAAATTTTTGAAAGGCCTCTAACCTTGTATTCTCCCTCCATCTATGACCTACAGTCTCATTTCGACAAGCATCTTTCCCTCCCTGTCTTCTCTTTTTATACCTATTATCTAGACTAAGTTACATAAGCCCCTTGTATCATCACCCAGATTCCTCATTTATCCAAACTCATTTTCTATTGTAATTCCTTTTTCTCTCAGTTCACACTCTCCCAGAATTAGCTTCTTTGTCCTGCCACCACAACCAGAGAAATGAGATGGATTTTTTTTTTTTCTAGAACCACCCCCCCCACTAATGGGTAACAAATATTGCATGGCTTATTTCTGTAAAAACTCCTCATGACAACCACACTGCACTGCACTTCTGTAATAAACCAGGAATCCAGAGCTGGAACTCCTGGGGACCAGTTTTGATCAGTCTGTGAGGTTCATAGCATGACTTCGGAGGTATTTGCCACATGAACAAGGTGCAAGAACCTTGGCATCCCAAAGTACTTCACCTCAAAGTAAGAAGTCAAATTACAAATTCACAAAGTCCTTCAAACCTGAACAAAGTTTTTCTCCAACACACAACATCCTCCCACCAGCAAACAAACTAAGTGGCAGCTATCCCCAAGCTGTAAACTCCTGTTAGGATTTCACCAGCATCTTCCATTTGATAGGGGGGAAAAGGGCCAAGTAGCTTTTAGTCTCTTAGGCACTAATTAGGGCATCTGGAGCAAGCACCAACAGCTCTGCCTGGTGCCCAGATTGTTGCCCAGTCAGCAAGTCACCAAACATTTCACTGACAAAAGAAGCTCTCAAAACTCTCACCAAGTAGGATGCTGCAGGGAAAGTATAAGCACCAAGGTGAAGGGGGTGGGGGAGAGGACAGTGCATATAAAACGATACTGCAATTAACAACTGCCTCCTCTCTTGCAAAAAAATAACTTTCACAGCATTACAACACAACAGCAGCAGAAACAGTAACAGCCAGACCCAGAAGGTCACATCACCAAAGACTTCAGAATTATAGGCACAAAGGAAGAGTGAGCTTCCTTCTCGTGTCCCCTCCATCGGGCCAACAGGCATTGCAAGACTCTGAAATCTCAATCTCTTCCATCCCTGCCTGGTAGGGAGCACATTAAAACCCGAGACCCACAGGAGAGCCTTGGTTCCTGATGCCTTTTACTAGCCACTGAGTGGGGTGCTCCAGCACGGGGGGCAGGGGGGAAATGAGTGGCCTGTGATAGGAGAGCAAGACGAAAAAGAAAACAAAGGAGGGGGAAAAAAAGAAAAACCAACCCACAAAAACCCCCACCTGTGTCCTACCTGGAAACTGCTGAGACTCATCCAAGAGTAGCATGCTGCTCAGTGCACCGAGGCGAGCCCTCTGCCCGCACACTTGTTCAACGTGGCCACGCACTCTCAGCTCTTCTGCTATTCTTGTCTCAGGGTCTTCAGGACAAAAGTTTCCAGTCACTCCCGACAACTCCTTATCTCTGCCCACAGCCCAGCGAGCACTAAATCCACTCTCACTGGCTGTTCAGTTCGCAGGCGGGAAAAGACTCCTGATAAAACAGTCCAGGGTACAGGCAGGGAAACCTGCACTTAAAGTTTCTGAAAATAACTTTGGTAAATAGCTCCTAGTGCTCGAATCCACCCAGCTGGCGTGACGGGAATCAGTACGTATATATCCTCCCTGCACCCAGCCCAGACGGACCAGGGTCACTGTTATATAACTAGTTAAATATGCCTCGTGTTCAGCCTAAATAAAAATTGTCACTATCTCCTCCCCTGCTTGGAGAGTCAAACAACACAGCCCTGCCCGAGGTAGCTGCTGCTCCACTGGGGACCGATGCCTGGAGCTGTGCTGCCCGGATGGTTTGGCTGCCGTACGCGCTCCCGATCAGCGGGAGCGACCTCAGTTATGCCTGGGAAAAGAGTTTTAGGAGAGAGAAGAGGAGCGGGGAGGCTGAGTGGGTGTGTACGGGGGAGGTCTCTCTCCTCTGGAGCAGCAGAGCTGCACGCCGTAGGGATCAGATCCCATTCACTCAGCCTGTGATCCAGTTCAACTAGTGGCAGAGACCAAGACTGAGAATAAAATAAAAATCCTTACATAACCGTTCAGGCTCCGGTGGGGCCCCGCGCAAGGGGAATCCCAACAGACAACAGGACGTTCCGAGCAGGGGACACGCAGGACCGTAACTCCGCTTCCGAGTTGCAGAGCACGTTAGGGAAGAGTGGGTGGGAATGAGATGCAAAAAAAGGAGTACAGCCTTTCTGGCTTTGAAAACAATTGTGATTTTATGAGCTATTTGCATGACGCCTGCTAATTTGCAAGAAACCTGGACAACTGAGACTGAAACTTGAGCAATTTGATGGCGCTGGTAACCTGTTTGCACAATAACAGGTGAAAGAGCATCCTGCTCGCTTGGTTAAATCAGCAGCTTGTAGACCACTGCAAGTTTCTCAGTTTTTAGGAAAGAACTTGTCAGAATTTGTGGAGTGGGAGATTACTTTAAGTGAACCTTTGTCCTGATCACTCATCTGCACCAGGACAGGCACAGGAGAGAATAAATAAGTACAGAACAAGTCCTTTAAAGCTGTGGTTGGACCCCTAAAGGCTATCCACCCTGCCTAACCTTCTTCAGTGTTACAGAGACTTTATCCATGCCCAATTCCCTTCACGGGCATATCTAATGCCAGTAATAAACAGCAAACCCGGGCTGAGAGACACGTAATGAAATTAGCTCGCCGGTAGTGAGCATTTGCCCATGTAACAAAGTCAGCTGTTTATTGAAACAACTGGTGAGGGAGCGCTGGGAAAGCCAGGACATGCACAAGAAACCCCAAGCAGGCTGTGTCCGAAACCCCTGGCACAGACCTGCAGGACTCCAGGACAATGAGCTGCACTCACAGCAGCAAAGGCTGATCTGAAGGTCTGCAAGCACAGCCAGGGCAGAGCCCAGTTCCCCTCTGGGTGACTCCAGTCGTTTTTATTTGACCTTTCATTTGAGAGGGTAGCAGGGCACTGCAAATGCTTACTGCCATCAAACCACCCTCAGTACTTCAGGGTACATCACAACTTTGAAATAAACCCAAGATGCTTTTTCATAATTAGAGCTATATAAATTTTACCAAAGAAAATATGAACTGTATTACAATTAAGACAGTAACAAGACAGCCTTTCACCTATGTCACAGATTCAAACAGCCTGGCTGGTGCACAATGTTTATCAAGGGGGAAAAGAGGGACAGATATATTAAAAAAGTGCATAGCCAAGGATCTTGCAACAGGCCTTATAAGGACTTTGTAGGGGTGGAATAAATAAGCAAACATGACCTCAGCATCTGACCTAACAGATTTATGAAACTGGAAAGCAAGATTTAAAAACAAGTACTGGGTAAAATACAACTGGGTATTTGCAAAGCATGCAGTGCTGGTTTTTGGGTGGGAGAGAGTTAATTTTCTTCACAGCAGCTACTATGGGGCTATGCTTTGGATTTCTGTTGGAAATAGTGTTGATAATAGAGATGTTTTTGTTATTGGTGAGCAGGGCTAACTCAGAGTCGAGTTCTGACACTGCTCCACTGAGGAGGCTGGGGGTGCACAAGGAGTTAGGAGGGGACACAGCTGGGACAGCTGACCCCACCTGACCCAGGAGATATCCCACACCATATGGTGTCGTGCTCAGCATATAGAGCTGGGGAAAGGAGAAGAAGGAGAGGGCGGACGCCCGGAGTGATGGCGTTTGTCTTCCCAAGTCACTGTTACTGTGATGGAGCCCTGCTTTCCTGGGCATGGCTGAACACCTGCCTGCCCATGGGAAGGAGTTGATGAATTCCTTGTTCTGCTTTGCTGTTAAACTATCTTTATCTCAACCCACGAGTTTTGTCACTTTTACCCTTCCAAATCTCTCCTCCATCCCACTGGGGGATAGTGAGTGGCTGTGTGGGGCTGAGCTGCCAGCTGGGGTTAAACCACAACACACCATATTACAGCAGTCAAGCATGAGAAAAATGGAAGTTCAATACACTGGGGGAAACAGGCAACCTATACCTGTCCTTCTGCACACAGCAATAAAAAGGGAATTTCCTTCTTCACCTTAATGTGCAAAATGGAAAAGGAATTTTTTTAGCTCTTCTACTCACAACAGCCTGCTGGTGAGGCCACCACTGTTAGCCAGGATAAATACATATTCACACAGCCAAGAATCAGATGTGCCTGAAACAGTCCGTTTATAAAATGATCTCCTCATGGAAGGTAATCTTGTTACGGATAAATCCATTTACTGAAAAGTTTTTCCAGGAGGCCAGTCTTACCAGTAAGGAACAATGTTCTCCCTCCCTACAGGGTCTGAAATCTTAGCCAGATGTCACACCTCACCTTCCTCATCTCAAACCACAAGCTCTTTGCAATTGTACAAACTGTGCTATACGTCTCAAGAGGCTTCTCAAAAAGCTTTTGTCACCTGAGAGGTTCCCTTGCAAAACACTTATGAGATTACCTGTTAAAAAACCACAAATAACACTATAAAGTTTGTATTTTCATAGAATATCAAGATAAAGGTCCCTCAGAACATGTTTTTTATTTGACTGACAAGTCTTTTCAGCAGCAATGTCAGCATCCCTGAACACTGCAAATTCACAAGCATTAAAACTTATACCCAAACCTGTCTACACAGACAAGGAACTTGACCGTAAAGTGTTTCAGGACACTTTTTCCTCTGTAAAGCAAAGAACATTATCAAGCTGAAGTCAGTTAAACGAAATAAATTTCAACAAAACATCCCAAAACATGCATTCTCTTCAAGGTGGAGTAGCTCCTTCCCCATTCCCATGCCTGTTGTCCACCTTGAACCTGGTTCTCTCAATTCCCTGCTCCATGACTCCTCAACACTGACCTGACCCAAGCCCACCAAGGACAGCATCAGAGAGAAGCACTGGATCTAAGATGCACCACCCTGCTCCTGGTCCCTGCAAGCTGGGGTGGTTCCCTTCTCTCCAGGCTGTTCATCCTCATCCATCACCACCCCATAAAGCAGAAGAGACCTTCCTTTCCCACCCTCAGCTGCTCCACACTGGCTGCACAGTCCCTTCCCCATCCCACAGCTTTCTCCCAGCCATGCTCCACATCCACCAGCTCCTTCTGCACACCCCACTGACCTCCACTGCACAGGGAAGCTGCCTACTAACCCAAATTGTCTGTAAGTAATTGAACGTGAACTAGGCTTGACAGCCACATTTCGCTCTTGATTAGCACCTGCTAGTAGCACACACACATATCATTAAGGCCACTTTCCCTGTCCTAGTTTCCATGCTGTTTTAGCAACACGGAAAACACACAATACCAGGTCTGAGTTGGACATGGTATAAGGTGCTGTTTATCCACCTAAAACAGTTCAGACAGAATCATACTTGGACTCCACAACACTCTGTGCTGGCAACTGAGTATTGCTGGGCTTTGAGAATCATTCGCTTTTTAAACAAACATTGCACTGCAAATAAAAATTCTTTTTGATAAGATCTAAACCAGCCACGGAAAACCAGAGGAGTTTTTCCATCGACTTTAGTGAGTTTTAGACCCAACCATAAGGCATAAAATTTGATAAATCTGGTTTTTCTCATTTTATTTTTATTCATAAAAATCTTGGTGTATTTTCTTTCCCAAACTCATCTAAATCGTAAGTGGGGGCAGCTGGGAAGTTGTACATAATGTAACAAAAATCTAATTGCACAAAATACAGGAAGTGACACAATGCAGTGCCTCTTGCAAATGCTTTTCAGACTGGCACTGTGGCAAAACACACTGCTCGAGATTCCAAGGCTTTCAGAGGTTGTTCAAATGTACCAAAGAAAACAAGCTGTTGCTAGACAAGATGTAATGATTTAAAGTTGAAGAATTTATACCATAGATATTTATCACCATTTTAATCAAAATTAAATCCATTGAGTTACAATCCCAGTTATATTCAAGAAACCGATTCCTCATCTCTGTAACTTGCTACATTTCTGCTGCTGTAGATGACACAACGTATTTGTGCACCACTGAAGAGTTTTTTGGTACAACTTTAATTTCATTCCATTCATTTTCAGCAATGTGAGAATTTGACATAAATCACAAGCTGAATACACAAAAGTACCATTTTAAAATTGCTTCTAACAGTTCAAGTATTTAAATACTTAACACAGATGAAGATTACCTGCAGATGTTTTAATTGCAAAATTTGTTTTGACAGAGATTTAAACTAGAAGCTTCTGTTCACCTAGCCCAAAAAGATTTTATCTTGTAGCTTTCTCCTGTCTCATTCCTATTTGCATATTTGCAAGTGAAAATAAAGTCTTCTGACTCCTACTTAGAATTTTTTGAGACTGAGTCAGTGAACTGCATCTTGAAGAAAATGTGAACAAGACATTTTAAACATCTGCAGTACAAAATACTGTTAATAAAAAAAATACTTTGATCCAAACAATGAACTAGACACTTCTGAAAGTTCAGTGTTGCAGTTTCTTTAAAGCCTAAGCAAGAAGTTTAAAAGACAAATAAAGGAAATAACTGTGATGTGATATTGTGTTTTAAAATCTGAAGAATACTTTTAATTTAATTAAAACAGTTCCTCACCTCCTTCCACACTTTTAACATTATACTTGTACAACATATAGCCACGTGCACATTTTATTTAACCAGTCATTAAAACCAGCACAACATCACATAAATTAGGGGAAAATGAAATTAAGGACCCCTTGCATGTTTTAAACTAAGATGAAAATCAAAGAAGTGTTTCACCTAGTACATTTGAACATAAAAGGGGTGCTGCCTAAAATGTCAACCAGCGGATTTTCACTTTGGCTTCTTCACACTCATCAGGTGAACTTGGCAAAGTGACTTTGCCACTCCTTACCTGTTCAACAGGGAAAATACCACATTACAAATTTGCTAATTAGTTTCCATGTGATTTCATCACCGTTTCAGAAGCTGCAGATGAGGGAACACAGTATCTGTTTGCAATGACGAGGTGTGATACAAAGCTGACAACTGGAAACGTACATGTGGAAAAAGGCACCAAACGGGACAGAGGAGCAAGTGGGACTGTCCTTTGTCAGGGATTCTCTGGCGGCTTTATGAAAAGAAAAAAGCAAGTTTTTGGCTGATAAAGCACAACCTCTATATCCTGCAAAGCTTATCAGAAAAGCAGGAAAAAAACTTGGAGCAATTCTTTGTTCAGTTAATAACTGCTCACTCACTGACCCTGCTCCCCACACCTTCATGCTACTCTCACATTTGTGACAGCTTTAAGAGAAGAGATAAAAGAGAGGCAAAAAAACATCTGAAAAACTCCATATAAATATATATAGAAAATGCAGAGCCATGGACGTGGGCTGCTCTTGAACTGCATAGAAAGATTTCTATTTTGTATTCCATCATACGCAATAGATCAAAGGGAAGGAGGGAGAAAAGAGGGGGGAAAAGCATAGCTGGTTATAACACCACATCATTTCACGAGATCTGCCAGTCCCTGCGCCCAATTGGCGGCTCTGAAGGAAGCAGAGCTCTGGCGTCATCACCTCCTTTTAAAGAAGTAAAGCAAGTCATTACTCCAGGTTATATAACACTCAGACTATGCCAGACTTTGTGCCACCCTCTCAAAAAGGAAGCCGCTGTCAGAGAGCCTGGGAGGCGGGCAGGGGAGTCACCGACGTTTTCTTTCGGAACTTCCCCTTGCTCAGGATAAGCCGAGGAGCCCGGGAAGAGTCCTCGCGTTCGGACGGAGCAGGCAGCCGGAGAAGGGCTCAGCGCCTGAGCTGCACCATCGGCAGTCCGTAACCCCCTGCGCAGGGGGCTGGGGGACAGCACTCCTCAGGATCTCATCCTTCCTTCCCACAGCAGCCCTCAGGCCACACCTCACCCTGCTGAGAATAACCTAGTTCACGGGGTTAGTTAGAATGCTGGAATCAGTCAATAAAGCCCCCGAACCTCAGGCACCACTTCTCCCACGCTCCTCCCCGTTCCTCACAGATTTATGGGCAAACAGCCTGTAGGCAAGAGACCTCCACCATCCTCCCACCCCCGAAACTGCCCCAACACGACAAAATGCCCAGCCAGGCAATCTGCAGCTTTGGAATCGGTAGAAGGGGAGATAACAAAGCATCCAGCACCGGCTGTTCCCAGCAAAGCACCCAAGAGGATTTTTCTTTAACATCATCATTTAGTGAGTCCAGTAAATCCAGTTCAGGGAAGTTGGGTGCCACAGGGTCTGCACAACGTGCTGGGGACACGGACCCTCGCTGGCTGGGCAGGGCCAAGCCCCTCAGACTGCACACACAAACACCATTTTTCTCTGACACACACACTGTGCTCCCAGGAAACTGCCAGGATAAAAACAATGGGTAAAATCCACAGCCTTCTGTAACGAAGCAAAGTTCCCAGACAAATCAGCGGGGCTGTAGCCTAAATGAGAGGCAAACCTCCTCTGCAATTTCAATGTAACCCTTCTGTATTACTCAGTTACCAGGTCTGCTAAAACTGCAAATGCTACCATCCAGTCTCCTTCCACCTTTGATACTAACTGCATCTTTTGTATTTTATTCAGCTGGATTGTGGAAACACAGAAGCCAGCCAGATCCTAATTTTCGGGGTCTTAGGAAACCAACGCAAGTCTTGAACATAAGGTTTGTGGACGCAGGGAGCGTATGCTGAACAGACACAAAGCTCTTATCACCTCCAGGAACTGAGAAAACAACAAAACCCCCTCAACTTCTTACAGTACATCACCTGAGAAATGCACCCACTATCTGCAGCTGGATGCACGTTTACCGAGTTACCCACAACCATCTGAGGCTGAGCCCCACACTCTGCACCTATATGATAAAGTACATTTAAACACTCTGATCCATCAGGATCATTTTCTAGTGTAATACAGTTTCCTACGACAATTTGATTAAGTTTAAACACATGTCGATAGGCAGGATATTAGTTTACAAGCAAATTCTTTTACAGGGAGTGATTGTTTTAATACCTCTGTGATACCACACAGGCCATCCTCTTTGCAGGCAATTATTGGCTTGGAAGACAGTCTACATAAAGTTACTATGAACATGAAAACCTACCTGGCTTTTAAAGAACATCAAAGTGCTACATGGAAGAAGTTCAGGTTTGGCTCTTTGCTAAGACCAGAGCCATTGCACAGACAACAAACCGAGACTTGAGCAGAGGTTTGCTTCCCCCAGGATATACCCTTCCAGCTTCCTTGGAAATAGTACTGGTGGGCTCTAGAGGGAGCTGCATCCAGCCACAAGGAACCAAAATAAAAGAATCTACACAGGGAAGTCCATGGAGAAGGAAAAAGTGAGGTGATGTCAATCATCACTCTTCCCTTTTCCCAAGAAATCCACCTTGTGCACTGCAAACATCCACTTGTAGATTAAGCTGCAGGATTATCACTTACGGGGACTCACCACTCTGGCACAGGTAGATACAGAACACAGAGGAGCTTACAATTAAAGCCTCCCTCACGATCGCCTTCAGTGCTTTTCTAGACTTAGGAAAGTCCTGACTTTTGTTTCTTTCCACACCTTTTGCTCCAACTCATCCACTTTCAATCAACAAAAAGAGCCTGCTCTCCACTCCAAGCTTACTTGGACGGGCTTGTGCCTTTCCTTAGCTGCAGCACCTGCCTCTAGCTAAACAAGGACAGGAGATCAAAGCACGTGTCACTAGCCCGAGGCAGGAAGCACACAGAAACCAAGTCCACGGCGCCACACACTGCAGCAGATGGAAGCAGGGTTCCTCAAAGAGCAGTCATGCTCTCTGAGGTAGCCTCGACCTTGGGATGCCCATCTGCCCTTGGTGCCACCTGGAGACACAGCTGTGAAAGGCTGCTCTCTAAAAGGAGTGGAGAGATTAAAGCAGTAATTGCTCCTCCTCTTCTTAAGGAATTAATTTAAGTTTCTAGTAGATTGGAAGGACAACTTAAAACCAGTGTTTACTAAAAGAAAAGCTGTGCAGTCTGGTCAAAAGTAGAAGGCAAAAGGTTTCAGGTTGTTGGGACAAATCTCCATTTACCAACACAAGCAGGATCATTCATTTCACGCAAAAAGTGCGGGGAAATTACTTTCCAAAAGCACTTCCTTTTTTCTTCTCCTTTTTATCTCCAGCAGGATGGGCCTTCCTAAGAATGAATATAAAATAATACAGAATAGGATACCATTTAGCAAGATAGGGGACTGTCTCCATACTCTTCCTCCGCCTCTCTCTGAGTTTCATACAGGTGAGTATAACATGACCTAATTTATAAGAATAACTACAGTCAAAAAGCAAAAACTCACGTACTTGAGCAGGAGGAGCCTGCAAAATGAACAGATTTATACCAATGATTTTCCTCTCTTCCCCTGTAAGGACAGAAAGTTGCTCTGTTCCCAACCACACACATCCAGCTGGGGACTCCCACACACCCCAGTTTTGTTTTGTTCCAGCACTTTGTTGGGAGAAGAAAAGACAGAATGATTTGGGGTGGGAAGCACATGAATAACGCCATCTCCAAAATGAGATCTCTGTACCTCAAGGATGCATTCATGTATCATTCAAAGAAATATTAACCCACACTTCCACATGACTTTAAAAACAGATTTCCAAAATAATTCCAGCTTTAATAACTCCAGGTGCCAATGAACTTTCTAATAAGTATGGTGTTAACTACTCATTTTCCCCATCAGATTAGATGAAGAAATTGCCCAGGCAGCTACGAACTGATTTCCCTTTCAATGTAATTGCACCCCACAAGGATGACCCACAAAGAGCCACGAAGGAACATCATATTAAACAAAATCCATTTCTCCTATAATTTAATGCCAACATTTTTTCCCCTCAACAACCAAGTGAAAATTGTAGGAAAAGCTGATCAAGCAGGACGGACCCCTTTAAATGAACAGGCTTTCCTCTAGTGAGGGTTCAAGGAAAGGAAAGATTTTTTCAAGCTTGGATCAGCACTGGCTGCCATCTAAAGTCAAAAACTCCTGCCTTGGTATCACAGGAAACTCAAAACTGTGAGTACCAAGTGGCAGCTCAAGTTCAAGCAGAAAGGAGCTACTGAACTGCACTTTAAAAAAGTGTTTAACCCATATACTCAGAGGCAAGAAAACAAGCAACTTGCCATCACTATTAATAGCAGAATTACAGCAATATGTATGAATAAGAGATAATGAATTCCAGAGACATCAATCAGAATAATCCAGAGACATTCAGAAAGTGGAAAAACAGTACAGTACAGTGGGATTCATTCAAACACTCAACAGCTTTCCTCGGGAAAGCTCTGAGGTATGAACGGTCCGTGCATTTGAAACGACCTGTAAAATCCATATTGGAGGTTTGTTTCCTCTTTGCTCAAATTAGCTTTTATTCCTATGGAGTCCTACACAGCCCTGAGCAAAAACCAGGATCAGAGAAAAAGTGCAGGACTTGAAACAGCCCTTTATCTCTACAGTCATCAGTACACCACATTTCTAGTGAAAAAGATTTAGGGAGTTAACGAAAAAAGTTCTCAGCAGTCACGCATTGCTATCGCAAAATCAAACATGATAAAACAGGTGCTGCAACCCACAAGTGATGAGAAAACAGATGAAGTGGGCAGGGATGACAAGGCTGGAAAAGCAGTGGCAGCCTCTGGCTAGGACTGAAGCACACTGCTGGGATGGGTGTGCAGTCTGGCAGCCCAGGAAGGGGCTGTGTCAGGGTAGGTATGATCTGGAAGGAGCATTCTGGAAAAAAAAAGACTAAAGCTGTAAGAGCTCCTACACATGATGCTAAGGTTCATCAACTGACCACCACTGAAGAAATGGATAAAGGATGTAAGCCATGAGGTTATTAGCTTTCACTGAATCAGAAATATTCAGAAAACTAGCTTTTCATGCTCTTTTGTTTCCTTGAGGGCAGGGGGCAAAGGTTGAAGAGCTGCTTTCATCAAGACTGAAAGCCTGTACCATCCAAGTCCAAACTGAACTCTAGACCACCTACAGGACAGCCTATACTAAATGCAAACAAACCTGAGCAGAAATGAGAAAAATGTACCAAAACTGAAGGTAGCGCTCAAGTACCAGAACGTAAAAAGAACTCCTAGGAGATTATGAAACTGAAACTACACACAAGGATCAACGCCACACACAACACGTATCAGAAAGACAAAAACAGGTTAAACATGGAAAATGGAAGTCACTGCTAAGTCTCAGATGATACTATCCATCACCACCAAGTGTGGACAACACTACATTAACGCTGGAAAGTCCTTAAGTGGAGTCATCATCTATACATGGAAATCCTAAACAAAGCCACTATTCTGCAAGCAAACTGTAAAAATGTTAGTTTTGTAATTGATATAATCACTGTTATTTCAAAACGTAATCAGTTTCAGTTTGGAGAAAATGTTTATGCTGCCTGTCACCCTTCCAAGGAAATAGCTGTGAAAGATTAATAATCATCTAAAGCTTGTAGTGCCAGAAATATGCAAGAGCCCATCCACAAGGGAAAGATCCCCCCAGGATCCCCAGTGGGATCAGAACAACCACAATACCAGGAGGGGAGGAGAACAGCACAGCTGGGAATAGGGAGAACAAAGTTTTAACAGAAATTATTAAAATTAAGCTTTTTAAAAGCTTCATAATATAAACATTAGAACACTGCATCCCTTCTTATGAATAAAACTGTCTGTTCCCAATACAATATTTATGAATGAGGTTAATCTACAAAGAGACAGGACTACAAACATCAGATGGGCAAAATAAAATGAACCTCTTAATTCTAAAGTTGGTTACATTTCATAGGCTAAAGAGCAGGAGATTGGTTTATATTAGATCTAAGGTGATACAGATGCCAAATGACATTTTGGAGGCAGTGTGTAGCTGTAAGGAGATATCAGGAAAAGCAGACTGGACACCTCCACAGAAGAGAATAATTATACATCTAAGCACCCAGAAAGCATTCTGATATTGTGGCAGACAGAATTAAAGCTGAACAATTTGAAACCTCAGAGGCAATCTAGCTTTGCTCAGCTCGTGGAAGGGAGTTTTCCCTTGTACCTAATGAACAACCATAAAAATATTTTATGTTAGTTTTATGTAAATTGTCTTTTTACTGTTCCTCATTATTTTCTACATTTGTTAAAATTTATTTTTAATTAGTCACTACAAAAATATAAAACATAAACATGTTTCCAGTGTTTTAAACATGAAAAAAACCAGCTGTCATTTGCAGTTCACAATGTTCTCTATACCTACATTGACCTTGCTTGCTTTGGAAAGAATAATCCTGACAAACAACTATGAGTATTCACTCACAATAATATAGATGTTGATGATAAAGTACATAGGTCTATGACAAAATAACCACGGGGCACGACCCACTTAGACTTGACACAGAGACGCTCCCTTCTGTTAATAAAAGTTTGGCAACCACGTTACACTTCCTACTGCTCCACTGGCTGCAGGGTCCTGTGAACAAAGTGGCATCATCATCTCCAGTCTCTGAGACAGAGCAATCTGTGACCTCTCAACTCTTTTCTGTATTGGTGTTGGGAACTCCCTTGTTTCTTACCTGAGCTAACACTTCCATTTCTGCTACTTTCTCATTAGAAAAATTTTCTCATTATCATGTGAATAAAAAAAAGAGGAATACAATTTGTTTGTGTAAACATTTTTATAAAAAGCATTTAAAATCAAAACAGTATCTTCAAGTAGCACATGGCTGAAAGAATGTAAGAACAAAACAAACAACACTTAAGGACAACAATTTACTTTGAAGCCAAAAATTCTTTAGTAACGAGAAGAGAGACGTGTCTGTTTTTAACACACATTCTATGCTAAGAAAAGGAAGGTTACTCTCAGTAGGTTTAGGTAGGTGTATTCACATACCTGCATAGCCTTTGAAGATATTAAAAACTGCAATTTTAAAGGAAGCAGATAGAGCACCCCCTTAAGCTCTGGCTTAAGTTTTGTGATACAAAGAGTCTGATGGCAAATTCAGCATGGGGAATTCCCACCTGAGCTCTGCATTCCTGTCTATGTGCCCTAGAACATCAGCCCTTCTGCTGGACCAACAAACATTTCTAGGATCATGCCATGACCCAGAAGAGTTACCTAATAACACTCAAATGTAACCTGCACAGCACAGGCCCACAAACACTGTATTGGCCCTGACCTGAATTGTTCCTCTCCTGAAGAGGAGAGTAGGGCAGGTGGAATGAGGTGAGGACAGAAGGTGACAACTTACTCACTTTCCATCTTTCCTCTTGTAAAACAAACAAAGAAGAACCCAACCTGTATGCTGGCAGCAAAGAACGTTTTCCAGCTGTTAAAGATTTTTATTGTGAATGAGCAAGAATTATCCACAGCATCCATCAAACTGTTTATGTATGGGGCAAGCCAATGGAGTAAATATATTTATTTTCACCACATCCTTTAAATAATACAAGTAATTGTAAATTGACTTATTTATTTCTTTACATAATTGCTTCCCCAAATTTTGAAACTATTTTAAAAATTCTATTCTCCTTACCATTTTTGCTTGTGGGTTCTTTTCATGATGGAAATATTTTTTGGCCAGGACACCGTATTTAACACACATTAAATACCTATTTAAACTACACAGCCACATAAGCACTTCTCCCTACCAAGAGCTGGACAAATCCTAACCCTCACACCATCTCCCAAGGGGTCACAGCCAGTTTTCTATACCAATGTCTATTCCCAACCCCATTCACTCACCACTTTCATCAAGTAAGTCCTCCTCGTCATCCCCATCGTTGTCCTCCTCCATCGCCTCCTCCTCATCTTCCTCCTCCTCCTCTTCCATATCCTCCTGCTCCAAGTCCGGGTCCAGGTCCGGATCACTCCCTGAGATTGACTCGTCTGACATGATTCCCAGTGGTGCTCCTTGTGCATTACCTGCTCATGTTCTACCGTGAGGCAGCCCTGAAAGGACACAAAAGAGGTACATGAGCCCAGCAAATCCCAACCTTTGAGCCTCAAGGCTCAACATCATAGCAGGATTACTGCACATAAAAAACCAAACCGGCCTTTTAAATAACAGATATCAGACAAAGCACAAAATCCTGTCTAGAAAACAGATGCCATAAGAAATGGATCATAATGACACAGGGCCAGCATTGAAGAATCTCCATCTCTTCATTGGTATCCTTGACATGCACACGGCAGGAAGATTCCTGGTATCAAAACCTCATTATTCAGAGATGCAAAAATTAATAAATTACGTGAACAATCTCAGAACACTACCATCCAAACACGAAGCATACAAAAAAGGATCAGTGTCATCATCCCCTCTGGATACCTGTTACCCTGATCCCTGCAAACACCACCACAGTGTGCAGACGTGGGTCAGAGACAGAAACTCCCTCCTGCCCCAGCTGTACCCACTGCAAAGGTCACCCAGCTCCTCATCACAGCCTGGCTGAACTCTCTGATCCAGCCACACAACAAAAACAACGTTACCTTCATAATTCGGGCAGAAGGCAACAAAGATCCGGTTTCTAAAGGTTGAACTCCCTTTGTAAAACAGGGCAAGAAGAAAAGTAAACACAAAGGAAGGATGGATCAGACAAAATTTGCATTTCCTTTCTCTCAAGGACAAGGGCTGGCTGTGCATAACTTCTCTGTTACACCACTCCAGTGCATCACAGCAGAAATTGTGGTAGAACACAAAAATAAAGCCTGAAGAGAGGACCAGGGCAATCTCAAAGTCACAAGTTCATCTGTTCGGATCATGCACTGTCACTTCTGGACAGTGACAGGTACTCCTGAGCACTCCTCTTCCATACACACAGAATGATCCTAAAGGAGCTGTGTAAGATGGATGAACAGAAACACAACCAAGAAAGGAAAATAAAGAAGGCATCTTGATCTCAAGGAACATAAGCAAAGGATGTATGCAAAGATCAAGCTGCAGAAGAATTACTACCCACACATTCTCCAGAAAGCTTTAAAGAAAGATGAAGGAAACATTTCCTCATCACTCACTTCCCACTGCCCCCTACTTATACCACATTTCCACCGTAAACTATAAAATGTTTGAGAACTAACCAGACACTTAAAAAAAAAAAGACTAAACCCCAAACTTCTAAGCAGATAAGGCAGTTCAAATATCTATAAACACTTAAAATTTCATTTCATTTAACACTTGAATTTCATTTTCAGCTGTGTTTCAGCAGTTACCAGATTAACTCAGAAACCTGAAGGTTAAAGACAACTCAACATCCCCGTAGCAGGGCTGAAAATCTAATTGTTGAGTGTGCCGAATTATTCCAGCTGAAGTCATCAGCTCCCGCTCTGCCCCTCTCAGCTCCTCAATAACGTTGAAGAGTGTCAGAAAGAAAGTAAACACAGGGAAGAGAAGGCTTTGCAGAGACTGGCTTTGGAACAGGAAGCCTTTCACCACTCAGTCCCAGGAGCACTTTACCACCAGGCAGAGACAACTCAAGTCCCTACACTGTTACACGTGTCACACAAAATAAGTTGGCTTAGTCAAGCCGACGGTAGAAAAGGCCAAAATCTAAATTAGCTCAAGTGGAATTGTGCCAGTTTACACAAGCCAAAGATATTAATTCAGCTTCTGTGGTCTGCTGGTAGGCAGGTACAAGCCCGGTTGCTGTCAGGCTGCTGCAATACGGTGACCTCCAGCATCCCTCGTTTTCTGATGTCTGGTGACTTCAGTCAAGGGCTGCAGACACAAAGCCATCTATTATCAGAAGTTTTTTCTAACAAATGCTGTGCTAAAGTCTATGTGTATTTCAAAACAGTGACTTATTTTTTCTTTTACATAGAAAGAATGTTCCCTTCCAGCTGATACTCAGCCCTAAAGAAAACAAACATATTCAAACTTGTAACTTGCAAAGCTGCACGTTTCCTTACATTTCAGAAGGAGATGGTCAATAGGGTCACCTTTGTGGGTCACCTGGGATTTCAAGGGGATTTATTTATTCCTATGTTGTCCATACTGTGCTATAAACCACCTTGAAACCATATCCACAGAAGCACATTTTAAAATTTCCAAGTTTTACTATCCCAGCAAACTGACCATGACCAAAACAAAAACCAAATCAACCAACCGAAGAAACACAAACACTGCTAATATGGCAGGAATGAACTCTCATCTGCAAACAGAAAAAGCAGAAGTGCTGTAATGCCCCTAAACGCTCCAGGTCAAAGAATGACACATGATACAGTTTCTCCCGTCACTATCCTCCTGTGTGTCATCCTCTCCTGTTCCATCATTTGTCTCAGAACCTTAAAAAACAAACAAAAAAACCAAATCAAAACACAAAACACTCTCTGAAAATTGTTTAAAGGCAAGGATACGGGTCCCTGTATTTCTACAGATAAAATCAAACCTAGTGGAGAGCAGCTCTCCCTCAGACTGGAGCACAAAAGGGCTCGAATCGAAGCCTTATTTTTGTTTAGCAGCGAGTACACGTTCTGTATAAGCCAGCTCCTGACACCCGCTCGGCAGCCCCGGCCATATGCAGGGAGAGTTAAACAGAAGCTTTTGAAAAGACTTAATTAAATCTTGCGGAGCTGGGTGAAACAAAGATGGTTAACTCCTCTGTGCCTATTGTCGTGCTGCCGTTTATCTCGCTCCCTCTCCTTTTCCTCCCTCGTGCTAGGCTCGCTGCCGCTGCCCGAGCCGGGTCTCGGGAGGGCTCCTGCCCTGCCCGGTGGCAGCGAGAGCAGGCAGCAGGTACGCGGTGCACAGCCCAGAGCCTGCCCTCGTTTCTCACACCGATCTGACCCAGTTCGGAGCCTCCCACCAAGGGGAATTACACAACAGGGCCAGATTGTGGCTGCCGCTACTGTTTTATGGCTGAGTTATTCCAACCTGCCCCATCTCCTGCCTTTGCACACGCAGGCACGCTGTGCTCAATGTTTAATCGCTGGAGGAAGGGCACTTTGCGAGAGATAAACTGATTACCTGCCACTGGTCTCTTCCCAGTCCCGCACTGGATCGGCCAGGAGCTGCCCCCGAGTGGGATGTGTGCCTGAGGAGGGTTACAGCTCCAAGAAATGCAAATCAAACCCTCTGCACCACCCGTACAGCAGAGAGCCAGACAGCCTTCCAGCACAGTGCCTCGACAGCGGTGAGGCTGCTGAGAAACCGGGCTGGGATATTAGGGGGAAACACTTGGGAAAATTCCTCTTGCTTACTCAGGGAGGAGAAAAGAGCTGTCATGTTTATCCTACCCAGAAGTTAAACCCTGCAATCAACTGCACATCAAATTAACATCCAAGACAGCCTCTCTCATGTATTATGTCCTGTCTTTCAACAAAGATAAAAATAGTTCTGAAGTTTTTCGGGCTTTGCTTTTTTAAGGTAGAACACTTCAGATAGTAAGTAAATGCCATGTGCTGATGACTGCCTCCTCCTCAGCCTGCACAGAAATGAGGCCCACTTCTAGATGAGGAAACCTTGAGAATTTGGACACATTTCTGTTGTCCTCGTGTTTTTCTTTCACTCTGCAAAGCTTTAAAATCACTTCTTACACAAAAAGTTGAGAGAGAAATGTGAAAGCAGCTTTTCTCCTTCTACATAACAGTGGTTCACAGCAGGGTCATGTATGCCACGAGCCAAACTCTGAGGTGAAACAGCAATCATCAGGGGATGTGGGGACTTAGGGCATTTCTGTACATCACTTTCATCAGAGGATCCACTAGCACTCTAAAAACTAAACCATTGTTTAATTAGCTATTACAAATACCATCGAGTAAAAAGCAAGGATGCAGGACAAGGCAGAACGGAGTCCTTCCTCACTTGAGGAGGAGGAGCAGGGCTCCCCTGGACCTGTAAAAAGCCACAAAAGCCAAAGTGACTTTACAGAAGCTCTTGGCCCATTACAACACAAGTGATTTAGGCACAGGACATGCTCATTCCCGAGCACACGTCCATCCCATACAACTCCCTTCAGAAAGGGCAGATTTAACACTAATGCTGCTCCAGTGCTGAACAGTAAAGAGGATTCCATCACCTCCTCAACCTCCAGCCAAGGCCAATATCTGGGACTCATCAAGATTTGTCCCTTAAAGCCTGTTTTGTAACCAAGACTTCACACTGGCCATTGTGGTGCCTGGCCATAGAAGCAGGATCAAGCACACTGGCAAATCACAAGAGGATTTGCACAGACAGTTTAATAAAACCAGGTATTTCTAAGTCTGTACTGCATAACGCTCTTCAGTCTCTGTTACGCAGTCGTGTTTTATGGTAATAATAATTTCCTTTTATGTTTTTCTTTTTTGTTTGGCAGCAAAAGAGGAAAATGGTTGGTTTGGGGCCGTAAGATTCCTCTTAACACGCTCAGCTCACACACAAACACTCCAAACTGGACGCGTATGAAGGTAACTGCTGATTCCTCAGGGGAAATCTCATCTGTTTGTTAGATCACTACCAGCACCATTTTGGTACCTCATAGGCAGCCTTCAGTATCTAACAGAACATTACTACAAAGCACACAGCTGCATCAGTAAAGGAGTCATGAGCTTAAGCTTCTCTGTGACAAAAAGTCTTGTAACGGTTTGCAAGCGATAACGTGCAATGTTATTGCAAAATAACAATACTTCTCTGATCAATTTAAAAATCTAGTAAGAAAGAAACCTGAGATCAGTGATTTTGAACAGTTTGATTCTAACAAACACTAGAATTTCTCTAATTTACGTTATGCAACATATTAACACCTCTATTAAATTATCATGTAATAAAATGGTGGTGGGGGTATCACCTAAAAGGATAAATGGTTTTTCAGAAAGGAGCCAACAGTTTTACCATAGTAGTCCAGAAGACCCCTCTATGCTTTAAACAAAGCAAAGAAGTGTTTACTGAAAAACCAACAGGAACTTATTCCCCCCCTCAAACTGCATTTAAAGCCATCCTTAACTGATCACTTCGAGATTTAAATCACTTCTTCCTTTGCAGCCTGAGACTGTTGAGACTCCAGCTACGCAGTTCCTCTGCTGTGACTCACAGCTAACTGGGGACCACACTCTGCTGGCTGGGAAGGAAGAAAACAATTCTCCTCCTTCATTTCATCTTGTTCGAATCGCAAACAAACTAAGTGGCATTGATCCCCTCTAAGTGATGTGTTCTCCACAGAAATATTAAACTGAAGGAAAAAGAAGCAGACTGCAAAATCATAAATTGGGGAGCGTCTGCTTGTCCTGGACCACTCTTCCGAGGAAGGCAAGTGTGCTTCTCCCCACTCCACATACATATTGGACAATGGATCTAGTCTTCACCCACACTGGATGTGAGTATTAAGGAGCCCACTGTGATTTGTGGGGAACAGGAACCAAGAGAAAAAAGTAACAGACTGCTTTTAAAAACACATCCATATAACAGTTTTGAGAGAGTTGCAGGACCTGCTCTTTTATTCTCTCCAGACTGACAATCTCCCTCCTAAAAGGTACCACAAAACTAAAACCAGCCTGAAACTGGTTGTTCCCTGACAACATAAACAACAAAAGCTGCTGCAAGAAAGGGTGGGAGAAATTTAGAAGACCAAACAAACCAAAAAAACCCTAAAACCAACCCATAAAGAAAGAAAAGGGAGAGCTAATCCTTCCCCTCTGCTGACATGACAGTGCTGGCACTGAGAATGTGACAATGAACATTACATAAGGCCTGGCTCCCACTGCGATCCGAACAAAAAGAGCCAGCGTGAGTCAATGGCAGCATCTGCAGCTCCTTACACAACCTGAGCATCCAGCACCTGCTGCGGGAGCCGCCCGCCAGCCACAGGGTCCTTCTCTCCTGCACTTCGGGAGGGACGTGGGAACACCCCACTGCCGCCAGGGGCAACGTTTTGTAACCCCTAAAGGAAGCCTGAACTGTCCCTAAGATGCCAGCGCTCCCTTCCCCACAGACTTTGTGAGGCTCTTCACCTCTGGACACAGCCAGCAGAAACGGGCAAATGTTTTTGCCTTTGTGTTTATGTACATATATATAGATAAGTGTATAATTATTTGCCTAATCACTGATGCGTTGCTTCTAAAAGCAATTTTGTTTAATCATATTAAAGCAGAAACCGACTTCCTATAAGTCAACTCTTTTCAAATACTCAAAATGTCCTCACCATGAACGACCACAGAAGAGCAGTTTGTTTTGTACTGCATTAAAGTTCAGGCTACCTGAGCTAAGAAGCACGTGATCAGTTTTGCTTCCAGTAATTACAGACATTCATCTGGATTAACACCATCATAAAATAACAAAAATTTTCTCCTACTTCACAGAATCTCCATCTATGCTTTTAGCTTTGTCTGTCAACTTCTATCTAAATGGCACTTGCATTACCTGCTAAAGGAAACTCTCCTTCCCTGATCACTGTTTCTTTCAAAGCAAACAGCATTTCAATAGAAAAGCCACTTCTGAGTGTGTTTTTACATGTTTTGCCCATGCTGCTACAGCTACAGAAAAAACAACCAAGACCTGTGTGAGGAGTAAAACCCTGAGAAAATATTTCAAATGGTGGGGAAAACTCAATAGTAGGGCACAGTGTGTCAGGATTCCAAATGATCTTCAATACATTTTATACAGCAGATTAATTTGGGAAAGACTTGCCTACCTCGCATTAACGATAACCATTCTCAAATTCCAAAAGATAGGTTTGAAAAGTCAGCTCATGGGAGAGGTGTGCCAAGGCTCCTCTTCGTGAGCACCCAAACTATGTCAAGATGTGAGCCAATTCCCAAGCAGGAAGGACACAGATAACTGGAAGATCCCTCTAGAGTTTAAGCTCTTGTCACACATAGGTGCCAGAGAAGAAGTTATGTAACAAATCAAGACTAAATTACATAAACAGAAGCAGTGGAACAGAGAGGAGCAAAGAGGCACGGAGCTTTTCCCCTCTCAAGGAAAGATCAGTCACTGTCACTCTCTGAAGACAAGCTGTGGCTTTGGTCACTGAGACATGCTAACATCATGGCTTACCTCCTTGAAGGGTATCCCTCAGACACAGACTGGGACAGCTCATAAACAATGTTTTCAGCTTTCAGGATGAGGAAAACTGCAAGTTTTCCAAATGCTAAAAGGCCTAATTCTATCCTATTTTCTCAGTATCACCCCATCCACAGGCTCTTCTCTCTTTGCCTCCCAGAGAAGTACTTTTCCTTACAGGGGAATGATTCACTGCCTTCAGCTGTGTCCCTGCTCAGGAAATGAGCATTCCCATCAGCAGCAGTCCAGGGCAGCCCACCATCCCCTGTGAGACAGACGCCAGCCACATCGCACACTGGCACCACCAGACCACAAAGTAAACACAACTTAATTCTGCCTTTGGTCACAGGTCTGCATTTCAGCACAAAGAATCACAGAGGTCTGGCAGCTTGGTTTTGATGCCTCATCCTTCTGCCTCTTCAAAACTGGACTTAAAACCTGAGGTTCTGGTTTATGTAGTTTGTAGAAAAAGGAAGGATTCCACAAGGGTTTGTTCCTCTTTATTCCCTACCCCACCTCCAGCAATGATAATTACACCAGGGACGAGGAAGTATTAGTTATGCCACCTACAGTTTACCAAAGAAACTTGAACATGAGCAAAATCAAGAAAGAGGAAAACCAAAAAAATCCTGAAGTAGGAGGAAATGGAAATAAACAGTTTTGAACTCATGTGATATGAAGATGACAATTAGCATATGTTAGACCCAGTTTGCTGCCAAGCAATCCGACATTAATTTTTATTGGATTCCAGAGTAGATTAAAAATCCATTAAAGGATTAAAAACTGTCATAAACTTCTTTCAGAGTCATTCCCTCCAAAAGTCATTCCTTCCCCACAACATTGCACAGTGCTGGAAAAACTTAAACATCAAGCTCCACTTTTCTGCTAGTTTTGAGAACAAAGTCACCAAAACCTGTTGATCTTTGCCTTTCCCACTAAACAGGTCAAAACGAAACACTCACACTGATCCTTATCTATCCCGAACACATACATCTGCTTTGATAACACTTGACACTATAGGCAGCTCACATGGAAAGCAACTGGATGAAAGAGCCTCCTGTGGTTCTGTCCTTAGTGATGGAAGGGCCACTTTGGTTGTGTTTTGCTGGTTGAAAACTTCCCAATGGCTTGGACAGGCCTGAAAGGGAAAAGAATGCAGCTTACTGCCTCTCCCCATAGAGCACAAATAACCCAACACACTGCTGAGGGGATCGTTTGCATACACACCAAAAAAAATCACCCCAGTGGAGATAATAAATATTATTTCACAAAAGAAACAGAGCTATGAGTCTCATGATATGCATATTACATGTTTAGCTTGTAAAATGGTGAGTATACGACTCTACATACCGGAGTTTACTTCCAAAAGAGCTTTAAAAGCAGCACAGTGCCAGTTGGGCTAAGGAGATACACAAATATTAGCAGGAAGATAATACATCCTGAGGGACACCATACCCTTTTGGTAAACATATCCAACTGTCCTGTCCCAATTTATGCTAAACAGGATATTAACTACCAGCCAGCACAAGCATATCCAGTGTTAAGCCAGGAAGGAGCAATTGAAAAGGGACACATTAACAAATTACTGTAAAACACCGTATGACAAATAAGCACCTCAAGAGTCATCCAGAGAAGTAGCTGCTGGCTACCAAACACAGCTCTTTCAGAGTAAAAATGTCACTACCTCCCAAGTGTATAAATTCACTTAAGTTTTGTTAATGCTAGCAATGTCTTTTGCGGTACTTGTTCTTACCAAACACACAATACTGTATATTCACACCCACACAGAATCCAAAATGATACATTTCCAAGATTCAGAAGCAGAATGACAAAAGAGCATTTGGCTGTGATCTTCAAAAAACCCACAACCTTTTGGGTATTTGTTCCCTCAAAGTTAAGAGCAAGTCTCAGTCAAGTGCTTTCCCCAAGTGACCACTTTTTCTATCAAAGCTCATTTAGCTTTGCAAATCCTGCCTGACTGGCAGCCGTGCCCAGTGAGCAAGAACAGAGGGAACAGCAGGAAAGCCAGGTCTTCTTGTGTCCTCTCGACTCGTTACAATCCCAAGTGAAGGCGACCATATGTCGTAAGAAGTCAACATCCCTATGCTCAGATGCTGTTATCTCCCCAAATAAAACAGGAATGGAATTTCTTGCCTCATCACTATTTATCTCCCTTCCTTTTCAATTATTAGTTAGATTATTGAATTGTTAGTCTTGAATCATAGAACTGTTTGGGTTGGAAAAGAACTCTAAGATCATAGAGTCCAACCGCTAACCCAGCACCGTCAAGTTCACTACTAACCCATGCCTCCAGGTGCCACATTGATGCATCTTTTAAATCCCTCCAGGGCTGGTGACTGCACCACTTCCCTGAACAGTCTGTTCTGATGCTTGACAGCCCTTTCAATGGAGAAATCTTGTCTAATATCCAATCTAAACCTCCCTGGCACAACTTAAGACCATTTTCTCTTGTCCTGTTGCTTGTTCCTTAAGAGATCAACCCCCACCTGGCTACAACCTCCTTTCAGGGAGTTGCACAGGGCAATAAGGTCCCATCCTGAATCTCCTTTTCTCCACTCTCTGCTCCCTCAGCTGCTCCTCACCTGACTTGTGCTCCAGACCCTTCCCCAGCTCCGTTCCCTTCTCCGGACAAGCTCCAGCATCTCAATGTCTTTCTTGTCATGAGGAGCCCAAAACTCAACCCAGGAGTTGAGGTGCCTCGCCAGTGCCCAGCACAGGGGATAGTCACAGCCCTGGTCCTGCTGGTCACACCAGTGCTGGTACAAGCCAGGTGCCATTGACCTCCTTGGCCACCTGGGCTCGCAGGATCAGCACCCCAGGCCCTTTCCTGTCAGGCAGCTTTCCAGCCACTCTGCCCCATCCTGTAGTGCTGCAGGGGGTTGTTGTGCCCCTCCTGCCCTCCAGGAGATCAACGCTCCTGCCCAAACTGCTGTCACCTGCAAACTTTCTGAGAGTGCCCTCGATCCCCTCATCCAGGTCATTGATAAAGATACTGAATAGGAGTGGCCCCAATACCGAACTCTGGGGAACCCCAGTAGTGCCCAGCTGGATGTGGCACCATTCTCCACCACCCTGGGCTTGGCTGGTTGTTTTGCCCAGTCATTTAACTGAAACTGCTCATTTATTTAATTATAGGAATTCTTGATTATTATTGATTTGGGCTGAAGTAAGAAATTTGTGTAGTAACTACAACCCTTATTTTGATGGGAGATTTTGGGTACAGTGAATAGCATTCTTTAACAGAGAAAACTAATTACATTGCACTTCCAAAGGAGGTTTACTGGCAATGCTGCAAAATCTCAATCAACTTCATTCATAGCTGTCCCCTTGTTAGGAATGAAGGAAGTAAATGATAAAAGTTAAAGATTTTCTCATCACAATAAAAGGATAGATATTCACAAAGAGGTTCCACACTAGCACAGAGGCCGAGTATCTCATTCTGTTAAAATAAGCATTTCCCTAACCAGAAGTATTGATTTAATTGAAATATAAGATCTCCTCTCTTGCTTTTTGTGAGTGCTGTGGTAAGTACAGGAGGAAGGAAAAGGCACCTCTAAACTATTTTTTTTAAAAGAAGAAACTGAAAAAAAACCAAACCAAACAACCCAACCAAAAACATTTTCCTACAGAGTCTGCATGAGTAAGCAGATCACCCACTTCTCCAGTGTTCTCTACTCATTATCTGGGTCTTACTTCTCTTAAGCAGTTAACTATTGCCATTATAAAATAAAGAAATTCAGATCACACACCTGAACTACTCCCATTCATTGGAGAACAGGATGTGAAGTTACAGTTGACAGAAAGTTTAAAATGCTGGCTAGGGCAAATCCTACTATGCATTGTCCAGAATTAAGAGCTCTCCCCAACCAAAAAAAACCCAGCTTCCCCAGGAAATTCCTCTCCAGAGATAACAGGACCACATCCCAAGACTGAGAGAAAAATCAGAAAACAAAATGTTTTCTGGGATAACAGCTTTTCCCCAAATATCTGATCTCAAAAGCACTTCTTCAATTCCAAATCTCCTCTATTCCACACAACAGTCACCTTGACACCCAGCTTTCAAGGCAACTGTTGCTCCCTGCTTAGAGCCTGTGTTACGCTCTGTATACTAAGAACAAAAAGGCACTGGTCTTGTAAGGTTTATTTCTTTGGTCCCGTTCCCTCAATTCCTTGACACCTATGGACAAGGAACTTAAAATCCAACTGATGTCACCACTCCTACAACAGCTTCTTGTTTTAAGAAAATATTCTTTGTTCCTGCTATCTCCTCCACCCCAACATCCCCTATAAAAACAAGCTGATTTTTCTTACTTCCTATGCCCGGAAGCTTGTGTTCGGTTGCTGAGGTGCATTCCATAACCCTGGCACTTTTTTAAAGGAAGGAATATACAGCCCTTGCACTACTTCAGGAAAGGAGAAGCCACAGCCAGCTGCCTTATCACACAAGTGTTAAGTAGCAATGCTGCAAGAGTAATCCAGCCTCTGGACAGTTACATTACACTGGGAATGCTGTTCCTTTCACCTCCATCGGTGAGCGATGCAAGTAATAAATGCAAAGGCTGAATAAAAGAGCGCACTAAACAGAAGATGGCAACCAAACCCTGATACTAAACCCACCAATTAGAGAGACAGAGACGTGCCTTGACACTGACAGACAGTTTTCAGATCTCACAGGCACCAGAAGGGTAATAAACATTCGGCCTTGATTAAATTACCCATTTTCCCTCTTGCTGACTGCAGCCTCCCAGGCCTCGGACATATTTTCTGCAGCAGCTGCTCTTTTCCCAACTCACACGCTGCTCCCACGCCGTGCCAGCACAACCCTCTGCGTGGCTGGACAGCAAACTGATTCAGCTGAAAACCTACCTGGAAGCAAAATTCAGTTCCCAAATGTGATTGACCACAAAGTTGCATGAACAGCTGTGCGGGTACAAAGGGAAAAACCAGTGAGAGGGTGAGAACATGCAGCCCTGGGTATGGGCTGACCAAGCTGGAGTCACTGTCACCAAGGCCACGCTCTAAGCAACCAGATCCTGCTCCAGTGCAGGGGACAGACAGCATTTCTATTTGAGAAAGTGACATGGTCCTCGTGACAAAGCTTCCTTGCCTTCAATGCTCCAGCCCAAAGGATGGTGCATGCAGGCAAGGTGAGATAATCTCCTCAATTGTTTCTGTCTGAATAGTCATGGCATCACTATGTGGTTTCTGTGGAGCTATCTGTTTCTGAAGTTTATTTTAAATTGAAAAAAACCAACGCATTTTCCACTCAAAGCACAGAACTATCATAATTTATATCGTGCAATCAGACACCCTTGCTGTGCATATCTCTCTCCCCACAACAAATACTTTTAAACTGCCCAGAGCTCAAAGCAAAATACCAACAGACCCCCTCATGTAAGTCCTTAACATGTAACATCTTTAGCGAGAGCCTCTGTGAACAGGTCCTTGCAATTACACTAAACTAGAAAAGGCAGGATAAGGCTCTGTTTTAGGGAACAGGAAGATAAAGATGTCCTGACCTTGAGACACTGGTAACCCACACTGACAGAAATTTCTCTGGGTCAGGGCATGTCCCCTCCTAAAGGCACTCAGGGGGACTTGTTAAAAGAACACCTTTATGAGGTGACAAAGGGAAGTGATGCAATCTGCACCATGAGAACAAACGGGTAATTTCTTTAACCTCATGAAGAGGAATTTACTTTGGCCATGATGACCTTGCCTGACACAAAGGGCTGATTTCTAGTATTTGAATAAGATAATAATTTTCTTTAGCCCTCTGCCTTTCTTTGTTTTCTTGTTGCATCTTATTATGTCTGGGATAAGTAGATATTCCTGGGCTGTCCTAGAACACAGGCCTTTCCCCAAGATGCAACCAAGAGCCACTGTGGGATTTTGGCTATAAATACATACTGGTGTATGTAGCCTCTCAAGCACATCCCCTGCGTTTGCTTTGTGTTTGTTTCACTCAACGCTTGAACTTCACCCAAACTGTTCAAGGAGGCATAAACACCCTTGGCACAAGGTCCTAAAAGTCTTCTCTCCTCCTTTCTTCTCACAAGAACGAAGCTGCCACTCCAGAGACCGCTGCTCTTGGTCTCAGTTTTCTGACCCAGGCCACAGGTAAACTTTTTCACGTTTTATAGCTCACACTAAATAATGTCACAGCCAAGCAAAGATATAAGTGAGAAGAGAAGAGACAGGTCCCCTCAGCAACCATGAGAAAGATACCTGTTTGGTATAGGATACAGAAGGAGCTCCAGCACATTAAGACCAAATCAAATAGAAAGAACTGAAATCCTTATCTCCCCAGTTCTACAATCTCCTCCAATCCCTCAAATCTTACACAGACTCCCAGACAATTAACTCTGTTCACCTTCAATCTTCCCTGCCATAAAGCAACTGCAAAGAGAAGCCAGCAGATCACTGGGGAGGAGGGGGGGAAGGTAAAGAAACTGTTCACTTATAACCACTTCTGTCTCTCGTCACTGCCTTCTCTTTGTCAGCAAAATGGGTCAGACAAGATAACAGAAAGGAGAGCAAGAGATGCAGAGGAGACACACCCCCTCCAAGCTGCAAGAAAATTCAAAGATAAACAACTTCCCTCAACAGAAGGATTTACCTCTAAGTCTTCCTGCACAGGCCAGCCCAGGAGTGCAAAAAAAGAATACAAGACCTTGCCGAAATAATAAAGTAAGTATTATAGGGGAAAAGGTAACACTTGGCTGGAAAATGCTCCAAGGAGGTAACTTCTCTCAGCAGGACAGCCTCTTTCAGCGATAAGAGAAGTCACTTGTTGTAGTGCTGACCCTTCCCCAAAACCAGAGGTCCTGAACAGACAGGTTACATCTGATGCTTGCTGGAAACACCCTTTCTGCACAAGGGCTGTTGGTGTAGGCACACAATCCCTGCCGAAGTCGAGGGAGAGCCTGGGGAAAGGCCATCCAGGACAATCTGCCAGGAGCAGATCATCCAGCTACTGCATTTCCCACAGCCCTTCCTCCGACACGTGACTGGGCACGCACCCATCCTGTGATGGGGAGAAGATCAGGATGTCTGGAAAGGTGCCTACCAGGCACAAGCTGCTGTCACAGCCAGACTAGTTCCCATCGTACTTCCAGAAGGGCTTAGGAAAACATCCCAAACCAATTGTCCACTGAGAACCAATAATCTCCCTAATGGCCAAGGCAGGAGAGGAGCCAGCTTTTTCCTCTCTACATCCTTCACTGCTTTGGGAGACAGAACACAACAGAAACCAATCCTCTGGTGGACAAGGGGGACACCGATTTCATACTGGCAGAGACACACAAGACACAACATCCTTGGGCATTCACGCTCAGAGCTACCTCTGCCAGCAAGAGCACATGCAATTTCTTCCCCCAGTGAAAAAGCAATTTCTACAGAATGTAAAGACTACTCACTACTGGAGTAAACTTCTTAAAAGCACATTATCACAGTTTTTGAGGAAAAACACTGGGGAAGATACTCCAACCTGTTCAGGAAATGAAACAGCCATTCCTGTCCTTCCCCATATAGGCCCTCCCTCTCCCCATCATCCAAAATGACAGTGCTTCCCAAAAAAAGAGATCACAAATATTTGATTTCATTTAAGCACATGGTGCATACGAGCACATTTATTCCCTCAAGAGAAAACATACACTGAATAGATTTAAAGGAGGGCTATAAGAGAACAACTACCACCACCAGAAACCTTTGACTGACTCCAGCACGGGCAGGAAGAGTCTGAACACGACTGGGTGAGGTCTGTTTGGCAAGTGCCAATGCCTCTGCACTCGTATGGCAGTAGGTACACTCGTACATTTACAGTGCATTTCCTCACCCATATCTTCCAAATTAAACTCCATCCTGACTTGATGACTTCGAGACATGGAGACATCCTAGTTTTCCTTAATACTTACAAGCATCTTCCTAATGTCTTCAGTGGCTGATCACATTCACTGTTAACAATCTGTGCCTTTTTCCTAATTTCAAATAATCTTTTTAACTTGCAGGCACCGGCTGCTATTGTATCTTTTTCCACTAAATTAAAAAGCCCTTTGGTACACAGCCCATTCTGCCCAAAGAAAATTGAGAAACTTTTAAATACCTTGTGATAAGCTAAACCAATTGAGCAGTTCAAGAAAAAGGTTTATAATGAGCAGTTTAATCACTCAAATAACATTGAACGCTACATCTTTCTTGCCTTTGAACGTCTCTTTAAAAACACCAACATTAGACCTTGTCAAAATACTCTGCAACTGATATCACCTCTCTGTCCTTATTCAGTATTTCCTGTTATTATGAATGTACATTAGTATTAAAAAAAGTAATTAGCTTATTTTAAGCTCTGAGGACTCACATACTGCCATATATCTGCTCTGCTCCTGCCATCCTTTCCAAGGTCACTGGTTTCTGGAAGCACAATTCTGCATTCTAAACCTACAGCCTCCAGTCTTCCCCACAACATGCATAACATGCTCCAGCTCATAAAAACATTTGGCCATATTAAACCCAGTTACCCAAACAATTCAGAGGACACTGTACAGCTGCTGTTCCTTCTTCATGCTTCACCACTCAGGCACAACCTTTACATAATCCACAAATTTGAACAGCTCTAATTTCATGTTTTCTTCCAGGCCACTGACAAAAATACTACAAAGCTCTGGACCTACTATAAATCCCTGAAAAAATCCTCCATTCATATTCTATTTTCCACATCTACTGTTTTTAATCCAGGTGTTGGCTCACAGATCATACATGAAACTGTATCTGTTGAACAAGATTCACTCTTCAACAACACTCTCATTGACTGAAGCAGTCATGGGAATACAATTACCACACAAATCCCATTTGTAAGTATGTGTTTGATACAAGAGATTTAATTAGAATTTTTTGATCTTCTAGAGCACTGCTACTCCCCAGCCACGTAACAGAGTCTCTTTTGCTTCACTAATTTTGAGTAAATCCCACCAGCAGCCCTCCTAAATCAATTCCTTTTTGACCAACATTCCATTTTCCATGTTGACTCAGCAGGCAGTGTGAGCACCCGTGCTCCACTATCCACTCCCAGGCTTTGACAGGTCCACAGATTTTGTTTGGTTTGGGGTTTGGTGGGTTGTTGTTGCATCAGCCAGAGCAATTCACATAAGATCGATACACTTTAACAACCTATTTATTCTGGATTCAACAACTCCAAATATAATAACCCACACTTCATTGATGCTGATGTTCTGGGTGAGACTTGAGAAACTGGAGAAAATCTTTGGTGAGTTACCATGTCTCTAAAACATCATTTCCACAGTTCTGTTGGGCTAGAAAAGTTTTCTTCACAAGAGTTTTAGATAAAAATTTTCATTGTGAAGAGAAGAAAATACAAGTCAAAATGATGTCACTTCCACCGTGTTTAAATTACTTCCCTTCCTGTGCTTGCCCTACACACTCTTTGTACCTGACCAGCCAGGTTCTGCACTTTCTGTTGGTCAATTCTGCCCTTGTACAGCTCCACTTCTTTGTTAATTAGATCAAGCTGGTTTGCCACAGAGAACACCAGAGTAAAGTTTTCTGCCAAATCACTACAAAACCCCTTTAATTGCTTTTATAAGTTTAGTGCCTCTCTTATATAAAGCATGTTGTTTTGCACTTGACTCGACCAAAGTCCTCCTGGTTCAGTGTAAGTTTCGATATATTTGTAACCCATGAAAGCACGTGTGCATGTTGAGCTTTTCCACCTCTGGTTTTCTACTTATCTGCCATCAGAGGTCCACCAGCATAGAAACAGTTACAGTGGCAGAAATTTTGTTAATACACTTAATTCTTGGCTAGCTCCTAGCAGTACCACTGTGTGTGCATGTGTAGAGGAGGAGGAGGAGGAGGGAGAGAGTAACTCAAGTCATATCAGCAAGAAGCTGGTTCATCTCATCAACTCTCCTCTGTTTCAAATAGGTGTCCAAGAAGCAAATGGTAACTGCACTTTGCAGCTCAGAAATTCCTCCTAGGATTTAGGGCAGTAGTAGAGGGCACTGTTTGTATGGTTTGAATGCTGTACTCTGTGTTTATACCACAAGCCACACTGATTGCATCTAACAGATTTCTTCAGCCTGGTTTTGAAGCAACTGGCTAACAGTCTTCCCCTAAAGATTTCTGCATCTTTGAATGAGATCTTCAGTCACGAAGTTATTCAGCACTTTTCCCCAGCACAGGATCAATACTTCCTCCAGACAAGTGCACGCCAGCCTTCACATCTTTTCTGATGTTTGAATAACCGACTGTCACTTACACCAAACTTGGATCACTCTTCCTTTCTTTGTTTGTGCATTTCAACTTGTGGATACACTCTCAGAACAGCAGCTTTGGGACAAGCTGACGGGCCACCCCAGAGGGCTTCCAATCACTGCTCCTACTTGCAGGTTTTAGAGCACGCTGAAAATGCTGCTATTAGGTGTAAGTGATGTAACACTTCGAGCGAGTCACAGATACCTTTGAAATGCCACAAGATTTTTGGAGGTGTCAGACTGACCCCAACTCCAGCATTATCCCTGAGTAAGAACAAGATTTCAATTACCACAGCTGCTCTGAGATTGCAATAGCACTGAATCAGCCTCGCTCACAGCACTGCATGGAAATTCAGCTGTTCCACATCAGGCATAAATTGAGCCAGTGGTATATCTGACCTTTAAAAATTTCTGAAAGCTTATTTTCTATAACTTCAGATGTTTTTCAAAGTAACAAATTTTATTGTTATTCTTATGCAGTTTTATATCTGCATGAATGAAAGCAATATATACTTTTTCACCTTTTTTTTCCCCCTCAAAACTTGTTTCAACTTCAGATATACCAATTTTGTCAGCAAACATGTGCAGTTGGCATTTGCTGGTTATCACATCCAAAATACTGATCAATAACTTAATATTATTTAGAATTACCAGCAAGCTGGTTTAAAAAACGATGACTTAAATAAACCAAAATAACAAAACAACACCACTGTATTCTCAGAAACTCAACCAGCTTCTAGAGGTGCCTGTTCAACAAATTTTACCTTCTCATGGCTACCTGTAATTCCACCTTCTTCCTCCTCCCAGTCTATAATGACACTTGATTTCATCAGCTAATTCTGCCCCTTTCTCAAACAACAAATGGTTGTTTATTATTAAATCATTCCATTTCATTTATAAGACTGTTTCTTAATAAGCATAAAGCCCTAAAAATTAAATGTGAGGTTTCTAAAAGTTAACAAGAAATGAAATTTTCATTCATTGTTTCAAATTACCTAAATATCAGATTCTACACAAGTCTTCTTTTGTGCTGGTGAAAGTACTTAATAGGTACTGATTTGGGGGGCAGGGGAAACCCCAGCTCTCTATAAATTCTTTTATTTTTATATAGCTAAAATGTTGCTTAAACACAACAAATTCCTGTCTTGAGATGAGCATTCTCCGAAACAAGTTCAGCTGTAATTAACTCAACAATCAGGTAAATATAATGCAGAAATTATTTGGTGTAAGCAGAAAACATGTCTCAAAACTATATCTGTACCAAGGATCTAGGAACAGCAAACAGTACTTAACCTCTGCAGGACTAAGTTCCCAAGAACTAGGTTTAAAATAAGAGACTTTGTTAGCAGAGAATATTTACCCCCGAAGGGTATTGTCTCCCAAAAACTTGTAAGCTCCTGATGGAAACAAGTTCAAAGAAATTACAGGAACATCGTTGCATGGCAACTAACAGCATTCTTAAAAACCTTGTACCCAACTGTTTCATTCAACTCACACCCATAAACAACAATATCTGAACGCACACTCTCTACATTGTTACATTCCGGGTTTGATCAAATGGGATTCAACTCAATCCCCACGGGAAAAGCCTGCCACGCCCTTCCTAGCACAGCAACTCGATACATCTCAAAGAAGTGTTTGAAACAACAAAATTTTGAGAAACGAAGTGAAGGCAACGCAACAGTCAGACCTGGCAGCTGGGAAGCACAACCAGTGAGGGTACCTGTGACAGCAGAAGAGTTTGGAAAGGCCAGGGAGCCAAGAGTCACACTAGTGACAACTGGAATATGTGGAAAAGGATGGAAAAAACTACTGTTCAGTGCTGCAGGTGGTGTGATTTGACACGTGTGTACCCACACAGGTATATGTGTGCACATGAATGAGGCTCTTTGCAGAGCCGAGTGGCAGGAGGGTGAGAGACAGCGGTGGTGAGCACATGTGTACAAATACATCCCTGCACACAGAGACAGCACTGGGCTGGTACCAGCAGGAGCACAGCCCCCCTGATCCAGGGAAATCATGGCTCCCTGGCACTCAGCACTTTTCAGAGCCACTGGAAACACCACGGGCAGTTTTGGGCACCCCCAAAACATGAGAGGCATTGACAAGGCTAGAGTGGGCTCGGCGGAGGGCTACCAAGATGCTCAGAGGGACAGATCTGTGTGAAGACAGGCTGTGGGAGATGGAGAGGTCCAGACTGGGGAAGAAAAGGCTTTGGGGAGCTGAGAGCAGATCTCCTGGACCTACACAGAGGTCTGTGGACAGGGGCACACAGAAGGACATCAGACACAAACTGCAATGGTGCAGGTGTGACCTGACCCAGAGAAAAGGTCCTTCCTGGTGAGGACAGTCAAGCACCGGAACAGAGACTGACAAACCTTTGTCTTTGGAGGGTTTAAGAGCTGAATGAACAAAGTCCTTGTCTGACCTTGGTGTAGATCCCACTTTGAGCAGCAGGTTGGACTAGATACCTCCTGGGGCCCTTTCCAGTCTGAATTATTCCACAATGTCAACTTGGATCCTAGAGAACACCACAACGTCCTGTTACAATTTTCTACGCCAGGTTATACCTTTCAAATCTTCACTAAGATGCAACCACTATGGAGAGGAGACAAAACCCACACCATTTGGTTCATCTCCTCACAAGAGCACAGGATGTTCCCACTCAGGATCTGCAACAGTCTCGAGTATCAAATCTGGAATTCCAAGAGATTTTAGAGGAGCAGAAGTTACCAGTTACCTGAGTGCAGTACAAGCGGAACACGGTGCCTAAACATGCAGAGCTTTTTTGGGAGAAGGTGGTGTTTACTCTGAGGCACTGTCAACCCAGAAAACGTCACACATCCACAACAGCTCTTCCTTAAAGTAGCAACTGTATATTTCTCGAAAACTTCACGCTCAGCACCTACCCTCAAGGAACAACCCCTGTGTTCTGATGCTGTAAAGTCACAGGGTAAGAAGCTGCGTTGTTCTCTCTGTATATTCAGGGTGTACAGCCCCACACCTGGGAAAAGAAGCCTCGCTTAGCAAACCAAGGCCATGCCAGCTCCCACCAGGAGCACCTGCAGTGGTCTAAGCAGACCGGTTTGTTTTTATTCTTCTGCTGGGTGCTGCTGCCCCTAGAGCAGAGCTACTGAAACAAAGGCTGTTTATACTAAATTAATTGATGCTGCATTGAAGCACACAGAGACCACTCACAAGGCCCATTACTCTAAGTCAGGGAGGGGAGCTACCATTCAACCAGGCAGCAGAACATCTCGAACCAACACAGAAGTTTCTGCAGTGATTTCCTATAGGCTGATTATTCACCAAGCATGATGCTTGCATAACCATACAAAGGATAACCAATGTTAACAAAGTTATAAAGACAAGCAAATGTAACCATCTTATTAGCATTTTTAAAAAATGGAAAAAAGAACAGTTATTTCCTTTTACTGTTTGGGTTTGTTGGGTATTTTTAAATCAAAATTTCCCCACCTGCACACAGACTGGAGGGTTGTAGCAAGAACTTTTTAAAGCACCAGTTTTATACCGATCGACAAAGAGACAGGAGGGGATTTCAGTGGACTTTAGGAGCATCTACCAAACGTGAGCACCGAAACATCCAGTCACCCACAAACTATTCCTCGGAGGGAGCAAGTTAAAAAGCCACGAGACAGGATCAGGAGAGGAGAGGTAACAGGATCAGCAGCACCAGCTCAGCACACCGAGCCTTCCCCTTCCAAAGCTCACCAACAAGTCTCGCACAGACATTAAATTATGACTTTGCATGTCTGTTTACCAGTCCCATAAACCATGTTTACCAGTACCACAGATCATTGCTGCTCGGCCACGGCAGAGCGTGACAGCCGCTGTGCCCGGGCACGGCCGGGCTCCGCCAGGCCCTTCCGTCTGAGCACCGCGCTGCCAGCACGGGCGGACCCCCGGGAGCCACGGCACCCCACGGCGGGCAAACGCACCCCCCGGCGCCCCCACAGTCAGAACCTCGCTCAGGCCCCGAAGCTCGGCCAGGCGAGCCCCGGGCCGGCCGCCCCGCTCCCGGTGGCCGG
>VZTA01006049.1:0-16326 GCA_013398855.1 Mohoua ochrocephala | reverse complement strand
CTGCAAGGGGCAACCCCCCACCGCCCGCGGAAAGCTGCTAATTAGCCACAGGGACCCGTGGTCATTAAGGCTGAGTGGCCTCGGGGGCCTCTCCTCCAGCCGCCCTCAAGGCAGGGACAATAAGAAGCTTAGCTCTGGGCCTTGTCCCATCAGGGTTAAATCCCTCCACATGCATAAAAATCCGTCAGGCTCTGAGCCCCCTGCTCCAGCGCTGGGATCTTCACAGGAGAGAACTTTTCTCTCATACCCAGTGATACAGGACCCATTTATGTTCACCACTGCTGTTCCCTGTTCTCCTGCCACGGACCTGGCTCCGCTGCCTCCATACCCTGCCCACAGGGACTGGGCAACCACCACTGAGCCCACCCAAACCCTTCTCCAGCTCGACCTGCCAACTTCCCTCAGCCTGTTAAACCCCAACCTTTCTGCAGCCTCCCCGGGATTCTTTTAAATTCAGGGTCTCACAAACCAGGGGTATCCAAAAGCACAGGCAGCGTTTCAGATGCGAGTGCTGAGAAAAAGGTGAGCTCATTGCTCACCTCCATGGGCTGGGTGTGGTCCCACAGACAGAGAGCCCAGCATGTCCATAGCCTCTGTCACTGCCAGGGCACTCTGCTGACACCACACCGACATGCTCAGCCTGCACAGCAGCCCGAGTTCTGTGTTTTCGTCTGTTACAGGGAAGAAAAAGAACAAGGCCAGCAGAGAAAGTGCCTGTCTGGTTCCCCAGAGCAAGAAAAATACAAGTGGGAGACTGGTGTCAGGGTCTGGATATGTACTAGCAACCTGAGCATCATCAGTGTAACTCAACTGTGAGTACTTCAGGGGCCTCCTGGGTTTCGGGGAAGCCAGAGCTGATCCAAAATAAAAGGGCCGTAGCACCACAGAGCCATCTCACAAACAGCGTGCCCCAGGGGACTTGGCAAAGGCACGAGGGATCACAGTAAGCCTTCACCCTCCTCCCCACCTAGACACATCCAAATCCTCTGTGGGAACCTCTGCTGTTAAACCTGATATAAAAGTCCAGGTTTTCCTTCCCTGCCTCAGCCTGTCACACAGGGGAGACCTTCAGAGAGAGGGATGGTGGGAGAGGCCTCAGAGGCAATGGAACAAGTCCAAGTTAAAGCAGGCAGAACACCCCCAGCAGAGCAGTGAGGAGTCCCTACGGGCTTTTATTCTGTATGACAACATTACAACATGTTATGCTTCAGGCATTCTCCCCACAGCAACACGGACAAGCACAGCCCAGCTAAGGGTGGCTGCTTCACAGGCCACTCCTCTGAGCACTCCAGCAGCTAAGCACCTCCTCATTTCTATAAAATTAGCTAAAACAGAAAGCCTGGAAGATTGTTCTTGGCTTCTGTAGATATACAAACACTGTCTTTCACAGCCAATGAACCTTTGCAGTTGGACACCCACGTCGTCTGGTGGACATGTTGGGCTGGGCCTGCACAGGGGAGCTGCCTGCACAGTCCCACTGCAGTGCTCGTCCCTTCACACAGCTCCACATCTCCCACGCTTCCCCAGCAGGCAGCTCGTGGTGCAGCCTCAGGACACCCACAGATGCCACAACCAAAAACATTCAGTCCAGGCAGCAAGTGTGGGTTATGACTGCTGGTTTGCAACACTGAGGCTGGAGTTACACCATCCAGAGAGAACTGAGGTAGCAAACTCGGGTGTTATTTCTCAAGGGAGTACCCTCAAGTCCCACCACACACATCAGCTCTGGCTCCTTAAACAGGTACCAGCTGTCCTTTACCATCTCCGGTGGAGGATTAGTTTGTAGCAGTGACTCCTCCCAGAATAAGCAAATAAAGAAATGGTCTGAAATCTTCCAGGTGGGATCAGTGGTTGCCCCACAACTTGAGTGGAGCAGCCACCCACACAACCCCCCAAGTGCTTTCTCAGCCTTTCACACATCAGCCATCAACAGAAGTGCTCTACAAACAACCAACTAACACAGTTCCTCAGGCCAGTGGCTGGTTGCTCACCACAGCATGTGACCTCTGCCTTTCCCTCACGTCTTTTGCCTCAGCTGAATACGACTGGGAACCTGCAGCAGGTTTTGCTCTGAGCTGGGCAGGCACCCCAGCGTTGGGAAATACCTGCAGCTGGCTGTTGGGAAGCACCAAAGCAAAGGGACATGGAGCACTCCTCCTGCTTTGCCAGGCTCCTGCTCTAGCCTGCAGCAGTTATTTCAGTCTCAGAGTTGACATTTCGCTTTTTCAAACCCAATCAGTGCACGGACCCAAGGGGAGACCCATAAGGTCTGAAGAGCAGTTGATTTTGACCTGCAGATCAGCACGTGGGGATGGAATATGTGAGCAGCAACAGGACGTTCCCCACCAGGGTCCCAGGCTTTCTCCAACACCCCACTGCACCAGGTCTCCTTTGGAGATCCCTACACATCCAAGGAACAGCAGAGCCACACCTCTAGGGATAAATAAAGCTGACTGATTGATGCCCTACAACTGGATCCCAAAAGAGCAAGGCAGACATTATCTTAATACAGGAAAGGCCATCAGATTTCAAAGCAACAGCTTCAACTTCTAACTCTTTAAATGCTCATATCATTTACAGTCTGAATGGGGTTCTTGGGCAGTATCAGTTACATGGATTAGGAGCTGTAGAGGACATAAGTACAATTCTTCTTCCTGAGGTTTTTACAGCTTAATGGACAGGAAGCATTGTTGATGAGCCTCCAGCTTCTTACACTATGACCAGAATCTCCCCATCTTCCCTTTGTGCTTTTTTCTGTCCTAGAATCACTCTCAATTAACAGTACAAAAATAAAACCGATGTCATCCATCTCTCCTAAGCTGCACATGCATTATTCATCAACATGCCCTAATTGATTCTCTCATAACCATGAGCACTTCTGCACTTGGCTGTGTTCTTCTTGTCCAGCAGAGCACAATTTATGAAGTTTTATTCCACTTGGAAAAGGCACTTTCAAAGTGGTACCTTCCATGGCTTTTCTGATCAGAGCATCAAGTTTGATCTCAATGCGCAGAGACTTCAGTCCTGAGTTTTGTGCCCAGATAAAAGTGTCAGTCAAGTAACTCTGGTGCACTGATGCTCAGTGTCCTGACTGGGAGGTCAGTACTGTTCTGGATACTCTGGGCCTTCTTCCCTAGAGCAGCATCTATAAAAGAGACGGAAGGGAAGATTTGAAAAGGACTCCACACCCCTGATTAAAAGCTCTAAAACATGCAATCTACAAAACACGCAGGGAGCCAAAATGCCCTCGCAACCGCTTTCCATGGAAGTTACAGAAGCATCTCCTAAACTACTCAGCCACAGGACAAGGCTCTATGAAGGCCCCCTCTAGAGCAAGAGAAAAAATACATATCCCATTTACATGAGGATAACTCAGCCTTGCCTTCAGTGCCCTGACACTAGAACACCTTCGGATTCTTTCATCCTAAGCTCTGACCAAGATTCCTGGGAACTGAAAGCCTGTGACAGAATGCTTGGAAACAGCACATACTATCAAGGTGCAGTCCAGAGACCCAGTCAGATGAGCAGGTCTGAATTTCACTCTGCAACCCACACAGCTCTGAGTCAGCATATGACACCCTATACAAAGCAATTAATAAATCAAACCTCGCCATTGGCACAAGTGTGTTGGGTTTGATGGGACCATACATCACAGCAATTGTTTCTCAAGTACTCTAGTGACAGCACAATTCCTACTGCTGGTGGATGTGCCCTTTCTTAGATCCTTCTCTTTCAAATGTTGTGTCTAACCTGTTGTGTCACCTGACACTGAAGAGACACAGACATCAGTGTGCCATGGTGACAGCACTTGTGCTCCCTGGAGACCTTCTGTGGCCAGGGCTGTCACACAGTGCTCTGCATCACACCACCGTTCACCATTAACCACGGCTGAGTTGCCTCCTTTTCCACATGCCTTTATTAGTCTCTGATATTCCTCATTTCTCTGTTTGATGCTTGTTCCAGATGCTATTTACTGGTCCCTTTGCTTGCTGCTGCACTGTCCCATTGTGACAGAAAGGGACACGCTCCAGCCAGTCCCTCACAGGGACCACATCCCAACTGCAGCATGGGAAGCCCGACAGTGCTGCCAAGCTGTTTCCATCCTGAGACAAGGGCTCAAGCAGTCACGCAGGGGGAAGTGGAAAATCAGAAGCAGAAGTTCACTCGATTTCTAATATCACAACGTATCATTGAGCTTTGTGCTGAAGGACTCGGTCAAGGAGTCACGAGGGAGCCACAGCTCAGAGCAGCCTGTTAGGTTTGTGGTGCTCCAGCCTCAGGGGCATTTAACCAGCGTCATGATGCCCAGGTTGGATTTCACCTGCACCTCCACACTCAGCCTGCAGCCTCCTCCTTCCCCCGCTAGAAGGGGCTAAGAACCAGCGGCTGCAGAGCAGGAACAAGGGAGTTTCGTCATGGGCAAGTTCAAGGCAACTCCCACCCACGAAACAACTTGAACACTTCCTCTGCCGGTTAGGCTCTGCACTAGCCCAGTCCAGGAGGGATTCAGTGTCACTACAAAGCAAGATCTCTCTGCCTGAAAAGCTGGCACTTTGGTTTCTTAACCCTATGGTGAGCTGCTTTGGGGAGGATTTCAGTATTGAAACACTGTCAGGTCATTGCATAACGCAGCACAGCACTGCTCACTCAAAACACTCTTCAGCCTTCAACACTCCATTTTCAAACACTGGGTGCAGGAAGGTAAAACAAGGCGCCACTTCTTCCAGATGAAGCTGGAAGGGTTTATGGTTTCAGGAAAGTAAAGGAAATAGCAAAGATATGATGATGTAACAGGAGGGAGAGAGATCCAGACAGGGCGTTTTGCTCATAGAAGAGGCAGTGGTGTATTTAAAGAATTAAAAGTAACAAGTTTACGAACTAATGCGAGGCAACACCTTATTAGAAAAGGTCACACAGCTGCTCCTGGCAATCCCCAGAGCAGGGTGCTGGCTAAAGCCAGGCTCACCCTGCTTAGTCACCCACTCCAAGGGTGATGTCTATGAGGCTGGCAGTGAACCCAGAGACACCCACAGTGCTCAGACCTCCCACAGAGGGGCAAAGTTAAACCCACAGCTCCAGCACATGTAAGTGCATCACTGAGCTACCTTGGGAACGCCCATTAGCAAGTTCACAGCAGCGTCAAAAATATTTGGATGTCGCTTTCTTCTTGCTCTGCTTTACCAGAACCACATAGTGTGATGCAAATGAGAAGCAAACAAAGAAAATGCAGTCTCACAAGAAGGCATCACACTACTTGCTTTAAGCCCAGACTAAGAAACCAGACACGTCCACAACCCCCAGCTGCAGCTTACTCCTTTTAAGCCCTCCTTCCCAGCCAGGTGGTTACAGCAGGTGCAACAAGGTGAGTGCAACAACATCCTCCCTCACGCCACCCCTGAAATGCGCTGACCCCTTCCTGGCCAACAAGGGCTTTCTGCACCCCAGGATGTTTCACTCACTTAGGACAAGAGGAGAATACAGAGTTACACTCCATCACCTTCCTTAGTGGAAAATAAACCCACCTGCTGGCCAGGACTGCCCTGCTCCCAGCCGTGCTTTGGAAGCTACAAGAAGAAGGCACCAAGTGGTTACGTCTTTCTAGCAGGCAGCTCTTGGCTGGTCCTTATTGGAGGCACAACCAACTTTTACAACACTCCAAAGAGACAAGGCAACCTCCTGCCAAGAGAAGAGCTGGGTCACAGGCCTGGGGGAGGCTGCTGTTCACTTTGCTTTTGCCTATAGTGAGCTCTACTTTTCTGCCATTAGCTGTAGGGCAGGGAAGGTGACACAATCCACAACCAATGTGAATAGGTTTTTAGTGCCAGTGCTCTGCCAGTACCTCCTTTTCAATGCTACAGTGAGCTTTTCCCCACGGAATTAACTTTCATAACAAGCCATACAAAGGGGTTTTCCCCTGTGTGATGACACTCTCCCTGTTGGGCTGCAGATGTCAGGGCCACAGTGTCCCTAATACTCTGACCAGCCTCACCTGGGACTTCTACTCACAAACCGAGCCCTGCCCATTAGCACAGGGGCTCAATTTAAAGCCAGCTCTGGGCACTTAGTCTTGGTCTATGTCTGCTTTGTTTTTCTGGGTTTGGCCTGTAGACATTTTTCCCCCACTTAACTTTCATTCTGCCATGTTACCATGAGCTTGTCTGGTGACCTGGATCTTTGGTGATGCTGGTTGCTGTCCCTCAGCCTGCCTGGCTTTTCTGAATCTGGTCTTGTGGTGCAAGCACTGACTGGGGAGACCCCTGCCCTGCTGGTCCTGGGATCCCTGGGCTCCTGGTTTCTTGTCCCTTCAAAGAGCAGCAGGTATTTGCTATTGATGGAGAAGTGAGGGACTATTCAGCCTCTGCTCTTCTCCCCATGGTTAAACTTGTTGACCTTCACCCTCAGAGTGTGTGTTGATGAAGACCCTGGGGCTTTACCAGGGACAGGGAGGAAGGCTATAGATTGCTTAAGACAGTGAGATTTTGCTGTTTGGCTCATTTCACAACTGTGTTTTAATTGCTTACCTTGAAACTTATCCTTACACATGAGGGTGGCACAGAAAGGAGGGTTTTTGAGGAGATGAGAAGGATATGTGCAATTAAATGACTAATAATGAAAGACTTTGTGGTTTTGAGCAGATATGCAACAGCCATAAGGACTATGAGTGGATTATCAAGGTTTGGGAAGAGAATTTAGTGCACTTTTCATATTAATGCTGATAAGACCTACATTTGTTTCTTCAATCTGTAGACTCATCCAGGATTTATTATTAATCTGCAGCCATAAAACAAGGTAGAGAACTTTTCTCTTTGCTTTTCAATATGCTTTCTACTCATCCTGTCATGTGGGAGCTAATCTTTTGTTTATTAGAACAGTTGTAAATCACTGCAAATTCTTTAAGCAGCCCATACGTAGGGGTTGGTGTTGATTTCACTTTTCACTTATTAGCAGTAATGCTCCTTTTTAGTATCATAATCCTGGAACAATGTACCACGTGAGACTCCCTGGTCATGCACATGATTGTTCAGGCAATGAGAGTCACCAGGAGCTGCTCCTTTCCCTACACTCCTCTGGTATCCGAGGTTGGCTCCCACCTGGAGCCCTGCAGGCATTGCCCACTATCCACCACGCAGAGCCAGTTGTTCTAGAGGGGTGTAATCATACTAATGGCAGAAATCGGTGTGCTTGAAAGCCACAGTTCATTATGCCATTCGTCCCAGCATCTCTTGTCTTTGGGAGGGGTTCTTCACAGCAGCTATTCCTGCTGCTTCACTCGGTGGGAACACACTGGTGCAATTCGGTGCTCTCTGCAGCCTGCCCTCCTGCAGTGGGTGGTATCCGAGTTTTGAAATAGGCAAACATCATTGCAGTTTGCTTTTCCTCTGCAATAGGTGAATTCACTCATTTGAAAAGCAGTCCCTGAACAACAACTGTTTAAACTACATTAAATAACATTTTCTCTTTCATTGACTCCTCTGGCTTTACAATTGTTTCTGAGGTTTAGGAGCTCAAAGAAGTTTCTGTTTCAAAAGCACATTTTCATTCCTGCAAGGCTCAGTCTCTGGGGCATGACTTAACTAGATAATTTTGACGGTGGATGTATTTAAGTAGGGAAATTATGGAGCTGTATGTATGAAGGAGGTAATTTGGGGCTGCCTGTAGGAATAAAATGTCCTGATACATGAAATGGGAAGCACCATTAACACGTGATTTCTTCCCCTGTACGGCTGGAGCCATGGTGAATGACCTTCCTTGCTCAAATGCAACAAGATCTGCCAGCTAGGCCAATGCAGGAGGGAGGGGAGGGCAAGGCAATCAAGAGGCTGGGCAATTGTTTCTGGAAACTTACTGTTTACGGATCAGAAGAGCAGTTAAGGTGGCAACATACCTGTTGTAAGAGTTTGGAAACTGTACTGGGCTCCCTTTCAGGCACTACCAAAGGGTTATGAAACACCAAATGGTTCTTTTTATAGTGCAGGCACATGTGTTCAGCATGTGGGGAAACAAGACTCGGATCCTTCCCTTTCTCCAGCTTCTGGTAGAGGAAGTAGCCCCTGGGATTCCCCTCATCACCCTGGGTGGTGACCCAGCACAGGACCCATGGACATGTCCAAATATATCCCTTCTGACTTGCAGTTGTACTGTGCTTCTTCCTTGCCCCTCTCCACCCATCTTATGGCCCTGGTGAGAATAAACGTGGGAAGTAAATTAAGCCACACAATTTGTATTCCTGTCTGCACCCTGGCCTAGACCGCATAAAGGATGGTTTTGAAAAAGATTAATTTGCTGGAGTTAATTTGCATTAGGAGAAGGAAGGTATCAGTAACAGCTTCATTTTATTTCCAAGCATCTAAAATAACCATACGAAAAAAAGCAAATTAATCAGCAAAGTGTCCTCACTGCAGCCAAGCTGCACACACCCATGGAGAGGGGTTGTTACAGGCGGCTGAGCCTGCAAACCCTGCATAGCAACCAGAATTATGTGAAGTATTAGGGCAAAATTAAAGAAAAAGCACGAAAGAAGAGACAGAAGAAGCCAGAGAATGATGGGACTGTAGATGCAGAGGGTCAGAAATCAGCCAAGTGATAGGAGTGAAGTTTACCCTGACAAGTTTGCCTGTGCAAGTGTACCTGCCACCAACTTCCACAGCCCTGGCGTGCTTTCCACGGAGCCACAAATGGGCAGGATGTGGGCAGAGGGCTGCAGCAGGAGCTGACGGCCCTGCTCCCTCCTTTGCACAGCCCCGTGCTCCACAGGACTGAAGAGCAGTGGGCAGAGCAGGTTTTTCAACTGATAGAGACTCCTGGAAGACCAGCAGCCAGAGGAGGAGTTTTGGCACATCTGCTGGCAGATGAGCTGGAGGCAGGGACTCTGGCTCTTGGGATGCCTCCATGTTATCAGATCTGTGCACCTCTCAGGGCTTCGCAGGAGAATTGCAGAGCTCTTCAGCTGTTTCAGGCTGGAGATAATTCCACAGCACGCAAGCTTGTTTTTCTTAGTCATCTTTCATTTTCTTAGTCATTTTCAGCTAGTCCACACCCTGGATTTAAAATTGCTTATGTACAGTCTGGGTACAGAGCTGAGCAAGAATGGATTGCTCCCAGCTGGTGTCTGCGTGGGAAGGAGACTGCTGAATTCCCAGGAGATGTTTGGGACACAAGCATTCCCAGCAATTCCCCAGCATCGAGTGATCGGAGATGGGATGAGAGGCATGGAGCAGAACTAGCAGACCTGGATGCTGTGACCGTGGCTGAAGCACAGGGTGAAGTCAAAGAGTCCTTCCAGAAAAAAACAGCTCAGGGACGTGGATGCTGCATCGACACTGACATGGGGAAGAGGGGAGCTACAGCCCTCCCTCCTACAAACCCTCCTCAGCCAGTGCTGAATCCCTGCTGGGGATTATTCCTAACTGAGCAAACCCCCCTGCCTCAGACACTGTTTCCTTAGGAAGGAAGATACAAGCTCCGGAATCTGAGAGTGTCTGCAGGGTGACACATTCTCCTATGAGCACAGGATAAGAGGTACAACTCCACCAACTTCAAAATCCATGTGTTACCAAAGTCTTGGCAAAGGTTCAGCCAGAGAGGACCAAGAGGGAAAAGCAGCATTAGGAACAGGAGCAAAACCTTTTCTTTGTAAGTGTGGGGTGTCTCTGCAACCAGGCCAGCAAAACAAAAGGTTTTGTGAACCTGCCTGGAAGAAAGCTACTCTCTTCCTTCTCCTTTTCCATTTTCCAAGGCTTTTGGGGGAGTGACCCTGATCAAGTCCAGGCAAAGAGGGAACTAATTCAGAAGAGCTGGAGCTGTGAGACCTCTGCACTCCCTTTTCTCTTCGTGAGAGATGGGGAGTTGCATGGTTAGATCTGGAAATGTTGCTCTAAAGCAAACGCTGAATATTCACCATCTGGATGGTGGGTAACCGCAGCTCGCTTGTAAAACTTTCCACAGCAGGCAATGTTGTTCCCTGCAGCTCTCCCTTGGGGATCCATCTTCCAGGAGATTCTCTCCTCGCTCACGGCAGTTTTCTGTAGGCCAGGAGAACGTAACAGTGGTTAACAGTGAGTAGCGGGAGGAGGCTGTGTCTCAAGGAGCTCATCTGGCCTGATGCACCTGTCTGCTACAAAACAGGCTGGGAACAATCCCAGCCAGCCTGCTGGGAGAGGCTGGGATGAAGAGAATTCAAAATGTCTATGGTGAAATCTCGCCTTTATTATCCTAGTCACTAACATCCCACGTATTTCAAGGAGACCAGCATTTTACTCCCACGATCCAAAGACAAAGCAAAATAAATCTTGGTACTCTCAGCCACAGTGCAAAACTCTGATTTATAGAAAATAGCATCCTAGCCTTGAAGAGTGGCTAAACACGCCTCCTTCTTCCTTCCTGGCTTAAAGCTCTGCATCCCTATTGCTGAAATCTCCTGTGAGTTCTGCTGTCCAAACAGCCTGTAAAGGCCATAAACATCTCTCATTATGTCCTCCCATCTTTTTAACTTCTCTTTGGGCTGAAGCATTGTTTTCCTCCCGGACTACACTGAAGAGTGCTGCCCAGGTACTACATGAAATGTAATGAAATGATGATGAGCACACAAATGTTACAATAAACACAAACATAGACTGTGAAAGAGGATTACAGGGAAAATTCCTGTTGATCCTATCCAGTTGTACTGGTGATTTGGAATGTCCAAAAACTGAAAGTGATCTTTTTTCTCTGGAGAAGACTTGATGAAAAAAGATGCAAGATAAAAAAATCTCAGGAAAAAAAAATTCTTCAGTGGGGAATGCCAAAATAATTCCTCCAGAATGTCCCTATTTCATAATTAGTTGCTTTTTATTGCAATTCAACAATCATATTGCAGCATGTAGATACAGACACGTTGTTGCAAATGCACCATGAAATATTGTGAATCAAGTGCACTCCCAGGCTGTGAATGGTATCCACTTCTCTGTGACTGCTCACTGAGGAAATCGGTATTTCGATAGATTGTTGTTTCTTTGTGTCCAGAAGTGGTAAAAATGTGTCTTTCTCAGAAACCTTTTCCACTACACCGTGAGGTGTGTGTGTTACACACATGCCTGGTGTTCGAACTGAACGGAAATGCAGAGCTTTGCATCACCCATTTATTGTCGTTTGCAGCCATTACTGCACACCTGAGCTGCCCTTAACCCCAGCTCCAGAGGCAAAGAGGACATCCACATATTTTTCTGGTTATCATTCATCAATGCTGGCTTTAGAATAAGGATCCAGCATTTCTCTACATCCCAAAAGGAATAGACTACTATATAAAATACCCTGCCCTCCTATAAATGCAACTAAATGCTCACAAACAAGGTTCCCTGGAGAACAAAGCCCAAGAGTATGTCCCTGCAGTTGCTAACACAGCATGCTGTGCCCTGGGTGGCAGTGGGATTTTTCTCCTTTGTGGGTTGGCATCCAATTTGATTCCTAAAAATTCAGTGCTTTTCTCTTTCCCTTCTGCTCTTTTGTCAGGTGCTTCTGATTTATTTGTGCAAAGAAAATTTATGAAGCTGCATTCTTGCTATATTCCCTCTCCACTGACTAGGGATATGAAGCTCCTGGAAGGAAGACACTGTTATCTACATGAGGGAACAAGTGGAAGAGGGAAGGGAAGAGCCTCGAGCTGGTGCTGCTGTCTTGATGTGGCACTTTGAGTTCAGCAGCAGAACCAGAACTGTATTAAATAATCACCACGATGTCAGGGATCTGGGTCTGCACCAGTAACATCATGCCCCAAGGCCCACCTGCATTCCTAGGTACCCGGGCTTGGAGGTGCTCCATTTTTCAGGAAGCTGCCCTCAAATATCCCTGTCCCAGACTGTTTCTGGGGCTGCAGAGGCTGTTCAGGGTCAGGGCAGCACAGAGGTGTTGCCAGAGGAAGTCATTCCTCCTGGGTGAAAAGACATGAACTATTTCATGGGAGAGGAAAACTTCGGGCAAGAGTGCTGGGTGAATTCCAGCACAGGCTCCCTCAGCTTTACATCACCTCATTTCAGCTGGAGATTTTCCCCATGTCAAATGCTGTTGGATGCTTTATGCTGCTAAGGGAGCTTCAGAGCTTCTTCCTAAGTGGCTGAATGCAAGAGCCAAGTGATCTGTGTTCAGACTTCACAGTGCTCCAGGTCTCAGTGTCTGGGCAGTGCCTGCAGTGGGGCCACGCGTGTGTGTGGCTGCTGGGAGTCGATATCTGTGGAGCTCCCAGAGCCATAAGCACCACCATGGACAAGCCAAAGATTAGGATTGCCTAATACAGGAGATGCTGCATATGCCAAACACCACATAGTTGTTATTAAGACCCTTGGTGGAATCCCTCTGTGATAAAACAACTCGTGAATACAAAATTGACATGTTTGCACATGTGTCTGCCACCATTATAGCCCACTTTCACCAATTTGCTTGTTGTTTCCATGTGCATCAAAAACTGAGACATAAATGCATTTGATCTAAGTAACTCCTAAAGGGAGAAGTCATGAAGAGAGCAGATATATAACCTGCACTTAAGGCCTGATAAAAAGGAAAAAAAAACAACAGAAAAAACCAAAACAAGCCCCACCCTCCTTTTAAAAAGGCTAGTAGTCTTAAAATTGTACTTTTCCCTGGTTCTGTTTAGCCTTTGTTTTTTAAAGCTGCTGTTGTTACAAGTAATCCCTAAGATCCTTGTTGCTGGAAAACATAAGGAAGAATTTGTTTGTATTCCCTGTGTGTGTCTTGCAGGCATTTCACAGCATGCTGTGCATAGTCTTTTCTTGCTTCCTTCTGTAGGAAGAGTTTTCTTTGCTGGTTGTTTCCTATAGTAACAAAACAGATAAAAAAAAAGGAAAACCCTTGTTAAACCACAAAAACTACCAAGGGATTTTGTGTAGTGCCTGAAACGAGCTTTTAACACTCCCAGTTAGAGAAATGAGTTTGGTCAGGAAATGATGCCTTGTTGCCATGATGCCACTGTCTGTGTACTAGCTGTCCCCTCCTTTTCTCATGTTCTCCCTTGTATATTCTCTGTGCATGGTTTATCTGTGCACTTCCACTCTCCCGAAGGCTCCTTCCTTTCACAGCTTCACACCCCTGGATAGTTCATATATCACAGGACACATCAATAATCCCACTTTTCAGTAATTTGAGAGAAAGGAGAGGGATGAAAATCCGCTTGAAGTTGCTGGGTGTGTGTGAGAAGCTGAGCACAAAGCTCTGAGCAGGACTGCAGTAGCAGCAGTGCTGCAGCGTGGTCAGGATTTGGGGGCCATGCTGCTGAAAGCAAGAGGTGTGTGTCAGTGTATACTTCATGCAACACCGATCACTTTGTACTATTTAACTTTTTTGTTGACTTTCAGCCTGCGAACGCAGATGTGCTGTCACTCAGATGCTCAGCTAGGCAGAGTTATGTGCTCTTGGCATCGCACTGAGTGTCTGAATGGAGCGTTTTGGCACCAGCCTGTTTGGAAGAGAGCTGTTTGCCTGCTCATGTTCTCATTAGTATCTGAGCTGATGAACGACATTCTTCTGCATTTCCATGTTCCTAGATATAGATCTGGCTTCTCTCTCCAGTCTGGGCTAAATGCTCAGGGGGAGCTGGCTGGGGAGCCCGTGTCTGCGCTGCTGAATCCATGCAAACACTGGGAGAGCCTGGGGAGCAGCCTGCCTGACGGCAAGTCCTGCAGATCCTGTGAGTGTCCAGAAGCGTCAGTGTAGCTGGCCTGTAGGAAGTCCTTGATACTTTCAAGACTGAGCTGCTTCTACTGATCTGCACTAGTAAAACAATACACAGTGGTAGCTCAGCCACTGCCAAAATGTAGGTCTCTCCCTGGCCCCGCCTCATAAATACCTTAGCTGGTTTTAGTTTGTGTTGCTGTTTTAGCTCCAGCCCAGAGAAAAGCCTGCCCCAGTAGTGTTGCTATCACTCTCCTATCACTCTTTCGCCTCCCCGCAAACAACCACCCTTGAACTCCTTTCACAGTAGGTGCCATCAACGTGCTGTCACTGTTCCCCACTCTGTCTTTTTGCCTCTGTGAGAAACTTCTCTTTGAGCTTTGCTTGGCCTCTTCTGCTGGAAAGAAACCCCAAATGCTCTCTCCACACACAAGAGCAGGCACGACTCTCAGAAAAGGTGGCAACTGCATTCCCTGGATCAGCACCCACCTCTGCTGCCCTCCGTGCATTTCCTCTTTGCACTCCATTCATGAGCGAGCCTCCCCTGCCTTTCCCACCGTCACTCAGAAATAGCAAAGGAGCTCAGGCAGAATTCGATTGAATGAACACATTTTGCCTGCCCTTTTACATTTGATGTCTCTCTCCAGTTGTTGGGTGGTTTTGCTCTGTGTGTGTGAGCACACAGATGGCTCCTCTAAGCACCTCGGCCCCGGATGATTGCTTGTTAATTTTTGCTTTGGGCTATTTCGAGCTTTTTCCTCTCCTCCCAGGAGGACGCTGGTGTGGTGTGATGATGCCGGTGTGCCACCTAGTGATTGAACTATTCCCTTGTCGCACATCACTTGGCGGGCCACTCAGTGGGCATTTTTTGGCCCCATTTGCCCACGGTCACCTGGCCCGCAGGTAACCCGTGCCAATGCCCGCAGCCCCTTTGCTCTGCTCAGCCTGTCCATGCGGAGGGGATCCCACGGAACTGCTTTTCCCTGCTTACTTCATTTTGTACCTTTTTTCTTCCTTTGTACTTCTTTCTACTGTATTATCTGCGGTCTCTCTGATGTGAGCAAGAAATGGGAGATCATTTGAGGTGTGCTGGCTGCCAGCTTGCGGGTCACCCATGGCCATAATCTAATTCATCAGGCAATAGTTTTGCACAAAGTGAAAATTTAGCAGTAGATACATGTCTCTCTGATGCTCTGGGGGAGTCCAGACAGCGTTTAAAGCCCTTTAGAGATGAGGGGTATCATTGCAGATATTTGTCTGCTTCACACCTCATAAAACCACTTCCGAACTATTTGGGCAGACCCAGGCTGGGAGAGCAATAGACGGTCCTAAGGCTGGAGTGGAGGGCTTTTTGTCAGGGCTTTGTGCCTGCTGCCCACTCCCCAGATTCCCAGGGGCACGCAGGAGAGTGGAAGGGGGGAAGGCACTCGGCAGAGAAGCGCATCACAGCCGGCTGAGCTCCCCTGCTCCCCTGGCAAAGGCGCTCTGCTCCCAGGTGCGGCTCCCCAGACGTCTGACCTCCCGCCCGGTCCCTGCAGTCCCCCGGGGCATGGGCGTTGCAAAGAAACACCCGTCAGCTTACAAGCAGCCGAGCAGGGCAGGTTCAGACCCTCCCAAAGGTTTAGGTCCCGGCATTGGACCCTTCCCTGGATGCTGCTGGCAAATCCAGCTGGGTGCTGGGTGCAGTTGCAGCTGCAGTGTGACACACAGGGCTGGGAAGGGACTGAACTCTATTCCTGGGCTCACTGCTCACCTGCTGTGAGTCATGCAGCAAAATTATGCTGCAGAGGCTGGTACTGCTTGGTCAGTAACCACTGTCACAGCTGCTCTTCAACAGGAGCTCAATTGCAGGGAGAAACACGGTGACAAGCAAACTGAGTCCCACAAGAGGATGGGGCAATTAATGAAAGGTTAAGTGTAGGAAGTCGACAAACTTTATCACTGTAGATCTGTGTTGGAGGTGAAGGTGAGCAATTAACTCTCCTAAAAGCCTAAAGAATCCTTCCTCTCCTTGTAGGGCAGCTGTGGTGAGGAGGCTCTGAATGTTATGAGCTTTCTGATAAAGACCTTATTCTCAGAGCAAAGGTCTGTTCAGGTAGAAGGTGAAGCTGCTGCCTGGAGCCCGGGTCTGGGGCTCTCTGCCTTTGTCAGCAGCTGTGAGAGATGCAGCATCCCAGACATGTTTCCACCCCTAGCTGTACTCAAGGCATCCTTTGGAAACACATTTTGTGTCTTCCTGGCTTCTCCTACCAGTGCTGTTCCGCCTCTGATCCCACAAGTAATTGTCCTTCAGTCTAGAAGTTTATTAGAGCCCCATGAAATGGGTTTATCGTCTCCTGGTAAACCACAGCATTGTGAGGTGATCTGGGATGTGACAGCAATGAGGAGAAGTGGTTACTTTGTTCAAGGAGCCTCAGACTGCGATTCAGCCATAAGCCATTGTTCCTAGCAGTTGGCCATCCTGTGGAACGTGTTGCTCTCCTGGCTGGGGAGCCCATGGAGGTGAACAGGCAGAGAGAACCTTCCCTTCCTTGCACACTGCAGGCCTCTCTCTCAGCTACAAGATCCCACAGAGCAAGAGGTGCCAGCTCACTGCTGGCCTCCTGTTTTTATTTCTCTGCAACCCACGGCCATATTTTGCATTTGTTTTGTGGTGGTTTTTTTTTC
>VZTA01006048.1:45192-55769 GCA_013398855.1 Mohoua ochrocephala | reverse complement strand
AATTACAAAGTTTCAACTTTGATTAATTTATAGTCATGAGCAAGCAAGAAAATAGGAGGATGTAAACCTTAAATAAAAATAAAACAGAAATTATTTTTTGCAACCATGGCTCAATCCAGGGATAGATTTTTTTATTTCCTGAAAAAGAAACCACAGCAGGACAGGCTGAGTCTCTACTGTGATTTTAAAGAGGCAAAAATCAGCATAATACTTGGTTTTATAATTTTTATTTATGAAAGTATTGTGTGTGGAAAAATAGATGACTACATGGAAGAACGAAACTATTAAGAGTATATGAAAAATCTAGACAAGTGTTTAGAACTAAATACTGGAGACGTTGGCTAGGAAAAACAAGTGGTTTTTTTAAATGTTTGCATGTCATTCTGAAAATAGCCAAAGATGGGTGAAAAAGCTAACAGACAACAATTTCTGTCAAAAATCAAAAAATGCCATCCTTTCCATTTATGAAATATCCTCATGAAAGGCAACATCTGTAGGTGAAATCTGTAGGCCAAAATCTTCATTAATTTCAGACACTGAATTTCAAGTGTAAAACACTGTAAAATAGCAGTAAATAAATCCTCACTTAGTCAAATACAGCACTGTTATGCAAAAACAAAACCACAAACAAACAAAACAAAAGGAAGGTACTAGTTTTTCACAGTCTCAAGCCACTTGGTATGGTCTTAACTTCAGACTTTCACAAAAAAAGAAAAAGAAAAGGAAAGCGGTATTATACAGAAATACTTCAATATGACAGAAAATTTTGCAGGAAGAGTTAAAATGTGCACAGAATCAAGGCTCAGGAATGTAAGCAAGTCAGCTACTCTGTCTTGGCTCCCTGTCTACCAATGTCATTCTGAAAAAATGTATTGGTGAGGTCCGCTGACTCTTGCTGCTCCAGAACTCTTCCAACGAAATTATTCTGTGTTGCTTCAGCCTGTAGAAATTCTGGAAAAATCTTCCTTGGATCCAACCTGAGGATGTTATCAACTTCTTTGTTAGTCTTCTCTGCTTTCATAGATTGACCCCAGTTATCCTGATCTTTCTCCATTTTGATCTTTCTGGACTTCTGGTCACTGTTTGTGTTCCTGTGTGCACTTTCCACTTCTATCTCTGAAGTACAGCACTTGGAATTGGATACCATGGTCTAGCTAAGCCCTTATCATGAAAACCAGAGCATTAATTCAGGTATTTCACAGGCTACATTTATGTTTATATATCTCAGTATGGTGTTTGCCGTTTCATCTTTCTTCTTTTGTTTCAATTTTGTGTCTAAACATCTCAGTTAAATAATGGAAAAATCAGTATAGTCTTACTTTTAGAATTTTTTTCCCTACCTCCAGCAGTACTCTGTTGGTTGTGCTGGAGCAAATTACTTTAGCTGTGCCTCATTTTCCTTACTTTTAAAGAGGGAATACTGGCACTGCCATCTCTGTTTCCTTTGAAATCTGGGAATAATTGTTACAACATGACAGGTAAAGATTAGTCCTTTAGATTATTCATAAGATTTTATATAACCCTTTTTTGTTGTCGATTCACTTTGTTTCCACACTAAACTGTTTGTATGTTTTAGGAAAGTGGGAAAATTTTTAACCTTTTTGACATATGTATATGGTGTAGATCTTCTGAAAATCCTGTGAAATAATGTGTTCTTTACACATTACTCCAAACAACTAAAAAATTGCTTGTCTGGACTCCAGTCCTACATTCTGAGACCAGATTTATCAAAAATGTAACTTTGATTTTGTGATACTGTTGCAATTCATATCATAACTCTCCCCATTTTTGCAATAGTAAATTTTTTGCCACTCTCTATCAGTAAAATTCAATGATATAAAAAAATCTATGAGTCTTTGCCAAATGTGTGTATGAGGATCTCTTAGCTGCCAGTATGGACTCAATGCAGTTTGGATTTATCAGTAGAATGCATTAAGCAAAGGAACAACACTTTAGTAACAATAAAAGCATACTTTACATGTCCACTACACACTAAATTCTGTCGGAAAATAGTTCCTTACATTCTTATTTCGTTATACTTACATGTTACTGAGAGGAAAAATAAAAAGCTGCACACAAGTATTTTGAATTGTCTTGTGAAGACAATGCTTGTTCCTTAATTAAAGCAGTGCTCTGTTTCTGAGGGGGAAAAAAAAAAAAAAAAAAAAAGAGGCTTTTTCTAAAGAAAGAGAAAAAAGAAGAAATCTAGTATTACAAGGGGATATCAGGGAAAGTTAAGAAAGTCAGTAATAATAAATCAACACTATTAATGTGCAAAGATATAATAATTTAAGTCCTGTCTCATACTGTCTGCTGGTTCTGCCAGCCACCCTAAAAACGTGTTGACAGAAGACCCAATATCAATCTTTTTCAGCCTGTTTCCAGAAAATTTCTACAATCAATCAATGATCACATCTACTGGTGCAACTCTAGATGTGCTCACCCTCCTGGGTCAGGGAAGATGACGTGGAGATCCACCTTATACTCAAAAGCAGCACCTCTCCAAATGAGATTATCACACTACTCATCAGTGAAATATTCAAAAGGAAACTAATGAGGAAAAACAGAAAAAAAATCCCCAAAAACAACAAAAAAAGAGTAATAGAATTGTGAAGGTTTGAAAAGACCTGCAGAGCTTCAGGACACAGTATGTGTATCTGCTTGAACTGCTAATAACTATTTTCCTATACATTAGCATAGAAGCAAACTCACTATTTATGCACCAAGATCTTAAGCACCAGCTGAGCAAAATTATGCACAAGGCTCCAAGCTATCATTTCAGTGTGCAGGGATGTTGATAATATCTCTATGGCAGGAAACTGCCCATAATGACTGATCACCAAACCTCTTACTCTGATTTGAAGAGTGGGAGAGGGAAGGCAATTTTAGTTTTAACTGTTCTGACGATTCAGAGCAGAAGGCATAGTGGGTGATGGTTTAGAAATGGTGTGCTGAATACTGATCTTCAGCACAACAGTTTCTGATACTGATGGACTTCACTTCAAGGTTGAGAAATTATTCCGCTGTGAATATAAGACACCCCAAGCCAGAATATTGTCCAGAACAACCAATTACTTGAGACGGTGAAGCAAATCTTCCAGGCCATAGAGAGAGAGAACTTTTCATCTGAAATTTTAAGCCTTGTATCAAAAAGGTGAACAAACAAGCATTTGGAAAAAAATTCCCATGAGATATTATTTTTATCGGAAGATAAGATCTCCTGTCACTTATGAAACTCATTGATCTGGAAATATACTGTCATGAAGTTTGAAGAAATTTTTGTGAAAACTCTCTGAGTGTGGTCCATAAGTCAGGTTGTTAGGCAAGTGGTGATGAATGATCACCTCTATTTAAGAAACTCAGGTGTAAGTCTTTATTCTTTGCAATCAAATTTCTGTGTCTATGTTACCTAGCAATAAATCTTACCAAATGTTTTTATTTCAATCACACAGTTTCAATATTTATTCAATATTTATTTTCCTTCCTTCCTTCCTTCCTTCCTTCCTTCCTTCCTTCCTTCCTTCCTTTTTCATATATGTTCCATTTTTCTGTTGTTTTCATTTTTGATGCACAATATTGACTTATAAAAATCTCATAAAGCAGAAAAATGTAAAGGGAGAAATATATCCCAAACCAGAAATTATATTTATTCCCTTCAGTCCTGTCACATATACATCTGTATGTTATGTGCTAAAGTTTTACAGATTTAAAAAAGGATATGCACAAAGATCACATGCAAGCATGGAAACTCTGAAACCTCCAGCAAGGAAATGTATTTTTATTTATTAGGAAAACAGCTGAGTTGATAGAAGTTTGAGGTCTATATAGAAAATTGAAAACAGTTTAAACATAGACAGTGAAATTCTGCTCCCTCCGAAATGTGTTTTATCAGGTAGAAAATAAGAAATGAATTTAGTCACACTTTTCTGTGTCCTGCCTACCCCCTCCCACCAAGTCCTATGAATCCACAGAAAAAAGTTTTGTAATGTGAAAAGCTTTACCTTCCAAGATCTGGAAAGCACCCTCAAAGTCAGTGAAGTCCTTGCTTTTCTCACCATCTAATCAGAAGTTCTGTTACTCAGGACTGGAGCTTGCTATTTGTAGGATTTCACCAAACCAAGAAGACCTTTAGAGGACATGTCAGCCACAGTTGCATGATGCCCAGTCACAATCTGTTGCACTAAAGTTTTCTGTACATATATGCATACTTGCACACAGGAATAAAGCATGTTGGGTTTTGGTGTCTCTAGTGTGTTTTCTCTGTGTGGTGGTTTCAGTTTGCCTACCCCAAACAGAAATTTCGTGAAGTATATCTTCATGAGGTGAAGTTCTGGAGCTCTGCTTCCTGGGAAGTGGCCAGACATCATTTACTGATGGAAAGTAGAGAACAAACCTATTTTTTTTTTTCTCTTTGGTTTTTCATGCACAATCTTTCACTTTTGCTTTAGTGGGCTGCCTTATCTCAAACTCAAGTTGCTCTCCATCTTATTTTCTCTCCCTCGTCCAGCTGGGAAGTAGAAGTGATAGAGAGGCTTGGTGGGTTTGGTGGGCACCTGGTGGTCAGCCAAGGTCAACCCACCACAAAATTTACTAATTAATAAGGATATATTTTCCACAGAGGGTCAGGAACTCTATAGGTGCCCATCAGCAGGAGCTTGTAGAGGCTTAGATTCTGTGATGCATTACAAGGATGATGCTGGACACCTGCTTTGTCCTTTCATCAGACTGTGCCTGTGTCCAACCCTGACTGCTATTTCTGCTGTAATTGCAAAGAGTTTGATTTCTCAAACCGTCTCAGTTCTGTCTGTGCTCCCCTGGTCCCCTCATAGAAAAATAATTTATTTTTCTTTCTCTGACTGCAGATTTGATAAACATCAGATCCCATTCCGAAGTGTCCCCTCCACCCTCCACCTACTATTTATGGACCCTGCAGTGACCGATAGGATCAAGAGATGTGTGCAGGATGTTTTAATAGGCAAAGAGTTTTAGGACTTTTAGGGAAGTCCCTGAGAGACCTCAACCCACTCAGTCAGTCTTCCCTGTGCTCAAGTTGAATAAAAGAGTAATCTTATCATCCTTTAAAATGTTATGAAGTGTTTGCTTAGCACTGTGTTAACTAAGCCCATGTGTGACCTCTGGGTGGATTGCTATTCTTGTGTATTTGTTTTATTTATGTATTTAAATAAATACTTAAATCATGAGAAATCTTCTCAGATTTCTAGATTCTGTTGCCATTACTGTTCCATATATAACACAGCTCAAATATTAAGGCTTATGCATTTCCATGCCATGCTGAGGAACTATCTTGAAATTTATGAATTATTAGGTAAGTTAATTTAGCCATTTAATTTTTATAATGTTGATAGTGTTTATGTTGTGTCTGTTAAATTAAAATGAGGAAGGGGGATAATAAAAAAGATGTCTTTTACTCAAAGGAAATGCTGGCTCTAGCATGTGTTTTCCTGTCAGCCTTTTGCGAGAGTTGTCCTTGACACCAAATGCCAAAACATCTTTTTTAATATAAATTATTAAGAAAGAGCATTGCATATGTTTTGCACCAGATAAATTATGCACCCATTTTAATCTAGACGAGAAATAAGGAATTCCTATTTCACTGCACATCTGAATTTTGTATGGAATTTTGCACATACTGTGATGCTGGGCCCAATATTTTATGCATCAGCATATCTCATGTTTTCTTTATAAACTGCAGAGAATCTGCACACTGACTTATGTGTTTTATAAAAGGAAAGAAAGAATCTAAAATTAAAATAATGTAATCAAACAAGGAGGAGTGTTGCTTGGGTTTTTTCCCCCATTTCCTTCTTCTTCCTTCCCTCTGAACCTTTTCCCATTCTCTTTTGGATTGTTTTGAATCTCTGCAGTTACATGAAATTTCACAAATTAATTTCTCAGTAAGAGGCCGAAGAAGAAAAGCATCCAGTGCACCAAATCTAATAATCTAAATGCTGCTCTGCTCTCAAACTTTTGCTCATTTGAAGTAAACTCAAGCAAACTTTTTCTTTTCCTTTCTTCTTTTTTTTTTTTTTTTTTGATGTGTTGAATAATGTGGTTACCTTATTAATTTTCACCATGTTTTTAGTCCTGCCAAGATTGCCTCCAGCAAGGGATATTGATAGGGAAAGATGAGAAACATAAAAGGTTAACACAGAAGGGCAGATAAACAAATAGGATTTGATCCAAAGCCTGCTTGAGTCAATGAGAGATTTTTCCATTGACTTCAGGAGACTTTGGATCTGACCCATCAGGCGTTTATGTATCAATACGGTGAAATGCTGAGCAGCTCCTATGAAATGTCAGTTGTCTTCTGCTCCCATAAGTGTCAGAAAGAGTTAGGGGGGTTCACTGCCCTGGAGATTTGGAGTGTTTAAAAGTTAATAAGAAAGTACACGGCTGAAAGAGGAACAAGGGGACAGAGACCACAGATTTTACTTACAGCTTCTGAGAAAGCCTGTTAAAGTCAATCAGATCAAGCAGGCACAACTGCTTTGGTGAATTAAGCAGAGTGAAGAAACAGAAACGAGGAGATAGCATCTGAAGTAGAAAAGGTAAAAACCAGCAAAAAAACCAAACTGAGTTAGCCAGGAGAATGGAGAATGGAGGAAAACTCAGAGGAGAGTTGAGATCAAAATTGAAGCAGGAGGATGAATGCTCAGTTATGTCTGACTTTTGCCTCCTAAACACAATATACAATGGGAGTTCAAACATTTTTATTTTATTGTTTCATTCTCTTTTTAGCACTATTTAGCTTTCACTTCTGATTTCGAACAAGCCCTAAAATTGCATAAGGTCTCTGGGACATTTACAACCTTCTATTTCACATAACACTCCTGGGATCTTCCCTAGGGGCTATATTTGAGAGGCAAATTAATTTTGTTCACAGCTGCTGGCATGACACAAAGACTGTTTTTTCCTTTGCAAATTTAACCCCTTACTATATTTTTTTTTTCTATTCTCTTCACTACTGTGCCAGAAATGCTTTCCATTTCTGAGATGTGCATTTCATTCAGACAGCCTCACAAAACTGATGTGTTGTTAACAGACCACCAGAAAAATGGGAAATGCTGGAGAAAGGCAGAAGACCTGATTGGTGTTAAGTTACATCTTCTAGGTCACTAATCCTAAAAAGAGTCAAGAACAGGACTCATAGATTTTCATAAATGGCTCCAGAGGGGGTCACATAGTCCCTCTGTCTGACTAAAGCAGGATCAAGAATTTCTAAACTATGTTTTAGTTCTGCTCACACAGACAAAGAAACAGACCAGGCACATCTAGACAAAGAAACAGGAACATTGTGTGTTTTATAAATAACTGCAGCTAATTAATTAAGTTCAAGCAGGCATCATTTTTCTAATGATAAATAAAAAACCTTTGAATGTGGCTGCATAAGAATGGCATAAGAAAATCATCACAAATATTGAAATTCAACTGAATAAATTATTTTACTGTGGTGCTAGCTTTCCTAGCTACTCCCTGACATAGACTGCATATGATATTTTAACCTTTTATGCATAAGCTTTGGTGATATGGAAAATAGTATTGCTTTTGTGTTCTTCAAAACTAAGTCATTCTTTTTCCCCGGGCCAAAACAAGGTCTATGTGTCTGTTATGCTACATGATAGTCATGAGAATAATACAAAATCTTTGAAATTTACCTTCAATTGTGCATTGTTTTTGTTTATATTATACTGCCAATACCTTAAGTATAAAAAGTCATAAAAGTCAAAAAGGTAGGAAAAAAAAAAAAAGCATGAGAAATAAAAGAGAAAATGTTGAACTGATTTTCTGGGGCAACTGAGAAAAGAAAATAACATTAAGAATTTGGTATGAATAACATTTCAAGCCTAAAGAAGGAAAGAAATATGAAAATAATTTCACAATGTTTCTCTGCATTTTTCAAGTCTTCTCAAAAAAAGATTTAGAAAAATAATGGGAAAAACCTTCCAAACTTTCTCATTCAGATTTCAAAATATTGCAGGGAACAAGAGCATAAAATACAGTTCACTAGCCTACAGAGACCATATTCTTTTTTGAAAATATTTGAAGATCAAACTGATCTAGAGAAAGTTTTATTTTAAAAAATCTATTAAATCTATTTCAGTAAAAGTGGTGTTTCTTCAAAATAACTTATTAACTATTGAGATTTTTTGTGGACATGGTAAAATTTTCACAACTGGTCATGGCTGAGACCATTTGGTGAATGATAAGTTCGACAGTAAGTCACTAAAGATGGGATTTATTTTAATTGATTTCATAATCTGGCTACTGAGAAGTACTTATGCATATTTCCTTTACAACTACTGGTAAGAGAAACACCCGGGAAGTACAAATCAGTGATTGATAATTGAAATAAAGTAGTCATGCTCTGGAATTATCTGCTTTATTCTTTCTGCCTTTCTCTTTCCCTCTCCCTCTCTCATCCTGTTTCTCTTCCATTCTCAAGAGCTTTCTCCTTCTTATCCTCTTCCTCTGTCTCTATCCTTCTTTCTCTCTGTCTTTTCAGTACAAAGGAAATTGATATGACTACTTAGATTACTTGGTTAGCATGCAAACTAATAAAGGTCTGATAAAAGCCCCTCGAGTTCCTCTTAAACAGTATAATAAAGTTGAGAAAATACTAATCTTTTGGCTCTGCCATGATGTAAATTGGCAGTATTCCTATTTAAAGGAATTTCATATTCATTTACAGTTGATTTCATATATATAAATATATAAAATCTACTTAAGACTCAACCCTTGGGATCTTAAGATATTGGTCATTTTATTAATATCTGCTGGTATTTCTTCTCATTTAAAAGAAATTATCTGACTTATTCCAACTATTTGGTAAATTATTATATTAAAGAAACAGTCAATTAATTCAAGGAACAAAACCTTCAGGAAAAAACTTATTACAAGAAGGTTCATAAGAGTATTTAGGCAGCTGATTTAAATGAGATGTGGGGTTATTTCTGGCAGACACAGTGTTAGCTGCTATGGATGTGTTACTCACTAGGAGCATGTTGATATATTATCAAAGGGTGTGCTTGTGCTGTTCACTCTGAAGGTTGTCACTACCTGTAAAGGGAATTGAGCTCTGGTTTTCTTTAAAAAAAACCTCCTTATGTTTGCTCTTTATTGCTCAATAAGTTGGCTTTTCCTTCTTTTTTTTTTTTTTTCCTGGCATGTAAGCAAAGTCCATCCTGAGCTCCCTTTTGGAAGCATATTCCCACACTTGTGCTGCTGTGCTCGTGGCTGCTCTGAAGCAGAACTCGAGTGAGTGCTGCTCCCTTGCTCTTGTACCTGCTGCCTCCTGTGCATCCAATTTACATGTTATCTGTGCTGTCTAAGGGGGTGTGATACCGAGGTCATTATGACATCTTGGCTTGAGGGGCATTAAGGAATCCATTTTAAGTCAGCAAAGAGCCATTGTTATCGTTGCTCTGCGGTATGATTAATAATTTTGAGGTTTCTTCTCCCCCACCTACGCCTTCCCATACGATGTGTTAGTACAAAACTTTGACCTTGCAGTGAAAGATAATAACAGAACATATCCGTGGTATCCATGTGATTAATACAGCAGTCTGGGAGTCACAAGGAGACTTATGGAATACAACTAAGATGCTTGAATACATCAATGATCTCTTCGCGTTGTTCACCTTCTTACTAAATAATTTATCAGCTTAATGATAATCACATTCAAGTATCATAATTACAGCCAACTCTTTAAAAAACATCAATTCAAAAGCTGAAAATGTAGCCATTCTTTCTTTCTCCCTCCCTCCACACTTTCTACCATTAGCTATTAATGCCAAAATATGGTCTTTATTCATTCTACTGACACAATATAAAACCAACGTAGATTTCCCATTTTTCATAAAATTTCCATTCGCACTATTAGTTTCGCTGATAGCAGGCTGGGAAATGTTGTTAGGCTACAAGATGGACGACACTGCAAAACCTCAGCATGTTAAGAAGCCATAAAATTTTATTCAGTTCATTTACTGCTACAGTCCAGTAACCCTATAGTAACAGTGTGCTATTTTTATTGTGTATTTATTTAAAGCTTGAATATTCCCTCTTCTGGGCCATCTAACCAAATTATTCTGGTTTCCTAATGAACTCTATTGTAGAAAGTCAAGGGTGTGCATCTGACCCATGGGTCTTCTTTCTTTCAGATATTCTTGGGAGAGTAGTCTGTTGTTATAAGAAAAAGTTTTTAAAAAGTACAAAGCAACAAGCCATTAGTGAAAAAAAAATTGCCTTGAGGAAGAATGTAGGGATAGGATCACAGGATCTGTAAAAGAAAAATTAAAACTTTTACTGAGACATGTAGGGACTCTATTCTCACAGCAAAGAATCTCCACACATCTTTAGTGTTATCTTGAACCCATTTTAACAAGTAAAAAAACATCACCGTCTCACTAGATTCAGGCTTCTGTCCTATTAACAAATGAGTTTAAATCCTGTAAATCCAAGTAGCTCCTGAAAACTAAGTATTAATAATAAAATTTATATATGGTAGTTCAGGTAAATGGCCTACATAGAAGGAAAAAAAAAACAAATTAATCAAACCC